>JAEQBH010001518.1:0-590006 GCA_016808115.1 Tetrastigma voinierianum
GAGAAGAGTGTGGTGAAGTGGAGGATGGGTGAACTCCCAAAACTGCCTCAGGTTCTACATGCAAGTGTAGAGTGTCATACAGGAAGATTGGCAAGGGAGGAAGGGGGGGGGGATTGTGAGACATGAAACACCGGGTGGATTTTGGCGTCAGTAGGGAGTTGGAGATGATAAGCAATTGGACCCACCCTAGCCAGAATAGTAAAGGGGCCATAAAAACGAGGGGAGAGTTTCTCATTAACCTGATGAGCTAAGGATTGTTGTCGGTATGGACGTGGTTTGAGAAGTACTAGATCACCTACCTCAAAGGCAATATCTTGACGTTTTGTAGTTGCTTGAGTTTTCATCCTTTGTTGGGCTCGATGAAGGCGCTAACAAAGTTCAGACAACATGGCATCTCGTTCTACTAGTTGTTGATCCACCTCCATGAAGACAGAAGACCCTGCTTCATAAGTTAAGAGAGATGGGGGGTCCCGACCGTAAACAATGCGGAAGGGAGTGGTTTGGGCTGCCGTGTGAAAGGATGTATTATACAAATATTCTGCCCACAAAAGATACTGCCCCCACTTCTTAGGTTTCTGATTTGCAAAACAGCGCAAATAAGTTTCCAAACATCTGTTGAGAACCTCCGTTTGACCGTCTGATTAGGGGTGATAGGTTGTGTTGAAACGAAAGGTCGTTCCTTGTAGTCTAAAGATCTAAGCCCCAAAACTTGCTAGAAAAAATTTTATCTGATCGAGACAATAGATTGAGTACCATGTAGATGGACCACCTCCTAACAAAACTGCAGCTACAATTTCAGCCTGTGAAGGGGTGCTTAAGCCTTATAAAATGGGCATATTTGCTCCAAACGATCCACAACACTTCCAAGATGGTGTCCCACCCCTCTGATTTCGGTAGACCTTCAATAAAATCAAAGAAAGGTCCTCCCAGATTTTTTGCAGTATGAGCAGTGGTTGGAGGAGGCCATTTGGAGAGAGCATTGAATATTTGTTCTGCTGGCAAACTGGACAAGCTGCTACATATGATTGAATGCCATGCTTCATTCCTTTCCAATAGAACATAGCAAAGATGCGTTTGAGAATTTTTCGTACCCCCAAATGGCCCCCCATCGGATTATCATGACAATTATATAGAATGGGGGAAATTAGACATGACTGTGCTGGTACTACTAATCTGTTTTTGTAGTATAATCTGCCTTGGACCAAAGTATACCCTAGTTTTAGAGGATGGCTTGTATATAATGCTAATATCTGAGAAAGTGAGGATCTGAAGCCAACTCTCTGTCAAGCTCAGATAGCTGTAACACTTGGGGAGCAGAGAGGGCTAGAAGGGTTGTCTGAGCAAGAATTCTGGACAAGGCATCTGTTACCTTATTGGTGAAACCAATCTTGTACTCAATTTCAAAGTCATATCCCAATAATTTGGACAGCCATTTTTGGTTGTTGGGGCTAACCATTCGCTGGAGCAAGAGGAATTTTAAACTGCGTTGATCGGTGCGGACAATAAATTTGCAACCCAAGAGGTAATGCCGCCATTTCTGGATTGCTTGAACCACTGCGATTAGCTCGCATTCATAGACAATTAAGCCTTGCTTCCTGGGGTGGAGCCTGACTGAAAAAAGCTAAGGGGCATTCATCTTGTAATAGCACTGCCCCTATGCCAATGCCTAAAGCGTCTGTTTCCACTATGAAAGGCCGAGAGAAGTCCGGCAGGCTAGAATAGAGTTTACTCGAGACATGGAAGTCTTGGGGTGCTTGGAAGGCAGCATCAGCCTAAGGTCCCATTTTGAAATTGTCTTTCTTGAGGAGTTCAGTCAAGGGCCAAGCAATACTGCTATAATTTGCTACAAAACATCGGTAATAACCCGTTAATCCTAAAAAACCACGAAGATCTTTTACAGAAAGAGGGACAGGCCAATCTAACATCACCTGAATTTTTGTGTCGTCTGCTGCCACACCTTGATTCGAAATGATATGGCCCAGATATTCCAAACTAGTTTGGCCAAATTTGCATTTTTTAACATTAGCAAACAGTTGTTGATTCTCCAGAATCTGCAGGACATGAAAGAGATGGATTTGGTGCTCCTTTGGAGAATGGCTTGTATAATAATATGTCGTCAAAAGCCCTTCAATTTCTGAGTTCCTTGAGAGGCTTCTTCCATAAGGAATTTATAGGTAGCTGAAGCATTGGTAAGGCCAAATGGCATGACCAGAAATTCATAGTGGCCTTCGTGAGTTCGAAAGGCTATCTGCAGATATCCTCGAACTACACGTATTTGGTGATATCCGAAACGAAGGTCAAGCTTGGAAAAGATGGAGGCACCATGGAGTTCATCCAGTAGTTCTTCAATCATTGGAATGGGAAACTTATCAGGGACTGTGGCCTTATTGAGAACGCGGTAGTCAACACAAAAATGTCAACCGCCATCTTTTTTTTTTTTTTTTTAACTAGCGACACCGGACTAGCGGACTTGAGCTAAGGTTGGATGCCACAACGGCCAACATGTCTTTAACCAGGTGCTCAATTTCGGTTTTTTGTATATGGGGGTAGCGATAGGGGTGCACACTAGTGGGAGGAGTGCCTGGCTGCAAGGTGATGACGTAGTCAGGAACGTGAGACGATGAGGGTGGGCGGAATCACAGATTGAAATTGATCGAAGATTCTCTTGTAAAGAAATCGTTGTAGAATCGGCGGATTTGATCGAAAAGTTCAATGTTGCCCTGGCTGATCAAGACTGCTTCCCCACATTCTCGGGGGAGCCTTCCACATCGCCCAAGAGAAGCGAGAGAAGGAGCGAGGTTGGATGGCCTTGGAAGCAGCTGTAGCACCCTTACTTGAGGTCGCATAGATAAGGTCTTCCAATTGATGTGCATTTCTCCCAAGGATTCCAACCATTCACATACTGAAATTACATATCTTCCATTGAGAATTAAGAAATCCTGCAATTTCAATATTCTACAATGTGAAGGTGACACTTCTACAAATGTCAACTCCTTTCACCGCTAACCCCGTGCCCATTAAAACACCATAACCCAAAGTTTCTTCAAGAGGCAAACCCAATTTCTAAACCACCTTAGTAGAAATAAAATTATGGGTAGCGCTGCAATCTATCATAGTGATTAACTCTTGTTGATCTATTTTCCCTTTAATCTTCATGGTTTTGGGAGCAGATAACCCTACCACATAATTGATGGATAACTGTGTTCTTCCCACCTCTTAAGCATGTGTTAAATCGCACCCCAGTCAGTTATTTCTTCTTGGTAAAATCATCACGGACCCGACAACGCGCGACCTTACATTCGACATTTGTGACTCGGAGAGAACTTGGCATCACACAGGCTCACGCCCTTTCTCTATTTTTGGCACGCAACTGAGCGCTCGATGAATTAAACGTAATGATTAGTGGTGGGTTTACGGTTGAAAGGAGACAACATATGAGGGAAATCTGGGAATTAGGGTTAGGGATTGAAGGGAGTCTTAATTCATATATAATTGGGTTTCGTGGGGTTAAGTTTGGGTTCAACCCATTCATGTTTGGGTTTGTTTTGAAATTGGTAGGTTTGGCTAAGGAAGAATGAGAGAGGAGTTTACCTTGCAGCCCATTTTGGGAGGAGAACTGGGCTGGACGTGAACTCAGTGGTTTGGGCCCCCAAAAATATCCTCTACTAGCCCGATTGTAGGTGTTTCTCTCCTCTACCCTCTACCTTGAAATTCATCACCTCGTAACCTAAACCCAAGCATCCTTACTTATTTCATTATCTCTAGTTTCAGGCCATTGATAAAAGTGTTCTCCTATACATTTTTGGCCATGAGGTTAGTCTAGAAGCTGAAGGTCAGTAGGTAGTCACGAGCAAGCGAGTCTTCTTCAGGTATGCAAACGCCGCCGCAAGGTTCCTTCTTGGGTGTGGCCGAAGCGATCTAGAAGACGAACTTTCAACTCTTAGTTTAGAATGGGGCGGTGACCATCTTCCCATTGAAACCAAGTCGATGCCTCACCGTCCAGACTTATTATAGCTACTGCTATCTTCTCCTCCTCCGTCATTCCATGGGTAAAAAAGAAATCATTCTACGCGAAAGATCCACCCCTCAGGGTTCCAACCTTCGAAAATAGGCATCTCTAAACGTTGAGTAAGTATCTCGACTCTGCTTCCTTCCCCTGCTCTCGCTTCTTTATTTGTGTTGCTCTTCCTCGGCTGTCTAGATACATCTTCTGGCCTAGACTCCATTCGCAATTCTCCCCGAGGATGGGGTCGTCCCCCTAATGAACTCTCTTCGATCGTAGCAACCAAAACCCCAAGATCAAGGTCTTTGGGGCTGGTGTTCTTATCCTTCTTCTCCTCCGATGAAGAAGCCCTTTCGGAATTTTCCCACCTTTGTAACACCTTCTCGGCTTCTCCATCTTATCAATTAATGACAGTTTATCCAGCATAGAATCCACCTTCACTTCCAGAGGACCCACCCTTTGCAACTCCCCTTTGACCACATTCATTTCCCCATGAACCTCAGCAATATGCTCCTCCATCGTTTCGATTCGTCCTTCCATTTTCTTCGTCGCCATAAGACCCCAAAATCAATTGCTCTAATACCAGATGATAGGGTTCTAAGCAAAAGACAATAAAAATGGAATTTCAGATAAAAAGGGAACAAGTCGAGAGGTCCCACTCTCCTTACAACCACTACTTTCACCTTTGCGTTCCACCTGACAATGAGTAACACCACTCATTTGAGATATTCTCACGTGCTTGTCATGCCTACCTTGCAAGCCTTGGTGCCTTTACGTCTAGAGTATGTGAAATAAATTGGAGGTTTATCAGATGCCTAGCCCCTTTCCAGAAGAATAAGTTCAACATGGTCAAGCTCACATGATTGTTAGCTCAAATTGTTTTTGAATACCACAATTCAGTATATTTATCATTTACCAAAAACTCGGATCAAGGGTCAAAGGAAGCATTTAAGCAGTAACCAGAATGCTAATTTCTGGTAAAATCACAGGGAATTGGGTGAACTATAGATGCGACAAACTGTATCAGACTCTCAACAGGCTAATCTGCACTTGACAGAATCATATAACATGTGGAAAAAGCAGAGGCAACTTTTGGGAATCAGGATAGCTTTTAAGTTTAAGGAACATAGAAAGCAAAATCCCTCTGCAAACTATTCAGTATCAACATGGAGTGAAATGAAGTGCATAACCCATTTTGCAATTAACTTCAAGGGAATTGCTTTTTATCGATCAAAAAAAAAAAAAAAATTTAACTTCAAGGGAATTGATTATTTTTAATATCTTAATTCAGTAAACTTTATGTCAAAACAAATATGCATGTAATTTAAATTGTTTCAAATCTCAATATGTAAAGGGAATACAGGTTATAAATAAATTGCAATCGAGAGTATACATTCAGAGACAGCAAGAACAGGTGTGCTTACTTCCTCAAACTGAAAAGAGA
The DNA here is from genome assembly GCA_016808115.1 of Tetrastigma voinierianum. NCBI lineage: Eukaryota > Viridiplantae > Streptophyta > Magnoliopsida > Vitales > Vitaceae > Tetrastigma > Tetrastigma voinierianum. Next base: position 5,448 of record JAEQBH010001518.1, read on the forward strand.
TGGCATATTTCTCCAAACCCAGTGAATGTAAGAAACTACCAACAGTAAGTGGTTCCCCTCCCTACATACAGACAACAAAGAAAAGATAATTAAAAAATGGCTACAAGACATGCTGATGAGTGATATAGCATCATCACAGATATTGCCAAAGCTATATTTGTTACTTCCATGACAGTCAAAAGAATTTCAGTAAACAATTAAACATAAGAACTGTGTTAGCGAGTAAAACAAATTTTTTTATATTAATGTTCCCATTTAGATAAAATAGCATAACCTAATACCACCAACAATGATAAAGTTAAGCTTCAATGGTCATAAAAGGGTACTAAGCACCTCTGGATCAAAATGTATGACCGGGCACCAAGTGAATTTACTAATACAAAACTTTCACTCAAGCGGTATAGTATCTGAAGTTTGGATGTCAAGACAGCAGATCTGGAAATGGAAATCTAAGTCTCAAGATCAAGCATATTACCATACTAATCATGCAAGAATTGCCTATTCATTAAACTTAAAAGGTTTCATTAAGCAGATATCAACCAAACAGAACTACATATAATTTACCAAAGTTGATTTGATCTGTATTTTTGTCACAGTTCAGAATTGCAGTCCAGAGACTTCACATTTCTCAAAATTGTGTCTGGATTTGAAATAAATGACTTCCAAAGAAGACTACCATCAATAAGCTATTACAGTGTAACTGCAAGATTGCGGCAATTTGACTGTACCAAATAGGAAATTTTCTGAGCAGTTGGAGGAAGTCTCAAGACCTGCTTGGATGCTTCAAGAGGCAATGTAGCTTTGGTCAAAAAATGTATAGAGTCTGTGGGCCTTGAATAGTTACAAACATCTTCACCCATGTATGCAGCAGCTCCTGGGGAATCAATTGGCCTAAATGTCAGTACTTGCTGCTTGTCATCCATATTTCCTGGTGGTAAGAAGCCTCTAGAAGCATTCAAAATTCTATCCGGGGATCTAAATCTTAGCCCATTATGAGTCCATGTGGAATATAATTTTCTTGATGAGTTCAACTCGAGCAAATCATCTGCACTTCTTGTGGGAGGAATTCGTCTTAAAAGGCCAGTAGCCTTTGACTCAGGCATGCGTTGAACAGCCCTTGGCAACTGTCTCTTGAGGCCCTTGTGGTTTGTTTCACCATGGTCACCCCTCTTTTGCTTAAACTTCATTTTTTGCATGAGTTTGAGACGAAGATCATTTCGACCAACCCGAGCATCTTTAGTTATTTAAATGGATCAAGGTTAGTATTGACAGAAGTTCAGACATACAAACTTTGAATCCTGTGAAACAAAAACTGGTTTGCTTGTTATTACCCATACCGTTTGAACGCCAAACACTTCCATCTCCTCTATGTCTGCACAAAGAAAGTGCAAACCCATAATGTCAAGCTTAAAACAAGTTTTGTCAAATCAAGTCTCTGTTTATGCATGTTTGTAAGTGCATGTGTAAGTGAAGTGGCCATGGGAAACTATGCATCTTTTGATGTCAAAAGGGAACAGAATCAGAGTTGGGCAGATCCTACCATCTCCAATGTGCCAATTGGTAAAAATGAGAATCCATCCTACGATTATGCCATTCAAAAATGTTAAGGCCATGAAATTCATATTAAACCAAAATCCTACAAGCTTGAACTTTAAGGCGAGTTGATCATTTAACATGGTATCAGAGCTTGGTCTGGTAGGAAGTTCTGATTTCGAGATCTCTCTCTGATTTTTGAATATTTAATCCCTATTTGTTGATTTAAAAGTCCATGAAAGACTCTATTTGGTTTGTTTGACACTCCACATGCGGATCTGGGGTTGCGCAAGAGGGAGGATGTTAAGGGCATAATATTCATGTTAAAACCCAAATCCTACAAGTTTGAGCTTTTAGGAAAGTTGGTCATTTAAAAAAAAATTTAAAACTTGATCCAAAGCCATCAGTCCAGACAAACTCCTCATACCAGATATAAATTTTTACCTTCAAACACACAGCAGAAATAAAATAAAATCTATCCATTCAACACTCAAAGAGCTCTTAAGAATTCATTACTCATAAAAAAACCACCAGCATGGAAATTTTGTCTACCGAGGCATTCTGGTTTTGATTTCACGCTTTTTCATCTTACAGCTGTAGACAACCAAGCTTTATGCTTCATGATGTTGTCTGTACAAGGAGCAACATGCTTACAAAATAAGTGATAAGAGTCTAAGACGAACGGACGCACTAGTAAGAATGAGTTAAATTGTTACAAGCATATGATGAACCACAGAAAAGATAGAGAAGAACATATGCATTATAGTTTATAGTCTAATCTTCATGCCTCAACTCATAAAAAGCAATTACAGATTCACAAATTTCCCATTAACGAATGCACAATGACGCAGAAAACTGGCTCAAAACAGTTTATTATCCAACTCATAAAAAGCATGTTACAGATGCACAGTTTTCCCATAAACCAATGCAAAATGACGCAGAAAACTAGCTTAAAACATCTTGTTAGAAAGAAATTCACCGCTTAATCTTGGATTGCCTCTCATAGAGGGAACTATCAGCATTACTTCCAACCCTCTCCATCATTGATCTCTTGCTTCCAGATGAAGGCAAAGAACTAAATCGAGAGCCATCTGACACGTTTCGCGCCCTCTTCACCACCTGTGGAAGCAATCAGCATTCCCCCAAATTCTACTATTTAAAATCCCCTCAAATTCAATGATTAAAAAAAAACAAATAAACAGAAACAGAACACACAACTCCTAATTATACGACAATTATCTACAAAAGATAAAAGACTTGAAAAAAACAAAAAGGGAACCCATACATCATGGAACATAGCTATAAAATCAAGCGCACACTACTAACATCCTGTGTGTCTTTCGAGAAAAAAATAAAGGAAACAAAAAACAAAAATCAAACAGGAAAAAAAAAACCACGGAATTGAAACACAGAGAATTCGACCCCGAATCCATCGCGATATATTCGGGAAACTCCAACGGAATAGAAGAAGAAATGGATAGAGAAAGAGACCTGACCGGTACGGCCCAGAGTGATGGTGACCTGGGGCCGAGACATGGATCTTTCCCCCACCCGCTATGCTCCGGTGAATCTATCCATCTCCACCAATCTCAAATCCAAATCAAAACACGAAAATCTCTCTGCACTCTAGATCATCTGCCTGAACCTTCTTCACTAAGTCTCTCCTGTTTTCATTTTCAGAAGGCTTGGGAGCAGCGTTCAGTGGGTCACCTGAAGTTGACGTAGCTGGGTCCCCACCCCCATTTCACAGGTCCCAACCCATTGTTCGGGTTACCCATTTGATCCGGCCCAAACCCGACCACCAAGCCCATAGGAGTTAGGCCCCTTACCAAATAATTGGAATAAGGTATATAAATGCCTCTAATCTATGACCGTATGTATAACTTGACCTTTAAACATTTTATGGGTTTAATATTGCCCTTTATGTTTGTTCTATAGCGTAAATATATTCCTATCATCAACGGAACCAATATATTGGTAAATGGGCATATCATTGACATGTCACCTACATTTGACATCAAATTATACATTTTATATATGAATAACATACTAACAAATTATGTCATATGTGAATAATATATCGTAGCATTAGATTTCCGTTTATTCATCTGTTCGCTCGATTGACAATATGGGTATTTAAGCTATAGAATAAAACCAAGAATAACATTAGACAAAAAAAGTTTAATGATGAATTGAGAGCACCCATGAGCATTTATGTACCTTATCCTTATAATTGGCTTATCCTTTTATAAAAGTTTACTTTGTTAATATTGTATTATAAGGGATTATTGGGTCACGATCAGACATGAATGTGACAATTAATTAAATTAATCATATACGATTCTAGATCCCATAAAAATAAGTCGTGTTTGGATTATAATACTTTTAATGAGATAAAGACCCTTTTAAAGACATAATTATATTCAATTTAATCATACTACCCAACAAAATTAATTTGCTTTTTTCTTAATCATAAGGACCACTGAATTCCAAAAGATACAGCTCCAATAGTTTTTGGCTTTTCGTTTTTATTTTCATTTCCTCCATTGGATACTCAAAATTTGTCGGTTATAGTCCTACATTGTTCTTATTATGTTAAGAAAATTGTTGATTGACTTTTATAATCATACTCTACGGCGCCTTTATAAAACGTAGGTACGAATAATTATTTACATTTTTAGGTTTTTTTTTTTTTATCGGACCCCACCATCATTACTAGGGGTGTCAAACGTGTTGGGTTGGGTTAAACGGTTCTGGATTAAGCGGGTGGCGGTGAAAAGCATGCTTGAGCAACGGCGTTTATTAAACGTGTTAAGCGGGTTGACATTTATCGCGAACCGTTGATACCGCGGCCGTTCATCAATGATTAATCGTGTCAGCGTTAATTTTGAACTGATCGGCGAATTTGGTAAGCGGCGATGGAAAGCGGTGTTAAGCGGGTAAGCGGGTTATAAGCGGGTTAGCGTAATACCGACGGCCGTTGTCGCGTAAGCGGGTTGAGCAGTTTATCGGCGACGCGTTGGTGCCGCTGAGCTTCGTTTGTCGGTGATTGTCGTGTCGGTTAATCGTGTCGTGTTGAACTACAGCGAGCTGGCCATTCTGTCTACGTCGTGAGTGGGCATTGTCTCGAAGGATAGAGAATGGCAACTGAGAGGCGCCATCACAATCCACAACCCTTTTCCCATTAATTTTTATTATTTCCCATACTCATTTCATTTAAAAAATTAAAGGAGATGGTAAATTCTCATAGTTGTCCCATTTAATTATTATTTTTTAATTTTAATTTTATTTATTTATATATTTTATTTTCAAATTTTAATTATATAAAATTAATATTGAAAATCTTAACCTTATTTTCTCTAAACTTTTTCTCTTAGCCTGTTTTCCTTTAAGTAATTATGTATAATTTTTTTGACATTCTTGATTTAAAACTATCACCTTTACAATTATTTATATCATTTTTTCCTTAATAAAGTGGTTATTCTACAATATCTATATATTTATTTGTTTTTTCGTGTTTTAGCCGTTGTCTTAATGAGGCGTATGTGGTTGTCGTCATTTTGAGGCGACGTTTATTTGTATGAGGGTAGTTTATACGAGTAAAATATATCTAATCAACGATAAGAAATCAAATCAATTATCGTTAATATGCTACACAATTGGAATCATACGTATTTTAGTTATAATAGTGATATAAAATATGTAGGCTAAATTATAAAATATATAGATTTTGAGTCGATTTATTATGATATTAACTTTAATGTTATTTCATCATTTATAATTTTTAGCGATTTTGATCCTATATTTTTATCGATATATTTATAATTTGAATCAATAAATTTATTTTTTTTTAAATTAGACAAATCCCAAATCATCCCTAAGGTTCGAAACCTGACCCCGTTACCAGCCATATTATCAAATGTTAATAGAACGTTTGATGGAGATTCTATCAATAATTAGCTTGTTTAATAAATTTAAAAAATATTTAAATCAGTTTTTAGTGTTTTATAAAAAAAACACTTCAACATATTATTCCTTTAAAAATGATTTTGAAGAAATACGTCTATGAAAAAACTACTCAATCAAAATTCAGTATGATTAAAACAAAATAAGTAGAAGCATAGATGATAGAAATATAACTAAGGTGGAAAATAATTCATTGCTCTTTGTTGGATAATTTTGACTTAAAATAATTTTCAAGTAATTTTCTTTGAAATTTATTTTAAAAATCTATAAAACATAAAACTTTTGGGGGATAATTTTGACATATTTCAAACTAATACAAAATTTAAATAATCTCACACTGATTCTAAGGACTATAAATCATTTTCCTTCACATTTTAAGGGATTGACTTCTTTTCACTTTGTATTACATCATTGTAGAACTCTGTTAATAAATTCAAAACTCAGATCTCTCGTAAACCCATCTCACACCTTTACTACTTGAGTCAGACCTCAAGGGCCCTTAAATAACAGAGACTTTGCATAATAAAGATTCTCCTATTGAGACTCATTTGTGATTCATCATAAATGTCTGAAAAAGGATGTTCATACTATGGAATTCAGGATACAAATTCTGGTAATATGTTTCTTGTTTGAAGCATTGGAGACATTTAATATGGGCTTTAACAAGTAAGTACCTGTTTTTGTTTCCACTAAATTTTATAAACTCATACAGTGGAAACGAAAACGTGTACTTACTTATTAAAGCCCAAATTAGATGTCTTCAATGCTTCAGTAAGCAGTTACCCTTAATTTGTATCTGAATCCTGTATAGCTCTTTCAGACATTTGGGATGAAATCACAAATATAGTCTCGATATAGAAAACTCTTATCTAATGTATATCTCTATTTCATATAGAGAATTTAGCAAAACATGAATCAATTATGTTTTTTTTTTTTTTTTTTTTTTTTTATAGGCTTCATTCACATCTCTTGGAAGAGACAGTCCCGGCCAGCAGACTAGCGTTTGATGGGTTTAGGTGGGTCAGTCGCGTGGGTGACACATGCACACCTTGACATCTCACTTGCCTATGATGGCCTTGGCGTATCTCAAATATCTTCCCAACAACTTAAACAGAGAGTATAATTCATGTAGGTGAACGGATCATGTGACCTCAAGCATAATGATGGTGGGAGCTCCAATACAAACCTAACCATAGGCCATATAGGAGACATCAACCTCACAAAGGTAAAGAAATGTTTATTTACCCCAAGTATCTTTCTTAATACACATGATCAATTCAATCCCTCGAGAATCCATACTTAGATCTCTCTTCCAATTACTGTAGCATCGCAAAACCTAATACTTTTGTCTACATATTCTATAATGTTAAACAACAAGTTTCACACTCATCTTCTCTAAATAGACACATGAATAGTGGGGAAAGCATTCATGTCGATTCATATAAAGAATCTCATTTGATTCTCATAAAGGCAACCTTGTAAGTGATAATGTGACCAAAGTCGCTCCTAATGTGCCTTAGTCATCTTGATTTGGTCTCATCTCTACTCGTTCTATAGCGCTAGAGGCAATTACTCATGTGAGAGAGTCAATAAAGTCTATCGACATACTTCATTGAATTGTGCTAAATAACATTTCCATCATATTCATGTAATAAAATCTTTAAAACAAGCTAATTATGTGAAATGCTTCTCATTTATTGCAAGCAAAAATATAAGTGGTCTTTCAACATGTACAAATTAATCATATCCTACATAATCCCGAGGTTTTGCATTTTTAACAAATGCATCTCTGCAGCTTCTTAGTTTTTGTAAGACCCTAGAAAGGAAATTCAATTTGGAAAAATGGCAAAATCGTAATTTCGATTGAGCAGAATTTTCTAGACGGATGTGAAGCAGTTTGTAGTTGGAATCGTCTACATGAAGGAAATCCCAGGTAGCAGCGTCGGTCCCAAGATGAGTCGAGATTCCTAGCGTTTTGAGCGTCAGTTTCGGGTCTTGGTAAAATGGCGTGATGTGACGAAAGTCACTTATAACATGTACTTATGTGACACATATTGCATGAGTAGAGAAATGATGGAAATGGAAGGCCGAGATAGTGTCAAATGTCGAAAATCCAAGAGAAAGGACATGATTGACATTATTGAATTTGATTTAATGATAATAGGACATAATAGTGAATATTGTTCATCTCCCTCAACAAAAGACCAAAAGAAAACGTGCAGGAGAAAAATACCTTACAGTGAGCTTTTAGGTTGTGTTTTTAGAGAGAGAGAGTGTGACTTCTCTCTGGATTCAGGTGATCAGTTGATTCGGAATTATTCGGAGAAGCGAAGGAAAGTATTCTACGTAGTGAAGACTACGCGTGGGCTCGGGTTTTAGAGGTTTCGGCCGAAACTCAGGTGAGTGAGGGTTTTATCTACTTTGTTTTACTCTTGATTTAAGAGCTTTGTTAATGTTTTGGTTGGGTTGAGGCCTTGAACGACCGTTGTTTGATCGGTCAAAATGCTTTAGGCAGGGTGTAGGAGCCTCAAAACCCAGTTGTGCGTCGAAATGCCAGTTTATGGGCTATTTTTGGGTGTTTGTGTAGTAATTTGTGAGAACAAATTGTATTATGATAATGTGAGGCCGGAAATGGCTATGGGTCGGATTATGAGAAGTGGAACGATGTTGGTGATTGGCGGTGAATAAGTAACCGAGGTTTCAGCGTTCATGTGAATTGGAGTATTCCTTAAATAAATTGTGAGAAAATGTGTTTGGTTGAGTAATTCAAATCGAATTGCTCGTGTATGTAAATTAGCCCACGTGAGCTAATTTTTGGTGTAATGGATTGTGAAATTGCATAACATGTTTGTGTGATTTAAATTATGTAAATATATGCATGATGATATATTTGCATGTGTTATATGGTGTGTTAAAAAAATGACCTGATAGAATTTCATATCTGCCGGGTAACCTAAAAACTAGGTGTATTAATGCATGGCTGATTTTCTGAAAAAATGAAAATGGTTGCGAAGGAATTTCCACGGGTTATTTTCGGGATAATAGGGTTGGGAGCAGTCAGCGGATCAACGGATGAGGGCCGTGAAGCTGTTCGGGAAGTTACCAGCGCGTGGAGGGGTAGTCCCATATTTTTGGAACATGTTAGGTAGTGTATTTTTCAATAACAACAAGTTTTGTTTGAAATGATTATTTTCATACATGGCTTAGAGCGAGTGTGAGGGAATCGGTGAGGACTCGAGACATGGGGATGACATGTAGGCGTTGATAGGATCGCGCGTTTACTTGGTGTGTTTACATTGGGCATTGCGTATGCAGGTGGAGAGTAACTTATTTAGGGTGATTCATTCTTTGAATGTTATTTCAGCCTGTCGAGGAATTATATTATTCCGGTACGGGAGTGCACGAGGGACGACTCATCATAGAGGCGAATCTTAGGGAAATAGGGTTATTAATTTGTGGTGTTTTATGATGTATTACATGTATTAGAATTCTAGAATTTTAATATATGTTGTATAAGTAAATTATTAGCTTCTTGAAACTATAGTGTATAGTTGATGTATATTGATGAGTATTGTCATATGGGCCCAGTGGATTTTTGCACAAATGTATGTATCTTATGATGTTGATTGAGACGGGTTTGTACCTTGGGTTGCATTTCCGTGCAAAGGGGCTGCTCGATTTTCGTGAGTAGTGTCGGGTTACTGGCATTCCACAGTATTTTCTTAGATTGTGGGTTGTCAGCGGGCGCTGGATTTTTAGGCGTCTAAGTTTGATAAATGGATATGCCGTTTACTCCTTAAGAATGTCTCACTACCACTTCATTTTGTGTGATAATGTCTCTGACAAAATGATATATGATATGAATATATTTGGTCTTTCCATGATACTTTGGATCCTCAACATAAGCTAACGCAACCACATTATCACAATAAACCGTCATAAGTTCAGATGTTGTTTTGACGATTTCTAAGTGCTATAAAAATCTTGTTAACCAAACCGATTCTTATATAGTCGAGGAACATGCTACATATTCAACCTACATTGTAGATAAAGCTATTTAAGATTGCTTCTTACTCTCCGTGAAATTCTTGTGATCATTAAGTAAGAATGCATATCGGCCCAGGTTCATTGTTGAATCGCCTCCTAATCAGCATCTGTATATCTAACTAAGTTCAAATCCTTCCATTGGTAGCACAAAACATAATCTAATATTTCTTTTAGATATCTTAATATTCTTTTCACTACCATCCACTGCTTTGGACCTGGATTAGATTGAAATTTGCTTACTAGCCTAACAACGTAGCATATATCTAGAAGCGTGCACATCATTGCATACATCAGACTACCGACAACGCTGGAGTAAAGTACTTTGGACATTTGTTGTTTCTCATTAGGCGTCTTAGGACATATATCAAGACTAAGACTCAAATTCTTTTCATCATAGGTATCCATGGGCTTGTAATCATGCATGGTAACTCTTCCAATATTTTCTTAATCATAGGACTCTAAGATAAATCTAAGAGTCGTTTTGAGAGATACTTAAAGATATTAACACCAAGCACATAACTAGCCTCACCCTTGTCTTTCATTTCAAAAAACGATGATAACCATTTCTTGGTAACATTTTTTAACTTTTTATCATTTTCAGCTATCAATATGTCATTGACATATAAGGACAAAATTATGAAACCACTATTTGAATGTTTAATATACACACAATGGTCTTCCTTAATAATTGTAAAACCATATTCCAACATGGCTCGATGAAATTTGAGGTTTCAATGCCATGAGGCCTATTTAAGACCATAGATCGATCTTTTGATCTAGCAAATTTTCCGCTCCTGTACTTGGAGCTCAAATCCTAAAGTTGATCATTATAGATTTGCTTGTGACTCTCTATTAAGGAAAGCAATTTTAACATCAATTTTGTATAATTTTAGATCCATTTATGTTACAATAACTAGAATGAGGCGAATTGATGCAAACCTGACCATAGGTGAGAATGTCTCTTCATAGTCAATTCTCTCTTGTTGCGTGTAACCATTAGCTACCAATTGACCTTTATATCTGTCAATTGTCTCAATAGCCTTACGTTTAATATTGAGAACCCACTTGTTCCTAATGGTCTTACGACCTAGCGGTAAATCAACCAAATTCCATCCTATGTTAGATTTCATTGAATTCAATTCCTCTTCCATAGCTTTAATCCATTCCTTATATGTAGGACCATAAAGAGCTTATTGAATGGTTTTTGGATTTTCTTCATCATGGGCAGTCATGAAGGCTTTCCCTTCAATCTCAAATTGACGACGGGGAACTTTCTCACGATTACTACGTCGAGGTTGAGATTGTTCATGAGCTTGTTCCATAGGATCAAAATCTAACAACTTTTCACTCCCACTAACTTTAGGAGGTGCATGATATCCCATGTCATCTTACTCTGTGGGAGATGAATCAATATGTCTTGTGCTCCCACTTATCTCAGGATCTTCCATTCCATATAGTCGGAAATCCCCATTTATCTCACCTCTTAGGAAAGTCCTCTTATAAGAAAATGACATCTCGTGACTCAATTTATATTACTCTTCCATTCATATCTTCTTCCAAAATACATATCCTTAGGATAACTCTGAGTATCTTATGGAAGTCAAATTTGTGTTTTTCGAAAATTTAATAATTAAGTGTGAAAAATGATATAACTGGAATTATTAAGGAAGTCAAAAGGATAATGGTAATTTCCCAATGTAGAGTCTTAAGGGACATTAAGTTAAAATGTTATATATTATTATAGAATTTTGATAAATTGTCAAATTGAATAAAGATGGAGGACTAAAGAGTAAAGGGAAAATCTTTGGGCGGTGCGCAGAACGACCCCTCTTCTAGAAGGAAATTTTCCATTTTGGCTTAGGGAGTTTTGGCATCCGGTGGTGTTTGGAGGATAACCAATTTTTTTGGTTTGCTCTTTCCATTTTCTTTAGCTTTCCTTGTTCACGTAAAGAGGAGGAAAGGAAGGGAAGGAGAAGAGGAGGAAAGGAAGAGAAGGAAAGCTAGGTTCGAAGCTTTCAAGACAATCTAGGTTAGGAAAAAAATAAAATCCTAACTCTTCCCGTTTTGTGTTTTATTGGACTTTGAGTTGGGTTTGAAGTTGGCTAATCTTATTTTGTTTTAGGTTAAGGTGTCGTGTGAGGACGAAAATGTGTAAAGAGACATGTAAGGTATTTTTAGGAAGTCTTTGTCCAAATTTCCTAAAGCCCGTGTTTTTCGTTTAGCCATAGCAGCTTCTGGACCTCAATTTGGATGATTCAGTTGAATATGAAACTTAAGAGATATACCTCTGAATTTTAGAAAGACGAGTGAAATCAGCTTTAAATCATAGCGATATTGCGTTTGGTATCAAAGTTGAAACGTGACGAAATTTCGTCCTTCTGTTTTCAAACGACCATAACTCTCTTATCCGGGCTCCAAATTTGATGATCTAGGACTCTACAGAAAGTTAAGAGAGAGTAGAGTCTATCCATATCAAGCTTGGATTCTATGTGTTGCTAAGAATGTCTAGAATCCGTCCATATCAATCTTGAAAACATGTGCCATATTTCAACAAAGAAATTGTCCTGTTTTGTTTTCGAACTTGCTTTGATTACACCCGATCTTCGGTCACTAAATCTTAAGGGGTGGAAGGCATAAAATTGGGCAAATTGATGATCTTAGGAAGTGAACAAAGGATCCGTATATGTATACAAGATATACGTTATTAATTACTACATAGAATGTATGTGACATGAACATTTCAGTATGCATGAGGAAAATATAGTCATAAGAATTGACTAAGAGTATAACATGAATGTTATTAAGACCAGTATAAAATGCTCTGAAACACATATAATTGTATGCCTACTTAAGATAGGATAGTGAATAAATAGGGACTAGTGCTATTCATCACTTTGTTTCGTTCTAATCAACATGTTTGTTCAGTGCTATGCAACACTTAACACATAACAATTATATCTGTAGTTTATGGCTTGTGTTTAGGATATAATATAAGTTAAATTTGTATTTGTCAAAAAAATTTAAATGCTAAGTGTGAAAAATGATATAACCGAGATTTATAAAGAAGTGAAGAGGAGAATGGTAATTTGCAAATTAAGGACTCAAAGGACATGAGTTAAGAAGATTATGTGTTAAGGTAGGATTTTGAGAAGTTGACTTGTAAATAGAGTGAAGAAGAAGGACTAAAATGCAATAAGCCAAACTTGGAGCCAAATGGCATTAAGACAAACAATTTGTCTATTGAATGGATAAGTTCTCCATTTTTAGCTCAAAGAGAGCTAGGGCATACGGTTGGGAGAAGGGAAAATTTTGGTTTGATTTCTCCATCTTTTGGAGCTCTACTTGTTCTTGTAAAGAGAAGAAAGCTTGGTTTTGAAGGTTTCAAGAAAAGTAAGGTATGAAATTCTCCCATTTGTTGGTTAGGAAACTCTCCTAACTCCCTCCTTATTTATGTTTGGGTTAGGAACCCTAACTCTTCCATATATGTGTTTTTGGTTGTTTTGAGTTGGGTTTTGTGGTTTTTTTTTATGTGGTTTGGTTTTGGTTAGAAATTTCCGGTGGAAAATAGGCAAAAATGTCATTTCTATACAATCCCGAAACTCTTTGCCTATGCAAGGAGCTTTACTTAGGCGAACCCGAAGCCCTAAAATTGCCAGTTTTTGTCTCTCCTCGGTGAAGGCTACTTCGCCTTGGCGTAGGTCCTCGCCTAGGCGAAGGTCCCCTACGCCTAAGTGAACCTGAAATCCTATTTTTCTCTTATTTATTTCGTTAATTCTAAAAACCATCATCTCTTGGTTAGGATTACGATTAAGCTTAACAATAAGCATGAAATTGGATTAATTGATGATCCTAATAAGTGAATAAAAGGGTTCGTACTTGTATACAAGTTATATGTAAATGTTTTGAACCTCGCCGCCTCGACGAAGTGAACCTGTTTCTAGGCAGACTTGTTTTCTCGCCCCTTATTTGCTAGTGTTATATAAATACAAGAATGTGATTAAGAACAATATAATAAACTCAGTATTACATATAATTGTATGTTTTCCTAAGATCAAATAGTGAATGAATAGACACCTCTGATTAGTGCTTCAATACTCTCTGTTCAGTGCTACGACACTCCCGCATAGTGCTACGACACTTCTGCTGTTATGTGGGCAGACACATCTTTGTTTGTGTTTCGACACCTCTGTTCAGTACTGTACTGTACATTTGGGTACCTATTATGTTGTGTCACTCTCATTCATTGTTACCAGTCTATGGATGCAAATACTTATATGTTGGGTATCTGAATAAGATGATATATGAAAATAATTATATGAAAACAAAAGTAATAAGTTCTGATGCTAAGACATATCTCTGTTCTGTTCTGTAGTGTATCTACGGGTACCTTTTATTACAAGATTTCTGTTATGAACTCCTATGAGAGATATAAATATTATGATATATGAATTATGTTATACATATATTGTAATTGAGGACCACTGCATAATTAAGTATGTAATTATCTGTTTTAAAACAAGCTATAAGTTTGCTTATAAGTGTTTCATCCAGGTGTAGGTCTTGAAGAGGTCATTAGAGACGTGCGCATTCGCCGGAGCCCGACGCAACATTAGAATCTTCGTGTAGGTCCGTGAATTTGTTTTTAGTATAAAATGTAAATGTAAAATTTTTATGTAGTTGGACTTATGTAAGTCTGAGTAAATGAGACTCGATATAATAACAAGGACAATTCAAACACCCTTTATGGTGGTAGTTTTACCAGTTTTTTTTTTTTTTTTTTTTTTTTTTTTTTTTTTTTTTTTTTAGTTATTATGATATCATGTTTTGAAATGGGCCTGATGTCGAAAATTGGCACCAGAAGTCTAGTCTTGTGTGGTGTAGTAGTGTCCCTCATCACATAGGTAGAGATGGGCGTTACACTCTGATGCATTGGCGCTATTAAATGGACTCAGTTTACATTACTTTTTGTTTTATCTTGTCTTTTGTGCTACAGTGCCTGTGTACTACGTCCCTGTTATTCATTTTTACTAGTTTATGCAGGCAAACATTTATATGAAATGTATCTGAATAATGAACAATATGAACAAAAAAGTAATCAGCTCGGATGCTAAGGCATATCTCTGTTCTGTATTATAGTGTACATACGGGTACATTCTGTTATGAAATTTCTGTTATGTACTCCTACGGGAGAGATGAATACTATGATATGTGAAATATTTATACATATATGTATATTGTAATTAAGGATCATTGTAAGTGGTCATATATGTTATTTTGTTTTCCCACTAAGCTAGAAGCTTAACACGGGTGTTTCATCAGGTGTAGGTTACGAAAGGGTCTCCGAGATATCAACACTCGCGAGAGCTGACCTGACATTAGAAATTATCGTTATGTGGTCATTGATTTTTATTTTATTTGTAATAGAAATGTAAATGTAATATTTTGTTCATTAGAAACTTGTATGAATACAAGTAGTTATGAGAGACTCGAAGCATATATGAGCAGGCGACTTTAAACACCACTATAGTGGTGAACACAAGGTTATGAATTGTAGTCGAGAATTTTCATAATTACGGCTTTTTTAAACAAGTTTATGTCACTTATGAATAATTGCTTCAAATGGTCTCAAATAATGCCAAAAAATCAGGTTAACAGGTCTCACCTCTATGTGGCGTTCCCTCACCTACCGTAGTCAAGGGAAGGGGCGCTACAACCAAGTTTCCCATATTCATGAGAAGTATTATGAATATAAGTTGCGCATCCCCATGAGCGTAGAATACTTAAATTAGGCTTTTCGCCTTTCCATAACTCATATGGGGTGGAAGGAACATACTTAGATGAAACACGATTAAGAATGTAGGCTGTAGACAATAGTGCACCTCCTAAAAAAGAAATAGGTAAATTAGTTTGCGTCACCATTGACCTAACCATGTCCAACAGGGTTCTATTTATTCTTTATGCTACGCCATTCTACTGCGGAGTTGAAGGAATGGTTATATGTCTTGCTATACCTTTATTATCACAATAGTTTTAAAATAAATAAGAAGATATTCATGTTCTCGATCGGTCCGTAGTGCTTTAATATTCACATTCAATTGATTCTCAACCAATCTACTATAGCTTTTGAAGCATTTCAATGCTTCGAATTTATGGGAGATAAAATAAATGTGACTGTATTTGGTGAAATCATCTATAAAAGTGATGAAATAGTGAGCGTCATGTTGTGTTCTTACATTTATTGGGTCATAAATGTCAAAATGAATAAGTTGTTAAGGAAAAGTGGCTCTCTTAGCCTTTCCAAATGACAATCTAGTTTCTTTTCCTACCAAGTAGTACTCACAAATGGGAAAATCTATTTTCTCAATATACCCTAAAAGACTAGCCTTAGCAAATCTCTTTAGTCGAATCTACACTTGATATTATTCGTAATCTATCATGTCATTTAACATCATGAACTAATGTATCATTATTGTAACTACCAAGAACAAAAGTGGATGTATTTGTGTTAACTGAAATAATATGTAATACAATAAATCCATCCAACATAAAGCTAACCCCGTAACAAAGTTTGTCCAATATTATATTCACACAATCTTTTTCAAATACTACATTATAGCCAAATTGTAACAAAACAATAACGGAAACAAGATTTTGTCTAACTTCCTATGCATAAAGAACATCATGGAGATAAAAGAGAGAGCAGCCTCTTCGCATCACTAATTTGCAGGTGCCAATTCTAAATACTTCTGTTGAAGTATTATTTCCCATGTAGATGGTTCTACTTCCTTTTGGAATCCGACGAAAATCCACAAAGGAGTTTCGGTTCCTCACTATGTGGTCGGTTGTTGCCGAGTCTACAATTCAATAAGGAACAATCTCAGTTAACATTAAGCAACTACTAACATATGGATTAGAGTAGCAAGTTTGGTCATACAATATCTTTGACTTAGTGCAATCACGAACAAAGTGACCAGACATCCTACAATTGAAACAATTCATGTTCTTGCTTTTATTGCATGCATGTCTTCGCGCTTGCATTTGTTTTCACTGAGGTTGGCTTTGTTGCCTCATTTCCTCTACTTTATAACCTTACCCTTCCATATTTTACGTCCGGAGCTTGAAGGCTCGTTTCTTTTGGACTCGGTCATATAAACCTGTTCATTAGGTTTATCAATGAGAAAGAGATCCTCCTCAAGCTCGACATGTCATGCAACACCATCAAAAGTCTTGATGTTGTCATTGTGAGTAAGGTTTATGCGTAGGTTCTCTCAGACACTTGGAAGAGAGCGAATCACAACTTGGACCTACTGCTCGTCGATTAACTCATGACCAACACTCCTAAGCTCATTTATCATGTTAGACATGATAGTCAGGTGTTGTCTCATTGTGTGATTAGATTGCTTCTAAGCATAAAACTTGAGAGTCAACTGTCCCAGCCTTGTGGTCGAGGTCCCACCATATTGGAACTTGATAGTGTCCCGAATCGCTAGGGTTGAAATTTATGCTTCTTAAAGCGCAACATCTAAGTCATTTATCATCTTTGCTCGACATCGATCTGCTAAGCAAATCCATCCTTTATCTTATAGGCTTGACTGACTCCTCTACTTCATGTTGAGCAGTGTTTCCATGCTCAGGCTCGACCATTTAGTTGTGTGATGGTTTCTATCATGCCTTGCTTTTCCAGGAAATACTGAATTTTATGATGCTAAACATCATAATTCTTATCATTCGGTTGTCTCCACGGTTTAGTCGATTGATAATGTTATTTGTGACCATTTCCAATTGTTCAACTAATTAAAATAATATCACACTTAGCACAATTCCTCAATTTTAAATATCGTTTCATGTCGCAATCTCCTAAACCAACCAATAATAACTTAATACAAGTATGAGAAACAAAAGTTTTGTTATACAATCCAATCAATTCATGTTAACAAGATTTCGTTATTGTTGCTCAATTCAAACATACGCCAATCGACTTATTATGTGAGATTTACTAAACCATCAACCTAATATTCCCACTAAAATAATAGCATATTTTCACATTTATCGAATAAAACAAAATGTGTATATATCATTGCATTTTAAATGAATATTTGCATTACATCATATAAATATTCTTTACATAATTCAACGATAAACAATAAATTATCAACAAGAATGCTAAACATGTCCTAATGCTTTTCCAATTTATTTATTATTTGATTGGATTGAGAGTTCCCTCTTAGCCAAATTCATGTTTTCGATGTTTCGCGCATTTATTCATCCATGGAAATGCTCATGATTCGTTAGATCGACTTATCTACTTGTATTTAGCGCTCACATTCTTCATCAATTCATTTACAATCTCATTGTATTTTCGCGTTCTTTGCGTTTTTGCAGCGTCTTTCTTCGCGTTCGAATCGGAGGTAAGGAGTCAGCCTTTGTCGTATTTGTTTTCCATCGATAACTCATAATGCTTACTGTAGATTACTTGAAAGGTCCACAATCTGTTGTACATAACATCAATGTGTTCTCTTATTGAAAGTTTTGGATTCCTTTTACATGCATATACTCTCTCCAAAGCGCCAATCATTCTATTCCTCATTACATATAAGAATAAAATGTAATTTGCATTAGACATAAAAGACATGATTTAATTAACATGATTACAAATATTCTATATATGCTAAAAATATTAGAAACTTAAAAACACTTCTACAAATCATGTGAGAGCCTTCAAATATGCAATTATAGAGACATATAATCATATTTTCATTTTTAAAAAACATCAAATGGCCATAAAAAAAAAATCTGAAAATATGATAATTAAATAGCAAATTTGAAAACAAATGTTTTAAAAAAAATTAAACGAAAAGAGACTTTGGACGAACCCACATACTCCAATCAAAGTTTTGTATACTTTGGTCAACCCCGGTCAATGGTAAATACTAGTCACATGTGGATCAATTAGACCCTCACAAGTGGCATGCTATGTGCATGACACTTGGCCCCCTCAAAGGTTGACAAGTGACGCAAATAAGTGCAGCCATGTCGTTGGACACGTGACCTAATCAGATGGTGCCACATCAATGTCGTTGCAAAAAACCCAAAAACATTTAGAAATTCATAAACAATTCATCTTAGTGTTGGAAAAATATGAATAAATACTCGTTAGAAAATTCTTGACAAGACCTTTTTAACCATATCGATTTTTCACTGAAAAACAGTCACCAAAGTTTTCGAAAAAAGAATAATTACTCAATTTTTTTTTTAAACACAATGGTGATTGATTCCATAGATCATGAAACACAAAAACACCAATATATGCCTTTGATACCAATGTAAACTCATTTAACAAAAATGGAACTGGGTACTTGTTACAACCCATATTAGGTGTCTTCAATACATTGGACAATAATATAGATTATCAAAATCTATATCCCGAATTTCATCGTACGAACATCCTTTTCAAACACTTAGGATGAATCCCAAATGATTCTCAATAGGATAATCTTTCTTATACAAAAATAATGTCTATGTTTCTCAAAGAATTTAAGCAAAACATGAATCAAAATTTTGTTTTTATAAGCTTTGATTTTGTTTTTTGTTTTTTATTTTTTTTGAAGAAACAAGTCCCTTGACAATGACGCATATGATGGGATTTAGGTCGGGTCAAACCATGTCATTGGGGTAAATCACAACCATGCCATTGGGGTAAATTGGATTACTATTGCATAGTTGAACCCTTGGTTAGTTATTTGTAGTATTAGGAGAATTGAAAGGTCAAGGTGGATGTAATCGAACAAAGTCTAATTAGGAAGGCAGGTTAGTCTTCAAACAATGACAACTCACATGGCTGTCACATATGGTTTATAAATAAATAAAAAAAACCATGTGTTTGAACAAGAATAATACTTTATTGTTAAACCTTTCAATAAAAAATAAAAACTTTATCGTTAAATGTTTTTCTTTAGTCATTATCATACAGCCATATTCCCTAGTAGTAGCAGTTGAATACTTGGACAGTTGAATGGTGTGGCCTTCATTTTTGGCTTAACGTTTGACCAAGTTTGGCTCTGCCGCTGACCTCGTAAACTGGTATGTATTCATACCAGCTAGCATGGAAGATTCTGCGAGTGAAAAAGGTTGAATAAAAATTGGCCATTTTATTCTCATTTGAAGACTACGTTAAGGAAAAAAAATTGGTCATGGTAAATATGCGTGGATTATTATTTAATTTAATTTATATATATATATATATATATATATATATATATATATATATATATATATATATATATATATATATATATATATATTAACTTTGCATTACATTATTATAATACCCTTTTATTCTTCGAACCTCTCATACGTTTATTCCCTTTTTTATCATTTCAGACAGGCCTCCTTATTGATTTTATTTATTTATAGGGTATTTGGGATTTTTGATAAAAATTTATAATCAACTATTAAAAGTAAATAGCTTATAATAGGAAAAAGTTATGGGATTGTAGTATATTACTTATGATCCCTTATTAAAATATCAAAATTATTATCATTTTTTTATTGTTATCTTGTTATTTAGGGAGAAAGATTGTTGTGAAACTGAATTATTATTCTAGGTTAGTTATAAATTTTTATAATTATCTCTTTATAATAATTATATATAAATAAATGAATCTTTAATTAATTACTTATTATTTACTATTTTACCAATTAACA
This sequence comes from Tetrastigma voinierianum, assembly GCA_016808115.1. Lineage (NCBI taxonomy): Eukaryota > Viridiplantae > Streptophyta > Magnoliopsida > Vitales > Vitaceae > Tetrastigma > Tetrastigma voinierianum. The sequence continues at coordinate 25,698 of JAEQBH010001518.1, forward strand.
ATTTATAATCAACTATTAACTACTAATTATTGGCTATCAACCAACACTTAATTGAATTGTAACTTTCATTATTCTGGATTTTATTACAAAAGTATAACCATAAGAATATAAAAGATCACATATAATTCAAGTTTATCCAAATTTATATATTTTAAGATTATTTAATATTTATTATGAATATACACAAAATAAGTTTGTAAAGTATATAAATTTACAAAATTTAAGATTCTTTTATTGGTAAGAAAAATATAAATATAATAATGGAAGCAAAAAAAAAGTTTTGGAAGTGCAAATTATGCCATGGATAATGACCTGACCAGCTTGTGACAGCTTCGATGGCATCATGTCACTTAAATGATATTTTATTTATGTATTTTTATTATAATTAATAGATATAGACACTGGGGGGTACCACTTCATAATTATTAATTATACTTGGTGGTTATTACAATGTCACTCAAATCAAGGCTAATTTCCTTCTCACAATCCTACCAGTCAAAATTTTGGTCGTTGCAAAATTTTTGGATGAAACTCCATAAATGTCATAGTTCTTGGATAAATGCCGAACAATGCCCAAGAGACTGGATTGGGAATCAAGAGTCTTTGGGACATTTTCTTGTTGGGAAATTTGTATTTAAGTAAAGAAAAATACAAAATATATGATTAAGTGTGATTTGATTAAAAAATAATTATATTTTAAGCATGATAATACTTCAATAATATGTTAATAAACTGTAAATACTATATCAGTATTGGTTATTAAGTATTTATAATTATTAAGATAATATTTAGGATTCAATATATTTGGAACATAATAATTTTGTATGAAACTGTATATGAATCATATCTTTTGCATCATTCTTTGCAATTATGTATTTTTTTCTTCTTATAATCGCTGTTATTATTGTTAGATTCTGCAACTTGAAGAAGTTAAGGATTTGATAAATGTTTTGATGACTATGAAGATTTAAATCGATGATTATTGGAAATTAAACCTAAAATTGGGATGAATTGAGTTGTCCCTTGTGTCAAGGTTACTTAAACCGATGATTATTGGGAGAGAAACTTAAAACCGAGAGGTATCCCTGATATAGGGAACATTGCCAGCCATGGAAGGCTATAGATTGGCTGGCTGTGGAGGTCCACTTGTAAATGATACGCCAACACCATCCGCAATGTGAGACTCAACGTTTACATGTTATGTTATCATCATCCCTCCCAATGTCACAATGCCAAATTGCTGTTCAGTAAAAGGGACATGACTAATCTTAACATGCCCATTTGGGAATTTCTATGGAGTTTTCTGAAATATAAATTCCAAGTTCAAAACAGGAGGAATACCAGTCTCAGCTGTGGAAGGTAAGAATAATGATATCTATATATATTCAACATTAATCATGGGTCCCCACTTTTTGGATTTTGCTTTCAGCTGCTAGGTCCAAATTTACCAACTCCTAATCTCCATTTTTATCTCTGATATTGAAAAGAAAACGAAAATCACAGCAGTGACTTTGTCTTTAGGGATTATGGGGTCTGGATTCATCTTCCATGGAAGAAGCCGCGTACCAACGTGAGAAAAAGTCGTTGGGTTTCTTGCTTCTCTCTCTCTCTCTCTCTCTCTCTCTCTCTGCCTCTCTGTGTCTCGGTCTCATCTCGCCCAGTCAAACTGTTTTTTATAATAAGAGGGAGTATACATCTGGATAGAGAGAGACATGGGTGGTAACGGCAAGCATAGGTGGAGATTTTCTTTTCGATCGTCTTCCTCCATGCCGAAGCAGCCGCCTAAGGAGTTCATGTGCCCTATTTCTGGGTCTTTAATGGCTGACCCAGTTGTGGTTTCCTCCGGTCAGACTTTTGAGAGGGTTTCCGTTCAGGTGTGCCAGAACTTGGGGTTTGTTCCGGTTTTGGATGACGGGTCTAGGCCGGATTTCTCCGCTGTCATTCCCAATTTGGCTATGAAGTCCACGATTCGGAATTGGTGTGCTAAGTTACGGATGGAGAGTCCGACGCAGCCGGAGTATGGATCGGTGGAGACCATTGTGAGGGCGGCGATGGGGTCGGAGGGGGATGACAAGCTTGAGACTACGGAGATGATGTTGCTACGAGCTGTGCCGGAGAACCCGCCGGTGATGTTCTCGCACGCCGCCACGGAGTTGAATCACCGGCCCAGTCATTTCTACTCGAGCAGCTCTGAGGAATCGGTTATCGCTGCTGTTCCGGCGACTCCCCTTCCCCTCACCACTCGGCCTTCGTGTTATTCATCGACTTCATCTTCTTCGGAGGAAGCCCTAAGCCTAACCGCAACTCTGAACCCTATTTCTTCCGAGGAAGAAGAGATTTTGGGGAAATTGAAGAGCTCTAAAGTTCATGAACAGGAGGATGGGGTGATTTTGCTGAGGCAGATTACGAGAACGAAAGAGGACGTCAGGGTTTCGCTCTGTACCCCTCGAGTTCTCGCTTCCCTCCCGTCACTGATGAAATCGAGGTACAACATCGTGCAGACCAACGCCGTCGCATCGGTGGTCAATCTCTCTTTAGAGAAGCCGAACAAAACGAAAATCGTACGGTCCGGAATCGTTCCGTCGTTGATCGAGCTGTTGAAGGGCGGATTCCCGGAGTCGCAGGAGCATGCCGCCGGCGCACTCTTCAGTCTAGCAATAGAGGACGGTAACAAGACGGCGATTGGAGTGCTAGGCGCGTTGCCGCCGCTGCTACACGCGCTCAGATCGGAGAGCGAGCGGACTCGCAACGACTCGGCTCTGGCGCTGTACCATCTGTCTCTGGATCAAAGCAACCGAGTCAAACTCGTGAAACTCGGTGCTATACAGACTCTACTCGCCCTGGTAAAGGCCGGCGACCTGGTCAGCCGCGTTCTGCTCATACTCTGTAACATGGCCGCCTCAGGCGACGGCCGGTCAGCAATGCTGGACGCAGATGCAGTGAATTGCTTGGTGAGGTTGTTGAGAGGAAACGAACTAGACTCCGAGTCAACTCGGGAGAACTGCGTGGCCGTGCTATACTTGCTCAGCCATGGCAGCATGAGATTCAAAGGGTTAGCAAGAGAAGCAAGAGCAATCGAAGTTCTAAAAGAGGTTGAAGAGAGAGGGAGCGAGAGGGCAAGAGAGAAAGCGAAGAGGATGTTGCAGATGATGAAGGGACGAGACGAGGAAGAAGCAATGGACTTTGAAGGAATCCTGGAATCGGGAACGTTGAGTCAGCCACAGTGCGATGGCAGTGCCGGCCGGCCTGCACACGTTCTGGAGCATACTCCACTGAATTCTGATTGATTTATGGGTTTAGGGTTTTTGAAAGGTTTTCATTTGTATAGAGTTGAATGTGAATGAATCGTTGGAGCTCTGTAAACTTGTGAATGTATTTTTCCATCTCCATTGATGGTTTATTGTTCCTGTAGAAATCCTGTTTTGAGACTCAAATTTGTAAATGATAGAGTGAATAGTAAACAGTTGTATCATCAATGGAAGCAAGGAAGGGGATGAATCTGCTGTTTCCATCATACTTACTATGTACAGAAATGAATTTGGGAAAGAATTATTTTGGGTTTTCAGCCTAATTATTTGGTTAGTGAGTTTTCCATATCAAGAATCCAAGATCCATTAAAAAAATATCTAACATTTCATATAAGATATTTAAAATATTATCTAAAAATATATCAAATTTATTATGCATTTACTTTGATCCCAAAAAGGACGCAAACTCTTGAGGAGCCGCAAAATAGAAAAATAAAAAAACAATGGGGAGGAGCCAAAAGAGAAAGCAGGAGTCCTTGTCATTCTGGAAGGAATCTGCAGCAAAATCAGCCCGAAACGACGACGACGAACCCTACCCATCTCATCCGCGACCCACCCCTGAGGAATGTCGTTCCGTACGAGACGACCTCTTGGCTCTCCATGGTTTTCCCCAGCAATTCGATAAGTACCGCAGGCTCAGGCTCAGGCTCAGGCTCAGGCTCGCCCCTCTCTCCCACGCCTCTTCTCCAGCGATCGACGGCGGTGGCGGCGCTCTGGTGGAGTCGGACCCGTCTGACGGCGATGACGAACATGGGTTATCTCAGAGGGAAAGCGTTTTGGATGGCTTAGTCAGCGTCGTACTGTCACAGAATACAACGGATGTTAATTCTCAAAGGGCTTTCACTTCCCTCAAGTCTGCTTTTCCCACCTGGGAAGATGTATGTGTTTCTGGTTTAATGGGTGATGATGAATTAGAGCACTTTCTGGGGTTTTAATGTTTTTTCCTTTTTCATTGATCTGTATTGTTTTGAAGGTTTGCATGTTTCTCGGCTTTCTGGATCTGCATTTGATTTATATTAGGTTTATGTTCTCTCAATTGTTTGGCTTTGCATTTTCTCCGATGATTCTCCTCTGTATCTATTTCAGGTTCTTGCTGCAGACTCCAAAAGCGTAGAGGATGCCATAAGATGTGGCGGCTTAGCTGTGACCAAGGCTTCTTGTATCAAGAAAATGCTGAGTTGTTTGCTGGAGAGAAAAGGCAAATTATGCCTGGAGTATTTGCGAGATTTATCAGTTGATGAAGTCAAGACAGAGCTTTCCCATTTCAAGGGGATTGGCCCCAAAACGGTAATCCTATTTTGATTGTTCTTGCTTGATAACTTGGTTACGAATTTGTTTGGTTATTGAGAATTAAAAATTTGTTGAGACATTTTATGGAATCAGAGATCATAGAGAATTTATGGCCGATTAAAGGGTGTTATTTTGATAGACACCCATGAATGCACTTTCAGTGGTTGGAGTTTCAATGCTTTCCTTTCGATGCTACTATATATACCCTTGATGTTGTTGTTCTCTGATGGTCACATTGGTTAAATAGGACATATCCAATGAAAAATGGATCAACCAATCATATATTTTGTATCTTCTTTGCTAAAGATTGTGTTCAAATTCAAAGTATTCCCTTTGTTCTTCTGGAAACCATTTTTCAAAATGGAATGCAAAAAATTCAGGTTTTGTGCCTCATTTTAACTACCATCTATTCTTGGATAGAGAGACCACTATCTAATCTAGGAATGGCAGTTAGATGACTTCGAACTATTATTGTTGTAAGTTGATGGAATGATGGGGTTGGGGTAGGGTTTTGACTTTAAATGAGAGAGTCATACTTTCTTTGTAATTGGGAATAAGTTACTGGAAGGATCTTCTTTGTTCTTATGGCATGGAACCATAGCTTTGATAAGAGTTATTATAAAAGGCTAGAATTGGGAAGATACATAGTTTTGTGCACCTAAAGAGGTTGCTGTTTGCTGCTTAGGTTTTCAAACTTAAAAATCACCTGTGACTTAGTGAAAGTGTGAAACAAGTTTCTTAATCATCTTTATTCTTGTCAGATTGCCATGAACCAGGCATGTTGAGAGTGATTGCAGAATCATTGCCTTGTTTGTTTGAACTAATACTATTTTTGGCCAACATAAAGGTAGAATTCTCCTTTTAACACCTTACCAGGGTCTTCAATCTCAAGCAATTAAGACACTAAAGGAAGTTCACATTAGCTGGAGAGTCAAACTATAGGTATTTTATTGATTGGACAGGGCACACCTTTGGTTCCTGCCCAGCTTTTGGTCTGTATGTATGTGATCTGGATGATTATCTCTATGTGGTTGAATATAGTATAGGTAATTCTTACTAGAAAGAGCATTTGATTTCTTTTCAATCAATGATAAAGGCACTCAGACTGGTCCATTTTTAATTGGTTTGGGCCATGTTATGGAGGTGCCTCCTCTCTCTCTCTCTTTTTCCTATTCAGCACCTTCTTTAGTTGTTCACATTCCATAATTTGGATAAGGTGAAAAGCATAGTTCGTTAAGAGACTTGGTAGCATGTTAATGCCTGGTGTGGGGGGGTGGGTGGTTGCTATGGCTGTTAGGGATTGACTTGGGGGTGCCAGCATGTTTGTGTGCCCAAACAAGACACCATGTGGGTGTCTCAACTTCGCAAAAATTCAAGTGTGATATCTTTTTGGATTGAGATTTTTCCTTCAAAGAGGATGCATAAAAAATAAAATCCATAATGCATTTGGAAGCACCTATAGTGTCTTCTACTACTAGAACAAAAATAGGTGAGAAAGGCTACTTGTAGCCTATAGGGATTGGCTCTCTCCAAAAAGGTGGTGACTGAACATGGGTGGTAATGACTATATCAGCCAAGGGCATGACGCATTGTGCCTTGGGCAAGGGCAAGGTTTGATGGTAAGCCTTGCTAGCACACAAGGATGGTTGTAAGCCCATAAATTTGGTGCAACCATAAGTGTAGTGTCACGGGTTGCCGCAATGGCACATGGCATGGATCAAGCATGTCTTAGATGAAAGGAATCAACAATGTTAACATGCATTGGTCAACAATATAAGGGGCCATGGGTTGTGAGGTGAATGACACGTGGGCTGCTTATACAATTGATTAGTTGAATGACATGGGGCTCAACATGGTGTAACTCTTGGCATTTGTTAAATACCAAGACAATGTCATGTGTATAACAAAAGCATGATACCTAGAGACACAAAGATGTGGCACCTACCACATGAAGAGGATAACACATAACATGGAGGTTGCTAGGCATCAAACTGGGGACATGTGATATGCCGTGCGCTAAATGGAACCGTCTCACAGATTAGTTTATTTTATGTAATGATGAGCTAAGTGACATGCAATTGTGCAACAATGTTGATTAAGAGAGTGGGTTGATGAGGGAGAAAAAAAGTTTTTTATTTTGCTCCTTCTATTCAAATTGATTCTTTTATTGATACTTATACATGAATTTCTCATAAAATCAAGAAGTGATTTTTTTTTGGGATAAGTAAATGTCATTGTATTAAGAAAAGAACACATACACAGTATACAAGGACAAAGAAATGAGATCAGAATAGAAAACAATTGTATGCAGTACAATTGACAGCAGAACTGTTTGCACCATTATACTTTTATAACTTCCTCACTTCTCTTCAAGCTGGGTTCTAAATATTGATCATTCCTAGCGTGGATCTCAAATTTATAAACCAATAGGATTGTCCTTTCTTTTATCTTTTCCTCAATGAAATGACAATTCATTTTCACATGCTTCAGTCAATCATAATGAATCGGGTTCTTAGCAATATTTATTGAAGCTTGATTGTCATGGAATATCTTCATAAAATCTTCTATTGGAATCAGTATGTTTAAGATTCTCTTTAGCCATATTCCTTCACAAATTTTGTGTTTTCATAGCTCTAAATTTTGGTTTTGAATTGGTTTGAATACAACTGATTGTTTATTGCTTCGCTAAGTAACAAAATTTCCCCATGCTTAGGTGCAATATAAAAGAACATTTTGATATAAAAGAACATAGGTGTTATCATGGCCTATCCCTGCTATAATTCTTCTCATGTATTTGATTTTCAGTTTCTCATTTTTTTTTGGTTGGGGTCTTGTTGTTCTTTGTTGATTTTTGTATGCCATCCTTCTTGGAAAACAAGTTAAATTCCCAAAAATCATGTCCTAAATGCTTGGTACAGCATATGATGACTCCTAATGCAAGTCCTATAGAGTTTTAGTATCAGATTTCACATATTAGAAGTTCTGCACCTGGAACCTATCACAAGATGAGGGAAATTAGACTGAGGACAACAGAAGTAATAGAGTAATGTTAGTTAAACAACAAAAGGGACCGGCTTAGCATAATGACATGGGGAAATTTGTGAGCCTGAGCACTATAATGCAGTGTATTTGATACACGTCATGTTGATTGTGATGTGTTTTAAGCCAAATACCCATTTGATAAGTAGACCATTGTGGTTGCTAAGGTTGTCTAGAATAACGAAACTACTGGCCAAGCCTTGCCAGAGATGGCCACTTGGCTGGAAAATAACTAGTTAGATAATCAGAGACCACCAATGTATCCAAATTCTTAGGTTTTTTTTTATTTTTTTTATTTTTATGTTCCTTTTCTGTCCTTTAAAGCCATTACAAATTGCCAACATGTTTAGCTTCTTTCTTATTGACAGGAAAGGGGATTATTCTCAATCACATTTTCCAATTCGATTCTTTCTTATGGAGTTTTGATTATTCATTTTTCCAAAATTGAAATGGCCAACCTTGTGGCTTGTCTATCTAATTTATCTTCAACATTTATTTATTGTCCCAGTTGCTTAATCAAATTATGAAATGGATGATAGGTTGCATGCGTTTTAATGTTCCATCTTCAGCGAGATGACTTTCCTGTGGACACACATGTGAGTATTAGATTTCTCAGATTGATGTCACATGAGAATATTAGTTAATATGAAACCCTATGCAGGTAATCCAGATTGGGAAGGCCATTGGATGGGTACCTGCAGTGGCAGACAGGAAAAAGGCGTATCTTCATCTCAACCGACGGATCCCGGATGAGCTAAAATTTGACCTTAACTGCCTTCTTTTCACACATGGTAAACTCTGCCATGCATGTACCTTAAAAGGGACCAACCAGAAAAGAAAGGAATCCCATGAGAGCTCTTGCCCTCTGTTAACTTACTGTGTTGATGTGCAACATGTGCTTCAATCTAGCAGCCCCAATTGACTTTATCTGCTCTCCCTCGCACACACATAGGGCATTGCCATTTCTTTCTAGAATTATCAGTTTATTGTGGTGGGGGAAGGAGTAAGAAAGATAGGTGGATCAGAAAGGGGATTTGTAGAGCTGATGTTTATAGTCTCTGATACGTGAAACGCATGAGATGAAGTCTCATCAATTTTACCCAACCGACCATTCTGCATTCACGTCAGGGTATCCCTATTTGATTCACTTTTGAGGATAGTGAAATGCTTGATCACGTCTACTTGGTTCTTTTCCCCTAAAGCTTAACAAGCTATCTGAACTGGCTTAGGAAAAAAAGGGTACAAGAGTGGGGTGATGAGAAAAGAATAGCAGATTCTGTTAGTTTCTAACTTGTACTAAAAGTGTTGAGAGGATGGATCCAATGTACAACTACAAATATTGTCCACCAAAAAAAAGCTTTGTTTACTTATTCAATAGTAGAAGCTGATGACTTGATTTAGATGTAAATCTATGCTTTTGGGTGTAATATATTAGATATTGCATTTGCATGGTAGCAAGGAAAATATGCCAAGATCTTATTAAGACCCTCAATAGTTGATTTGCTTACATCATTACCCACTTTCAGTTGCTTAGTCCTCTGTTCAAGTGTATTTTTGGTTGCATCGCCACCATTTTTTTACTTTTGGGTTCAGATTTTTTTTTTAATGTTGTTTTCTTTGTCATGTATGAATTTTTAAAAGACAGGGAATTGTACTGCAATTCCTTGTATATCATTGATTATCAAAGTGCTGAAGGCCATGAGTTTCCTCTGTAAAGCACACATGATATCTCTTGATGTGGAAAGTTTGATGCTTATCTGTTCTCCTATTGGAAAAGTTCTAACACTATAATCCATGATGATCCCCTATCTGAGATTTTCCTTTTATCACGTCCTGTTCTCCGAACTGTGTCCGTGGAACCCCACTTGACTTGCTGGCTATAAATGTAAGAGAGACAAAACACTTGTAGGAGAGATATCTTGAGCTTTTCATTCGACAGACATGGAAAATCATGTATCTCAACAAAATAATTTTCTTTTGCCTGGAGGTGTTGGTGATGGTAGCTTTTGGTTCCTAAAAGAAAGCTTTGGAACTATTCCAGTTGAGGTGGATCTGTATGCTAACAACAGTGATGAACTTCAAAGCCGATCGGAACAAGGTGAGATGGAGAAGATTGCTGAGAAGCAGAAGCCAAAGCCAAAGGAAAATAAGTATGAGTGTCAGTTCTGTGTGAAGGAATTTGCCAGCTCCCAGGCCTTGGGGGGTCACCAGAATGCCCATAAGAAGGAGAGGTTAGAAAAGAAAAGGTTGTTGCAGCTTCAGGGAAAGAAAGGTAGCTATGAATTTTACTTTCAACCCCACCTTCAAGATAATATTGGTTTCATTTACAATGAATCTCAATGGTTATATGATTATGCTTCATCATCCTCCATACCCGAATTCATGATATGTAAGGAAGCTCAGATTAGCTTTCATAATCCCCAAACTGGGATGTGATCTTTTTTTTTTTTTTGATAAACATGGATCTCCAGGCCAGCTTCAGCTTGAGGGCACCTCTAATCTCATATGGCCTTGAAGTTAATGGCCTAGTAAATCTTTCAACAGCCCTAAGGTAGTTGGGATCTTATGAATGTATGAGGGTATAAGAAGCCACATCGTTTTTCAACTACATTTTGGTGATTTTGTTGCTTCAATGTGTCCTAATAGTATTTTGGTGGTTTTGTAGCTTCAATTCAATGTGTCCTAATGATGTAAGTCGAAAAAAGATTCACAAGCAGTTGTTACTAAAGAGTTAGTTAGAACTAGAAGTTACCAAAATGTGAAGAGGCAGTACTAGTTTATCCCTAATTACTCCATATGTAGTTCCTCAACTCACATTTTCTAAAAAAAACGGAGTTTTTATTCTGAAAAACAAGGTCAACATTGAAAAATGCTTGGTTTTCAATTTTTTTTGCTTTGAAAAACAACGAAAGCATATAAAACACTGAATTCAAAGAATAAGAGCAGTTTTTAGAGAATACTAAAATGATTTTTACAAATGTTTTTAAAAACTGTTTTTAAAAACAGGAACCAAAGATGCTCTTTATTTTTCAAATGATTCATATATGCAAATATTTTGTATAAATAGCTTTTGGTACAAATATATATGTATGGAAGTGAATACAAACATCTACAACTTTGTTTTTTTCTATTTAGAAATAATCATAATGCGTTCTTGGCATTATAAATGAGTATGAATGAGAGATAACATCACAAACACATGGCCACCGGGTAACACAATTGTAGAAAAATTGAAAATAAACATGTTCTGTCTCTCTCTCTTTTTCTTTCTTTCTCATAAACAATTCTCGAAATCTAAGTCTTGATATTGTTGAAGGAGTCACACCTGTGCCTTACTTCTCCCTCCTGGCCTGTCTTGATATCTTTCAGGCTCAGCTTCTCCATGGCACGTGCGAAGTCAGTGAAAAACGCCTTGTAGTTGGTGGCGTACAGCTCCACGAACGGCTTCGTTCTGGGATCGGTGACCAGCACGTGGTCGGACCGGAGAAGCCCTAGCCCTCTCGGCAAGTTCTGGTAGTACATGTTATCGAATTTGTTCGGCGTCATCACGTCGTTGAACGCCGACATCCCCTTATCCCTCTGGAAATTTGCGCAGACTTTTTTTAAGGCTGCTGCGAATTTAGGGTTCAGGCCGGGGTCGACGTCGGAAGCGGAGCTGAAATTGAAGATTCTGTCGCTGAATTCGTTGCAGTGGGAGAATCCGATTGTGTGCCCGCCGGATAATGCTACCATTTCTTGGATATTGAATCCTTTGGCAGCGAAGAATGCTATCAGTTGATCGATCGTCATGTTTACTTTTGGGAGGTTTCCTTCTACGCGAGAGGCTTGGGAGATCAATCCGTCTTTCCGGCCCATCTGGACTTCGTAGTAGGGGCCGCCGACCATGGTGATGAGGTCGCGGGTGGCCATGGCTAAGATGTCGGCGCAGGAGACTACGCCGGGGCAGTTGAGCTCCAGGGAGGTCTTGGCGCGGATGACCAGGTCGAAGGCGTCGCCGGGGAGGGAGAGGTTGATGTCGGCGTCGCGCTCGGCGGTGTTGAAGGCGTTGGAGCTGATGAGAACGGAGGCGTCGCAGCCGTCGACCATGCAGTCGTGGACGAAGAGGCGGAGAGTGCCGGCGGCGGTGGTGGGGCTGTTGATTTGCTTGGTGGTAACCACGTCCTGCATGATGCGTTCCAAGTTCGGGCAGGACTTCTGGTAGTATTTGGCGTTGAGCTTGGGCTCCGAGGGAGAAACGCCCGAGAGGAAGAGAAGAAGAACAACAAAAAAGGAAAACGGCATTGTTTTTGGCGTTGGAGATAGTTAGTCAGCGACCGCAGGAAAAAGAGGAAGAAGGGCTTGCAAGAGAGACAGACCTGCTTCCTCAGAGAGAAATGTTGGGTGGGGGGGAGGAGAAAGGAAGAGGAAGCAGGGTGTGTTTGGGATTCCTGAAAATGGCAAAGAAGAGGGGAGAAAATCAAGATGGGTGGTGTGGAAGAGAAGCGTTTGAGGGGAGAGGGGAGAGGGTGTCTAAATTGAGAGGAAGGAGATGGCCTTTTTGAGTAGCAATTCAGAATCATCGATGCGGGGTTTGTGTATTATTTTGTAGGTGATGGTTTTGCGCGGGGAATGCGCTCGACCGCCGGCCACCCCACCCGTCCCTCCAAACTCGCTTGGCCTTTCTCCCAACTCCCCCATCTTCCACAGCTTGTCAACCCAACAGACTCCCATTTCTATATTCATCTTTCTCTCGTCAAACTCGTTCTTATCCTAAGACTTCAATAAAAATTTAGGATATTTGGTTAAATACCCTCAAATACTTCAAATTTCTAACGTCTCCCCTTTTTTGTTTTAACAATAACCCAATTTGACCAAAATGCCCTTATTAATTTGATGTATTTCTTAAAAAGAGGTTTTTATTTTTATAAGAAAAACATGAGGGTATTTTTTTTTTGTTAAAATAAGGTCTAAAATGCATGAAGGGTTGAATTTCCAAAATTGTATTTTATAAAAAGTGTTTTAAATTTTTAATCAGATCACCCCTAAAATTTTGATTTATATATATATATATATATATATATATATATATATATATATATATATATATATATATATATATATATATATATACATATATATATAATAATACTGTGTGTGTAGGGAAAACTAGGCTATAGGGTTCTTAGCATGAAATATTTAAAAATTTAGGCTTAAAGCTTATCAAACCTAACCCAAATCCTATTTGAATAAAATAATTGATAAAGAACTCATAAAAATTGATTCAGAGTCTCTAGGAGGCAAAACAATTTCATCTTCCCAAAATGTCCTCCACTTGATTTGATCCAAATACCCATCCTCACCCAAAAAAAAAACCTAGCTCTAACCTAATTGGAAGCAAAAACCGATCCCTCTCCCCTTTTTTTCAACTCGTTTCCCCCTCCCTCTCATCTTCAACTCGTTTCCCCCCTCCCTCTCATCTCTCCCCCTCTTCTTCAAGTTCACGGTCTCTCCCCAATGCACTGCCCAAGAGTGAGATCAGAAAGCTTCGTATCCTCCCCATAGCACCAACAAATCCCTCTAACTCTTTTGCTCTTGCCTATTATCTTCGAAGCTCTCGCCCTCTAAGAAACAATATTTTCTTTTTAAAAAATCTAGGGATTTTCGAATGAAAACGTGTTTATGAATTTCGATGCTCTAAGTGGGTTCTTAGTGTAAACTCTAGATTCATGGGTTCCAACATTGTTGAAGAAAAATGATAAAATGGTTATTTTTCCATATTGTGTTTTTGGAGGCAATGTTGATGAGGTATACGCCTACCTCGTGTAGTATCATAAACTAGTGATAAAATAACTGGCTTCTTTTGATATTGTGTTTTTTTTGGAAGCAATGCTGTGAGAAGGTTACCATGATAATGTACAATGGGACAACCATAATGTATTTTAGACTACAACCAATTTAAACATTAGGTGCAATCCAAAATGTAATGTGGGTACAAAGCAAGTATACCATAGGTATTACTAATAACACTTGTGATGTCGTTTGTTTTTATTATAAATAAACTTTAAGTACCATATGATTAAACCTTGGGTACAACATTTATGAACTCTGGGTATAACACAGTTTAACCTTAGGTACAACCAGATTGTATTTAGGGTACAACTCATTTAAACCTTAAGTACAATTTATACGTAATATGAGTATAAACCATCTATACCATAGGTACTACTAATATCACTTTTTTATTTTTGCAATAAATAAACTGTAAGTACTATATGATGAAACATTGGGTACAACCTATATGAACTCTAGGTACAACATAGTTTAACATTAAGTACAACCATATTGTATCCATGGTTCAACCCAGTACAATCTAAATGTAATATGGGTACAAACCAGCTATACCATAGGTATTATTGATAGAACTTGTGCACTTGTTTGTTTTTAGGGAAAATTAGTATTAAAATCTTGAACTTTCATGACTTTTACATTTAAAACATAACCAAAAAGTTTGCTTTTTAAATATAGCAACTTTTATGAATTTTGTTTATAACCCTCACAGAATTTCTGAACCCTCTACCTTGTCTAATGTGTACAATAAATGATGTCGTTTTGATGCTAGAACTACAATTAAAATGAAAGTTGGGGATATAAAAACAAAATTCATGAAAGTTGCTATATTTTAAAAGCAAACTTTTTGTTCAAGATTTAAATGCAAAAGGTAAATGAAGACTAAGACTAATACTATTTCCCTTGTTTTTATTTTAAGTGAACTTTAAGTACCATATGATTAAACCTTGGGTACAACATTTATGAACTCTCGATACAACACAGTTTAACTTTAGTTACAACCAGATTGTATCTAGGGTACAACTCATTTGAACCTTAAGTACAATCTATATGTAATGTGGGTACAAACCAGCCATACCGTAGGTACTACTCATAGCATTTGGTTGTTTTTGCATTAAGTAAACTGTAAGTACCATATGATGAAAACTTGAGTACAACTTAAATGAACTCTGGGTACAACACATTACTCTGGGTATATCCCTAACTGTTTGTTTGGTAGGTCCTTACAACTGCTCATCCAGTTCGTTTTTTAATCAATTCCATCCAATATTGTTTAGGTCTGATTGTGGAATTTCCGTAAATAAGTATATGGAATACCATAACGATTTCATATTAGTTGAAGCGATTAATGCGGTAATCAATTTGAGCAAATCAATCATTTTTCAAATACATCATTTATTATCTGATGTCCGATGGATACACCACTAATTATCTTGTATGTGATTTTTCTTGACAGGATAAAATGTCATTGTATAGATTTCAACTAGCAGTCAATCTTGCATTGGATGTTCAAAACAAACAATAGGAAAAGTTTACCAATTTATTATGATTAAGAAGTAATGAAGATCGAGTTGTGTTCAATGTTTTTATATGTGACCCTTACTTTTAGCCACCAATGTTAATGTTAATGATAATTTTTATTATGCTATTTTGTAACATTACAATTTTTACTACGTTAATGATATTTTTTAACTTGCCAAATTGTTCTATTAGTTTCCAATTTGGTAACACAAAATATTAGACTTTACTTGAATTCACGGATGATTTGAAGAATAACACCTCTGAAATATTGATTTTCTAGCATATAATGACTCAACCGGTTGAGGTTGTAACCTCAACTGGTTGAATGAGCATTTTGTGATTGCAAATCATATTTTGCCTTAGTTGATATCGATTACTTACAAGCCTTAGCTAATTGGATTCTGCTGATTGCAAATCACATTTTTGGCTTCATCCCAGTGATCGACGTTACAAACCTCAACCGATTGAATGACCATTACGAGTGCAAATCATAATTTGTTGAAGTTGATCGATTGAGGTTACAAATCTCGACCTATTGAATGACCATACTATGGTTGCAAATCATAGCGTGTCTCAGTCAACCAGTTGATAAAACACACCTCGATTGGCCGAGTATTACTTATGCTCATTCTTGCTCTAATTGAATTTTTCAAGTATAAAAGGTTGGTTTTGGTTTTAAGGAAAGTTGGTGCTATTTCAAATCTAATTGGCTTGTGTTCCCTAAAGAAAAATGAGTAATTTAGAGTTTTTAATCTGAGATATTCATCTCAACAGACACAGAAATATAAGAAAGTAATACATAAGCTCAACAAACACACATTGCCATAAAGTAAAATGAATTATATTCATCCATACAACTGTGTAGTGCTTTTTTACCTTTTAAAAACATGTTTATTTAAACACATTTCATATACCCATTTCTAATATGAATAATTAATATTAATTTAAAAATAATTATTTATGGGTATATGATATCATGACCTAAACACATTCTTTGACATAAAAGAATATATATAAATTCCTTAATTCAAATAGGGCCCAATAACTGTTTTTGAATAACGCATTTATACAAATTGGCATTTCATGCCTTTTCAAATACATTTACAAAATGATATTCTTAGAGTTCACCTCTCTTTAAAACACATTCCATAAATATCCAAAACAAAATAAGTCAAAACTATATTCTTTTCATAAAGACTTTTACATCATTGAATTCAACTACAGAAATAGTTACAAATATCATGAATGAAATGATATCGTAGAACGAAGCGTTACTTATATAAAGCTCTACGTTTGTGATGACTCATCTTGGCGATCTTTGGTCCTACTATTTTCTACTTGGTACTGGCGATGACAAAACAACGCGTAAGCATTTCATCTTAGTGGTTCTATACAATTCTCTTTTCATTTGAAGTTTAAATAAAATCTTTGTGTTTATAAAAACAAAGCTTTTGTACATTTTTCAATGACCAATGCAGTATAATATATATATTCATTTCATTTACATTCAATTACAATTCATTGGTCATTTCAATTTATGCAATTTCATATGCACTAAATCATTCAAATCACAAATCATGCACTTTTTAATCTCATTATCATTTTATCCTTATCGAATTTAACCTATGCTTTCGATGCACAGGATAACGAATCACCGACACAGTTTTGCTGGGCTGCAAGCCGGTATATATATATATATATATATATATATATATATATAAAGTATGTACTCGGTTGGTGTACACTACAGATCTTGCTCTCAAGCTAGACTGCGGATGCGCCCATGCAATAGTATTTATTCGACTCTTATTGGTATACCAATTTATCCTTAAATCGAATTCTAACGGTTAACATTCTTTTAAGGGCATTAAAATCATTCAATATAATTTACAATAGTATATATATATATACATTTTTATGCAAATAAAACTTTTCACTTTCATGCAATTTTCTCAAATCGCTTAAGACAAATAATTTCAAACACAAATCAATATGCACTTTCTTGTCAATCATTTCCAAAATTCAAATAATTTCGTAATTATTCAAATATTTTAGAAATAGAGAGAGAGAGTTTGAGAACAAACCAAAAATCGTCGCTTTGATTCCAATCTTCGGAATCTCGACTTCAATGCGGGCTTTCCTCCTCGTCAGCCCCTATTCAAATACTATGACAATCACATATTAGTAGGTTATTCTAGGAGTTCTATTTTCAGTAGGAATTTGAATCATCTCATTTGGATACCTCAAACTCAAGTTACGGCATTTCAATTCCCAAGTAGTCGATATGCCCAACTCACTGGATCACCCACTATTTTTTTTTTATTTCTGGGGTCTTAACTCCATAAATGTGTAATGATGTCTTCACTCATTTGAAGCTATGGTTCTAAGGTTTCTTCTCCAATTGGAATCATCCAATTTGGATCACCCAGCTTCCAGTTATGACATTTTATTAAAACTAGTGATATGCCCAACTCCTTTGGATCACCTTTGTTTTTTTTTTTTTTTTTTTTTTCTGGGGTCTTAACTCCATAAATTGGTAATAGTTCCTTCTACTCATTTGAAACTATGGTTCTAAGGTTTCTTCTTCAATTGGAATCATCAATTTGGATCATCAAAACTGAGTTATTGCATTTTACATCGGACTATAATTTGCAAGCGGTCGGATTGTTCTTACACACATAGCTCCACTTTGACATATTAGGCGGCTTTGGGGTAACAATTTGCGCACACTTCCTTCAAAGAAATTATTCCCTAGAGTCCTATTTTACCCAGATTTTAATCACTCAATTTTGATAATTGAAACTCAACTATGGCCAAAACACCATAACAACACCCAAGCGAGCATGCTAGTGAGCTGCAGATACCTTTAGCCCATGTCGGGGAGCTTTGAGCTACAATTTGCTCCCTGGTTCCTTCTATACATTTGTAGACCTATCTCTTATGGTTTTTTACCAATTGGAATCACTTAATTTGGATGATTATAACTTAACCTATAGCCAAAACAAGAACAGGGGTTTTGACAAATTTTTGACAACATTTCCCTTTTACAAACATTACACAAAACCAATCCAACCAACAATACTCTTCAAAACTCAACCCAAAACAACCCCAAAAGTGGTTTAGCACCAATACAAACCCCTTTTATAAAGTTAGGAGCTTTCCCTAAGGTAAAATCACAAAAGATGAAGTTAAGGTTTGATTTCTTACCTTGAATCTCTTCAAATCTTCTCTTGTAGGTTGCTTGATCTCTTAGAAGCAGAAATGGAAGGTGCCACCAAAAACGATTTCTCTCTTTGCCCTACTTCTCTCCTTTTTCTCTACTTTTCTCTCAACGTTTTTGCTCTTAATGAGCTTCTTAGACCAAAATTTGGCCTTTAAACCCCTATCTCCTCAAGGCCTTGTTTGGCTCACCATAACCCAGTTTTGGGTTAAGTTCTCCCAATTTACTATATAACCCTCATTTCATTTTATTTGCACTTTAAATCTCAATAATCACACTTAGACATATAACTTAGTCTCAAATGACCCTAAAGTCCTCATTTTCCTCCTTAAGCCTTGTTTGATTTTTCTCATTATTTCATTTCTCATTTTTCGTTTTAAGCGTTTAAGTCCATTTTCATTAGACCCTTAGGTCCTTGTTCTAAAATTCAAAATTGCCCTTTTTCACTGAGTTAATTTTAAGTTCGATCATTTAATCACCCATATATCATTCAATCATATACTCATTTTTCGATCCTTATAATGTTTAAAATTTTCATTTAATCATTTATCAATTTGGAAAATCCCCATTTGGCTCGATTTATACCCTAAACATATAATAAAATTATTATAAAAATTTTAGGGTATTTTTGAGGCGTTACAACTCTCCCCCACTTAAGAAAATTTCATCCTCGAAATTACCTCCATTGAACAATTGCGGATATTGTTGCCGCATCGTTTCTTCACTTTCCCAAGTAGCTTCCTCGGTCTTGTGGTTTCTCCCTACGCAACACCCATTAACGAATCTTCTTGTTCCTCAGATTCTTTCACCCACTTGTGAGCCAAAATCTGGACTCTCCCTCATAGGTCAAGTCGGTCCTCGGCTGATTGTCTCGAAGAGACTACATGTAGTGCAGTGATATGCGTATGGACACATAAGTACAGTATGGATCTTTTCAATTAGGAGGTAAAGGCCAATTTGTATGCCAGCTGGACCCACTTTTCAATCACTTCATATGGCCCAATAGACCCTGAGACTCAACTTGCCTTTCTCCGAAAATCTCATTACCTTCTTCCAAGGCGATACTTTCAAAAACACCTTCTCACTGATCTCATAATGAACATCCTTTCTTTTCATGTCGGCATAAGACTTTTGTCTATTTGTGGCCACTTTCAATATTTCTCAAATCATTTTCACTTTTTCCTCGGTTTCTTGAATCAAATCGGGGCCAATTATCTTCTTCTCGTAACTCGATTGCTGTGATGGTGTTCTGCGTTTCCTTCCTAGAGAGCCTCGAAGCAGACGCCATTCGATACTCTGCTGAAGCTATTGTTATACCTGGAATTCAACTGAATGTGTCTGTGACTACCCTCATAGTCAATCACACAACTTCTTAGGATATCTTCCAACACTTGGATCACTCTTTCCAATTGTCCATCTGTCTGTGGGTTGAACGTTATGCAAAAATTAAGTCGAGTACCCAAAGCCTCTTGCAATTTTCCCTAAAATCTCGAGGTGAACCCCAGATCTCTATCTGAAATGATGGATATTGGAATCCCATGTAATCGAACTATTTCACTTATATACAGCTCTGTCAACTTGTCAAGTGAATAATCGGTTCTTACTGGTAGGAAGTGAGCTAACTTAGTCAATCGGTCTACCACGACCCAAATTGAGTCATGCTTTCTTCTTGTCAATGGTAACCCAACCACAAAATCCATGGTGATTCGGTCTCATTTTCACTCGAATATATCCTAATAATTTGCAATAATCTGAAGGAACTTGGTGCTGCCTTCACTTTTGACACACCATACACTTGGTCTGGAAATTCGTACATCTCTTTCATTTCGGACCAACATTCTGAGACCTTTAAATCTTGATACATCTTTGTGCTACCCTAGATGCATAGCAAAGATCCCTTTGTATGCACCCTCTTCTAGAATGGCTTTCTTCAATTCAACATCATTAGGTTTTACAAACCCGATCTTTATAATACAAGGATCCATCTTCCTTCACTAAAACTGGTTTCTTTCCTCTCAATCGACTCACTATGGCAGAAATTTTCTCATCATTCTTTTGTGGCTCTGTACTCGATTCAACAAATCCGGTCTAGCTATTAACTACGCCCTTTATTTCACGCCGATACATCGACAAGTGAGCATTCAATGCTTGTGGCGTTTGCTGACTTTCTCAAGCGCATACTGCCACTATATTAGCGCTTTAAGGTGATAATCCGTCTTTAATCATAATCCTTGATCAATTCCATCCATCTATGTTGTCTCAAGTTAAGCTTTCTTTGCGAGGGCAAATGCTTAAGACTCTTGTGATCGGTGTAGATGAAACACTTTTCCCCATACAAACAATGTCTCCATATTTTCAATGCAAATATAATATGACCAGTCAAATCATGCGTGGGAGTAATTCTTTCATGAGGATTCATACGCCTTGAAGCATACGCTACCACTTTACCCTCTTACTGGGACACATCCAAGCCCATTTAGTGAAGCATCACTAAAATCACGTATTCACTTCTGTGGAATTAATTTGAGTAAACAGGTGCCTTGGTTAAGAATGCTTTCAGCTTTTCAAAATTGGCTTGACACTTTTCACTCCATTCAAATTTCACATTCTTTTGGAGCAATCTCGTCATAGGGGCCGTAGTCATTGAAAACCCCCTTAGACATACAGTAGTAACTGTCAATCCCGAGGAAACTACACACCTCACCTTGACATTTCTCGAAGTGGTTTCCATTCAATAATCACCTCTTGTATGCGTTTGTGATCTCTCTTAAAGTAAGAAATGGGAAAGATTGGCACAGCTTGATCTCTCTCTTTTCCCTAGCTTCTCCCCCCTTTTCTCCCCTCTTTCTCTCCAAAAACGTTTTGCTCATTGAGCTTCCTAGACCAAAATTTGACCTTTAAACCCCTATCCTCAAGGCCTTGTTGGCTCACCAAAGCCATTTATGGGTTAAGTTCTCCCCAATTTACTATATGGCCACATTTCATTTATTTGCATAGAATCTCAATAATCACACTTAGACATATAACTTAGTCTCAAATGACCCTTAAGTCCTCATTTTCCTTCTTAAGCCTTGTTTGGTTTTTCTCATTTTTCTCATTTTAGTATTTAAGTCCATTTTCATTAAACCCTTAAGTCCTTATTTCACAAGTTCCAAATTTGTCCTTTTTCACTTGGGTTAATTTCCGGGTTCGATCATTTAATCACTTAGCATATATCATTCAATCATATACTCATTTTCGGTCATATAATCATTTAACATTTTCATTTAATCATTTATCAATTCCTGGAAAACCCCAATTTGGCTCGATTTATACCCTAAACATATAATAAAATTATTATAAAAATTATAGGGTATTTTTAGGGCGTTACAACTGTAACAAACTCCAAAAACTGAACTTGAAAGACATATCACTTGTTATTCATAAAGGTCTAATAACATATAAAGTGTTGCATTATAAGTCCAAAAAATAAACTAAAAACATAGTCTCTATACAATGAATTCAAGATGCTGGAGGTGGTGGAAGGAAAACAGATTCAAGGAATCCTATAATCCGTGCCTCAAGGCGGTACTTTGCATAAGCACTCAATGGCATCGGAGGCAACAAACCCTGGAATGTTAGGCCAAGTCTTCATGTTATCAACTAGTAGGTCTTCGCATGAGACACCTAGCTAGTATCTCACATATTTTGCACATATTAAAACATATTTCTTTTCCTCTTAGTGTACAATCGATGAAAACTTCGTGAGTGAAATGAGTTTTGGAGTGGAAGCATCGCACTAGTGTTGTATATATTGGATTGACTAAGGAGACGAGTGGAGTCCATCCCATCCTCTCAAATAACTCCCCTAACTTAGTACTTTTATATAAATTTGGGATCCAATATTTCTGCTTGTAATGTCCTTTCTTGAAAATCCTCGTATATCTGTCAAACTCTTCATATGTGTTCAATAGCCTAAAGTCATTCTACGACTTGGTTCTTGCCCCAGTGATAGTTGCCTCAATAGGGCATTTGTGTGAATGCTTCCTCGATGCCATTAGTCTCTAAATACCAATAATGGGAATGTCAATCAGCAAATCTCTTACCTTCATAAAACAAACATCCATCATTTAAATATTCATCACGAATTACAGTTTATTTATAGCAGTTTGTTCATGACAACTAATTTAGGAAATTTCTTCATAACAATAAATGATTGAAATTACTTCAATCAATACAATCTAAGTTTCAACATGAAGTGTATTATTTCATAATACTACAATGTAATATGCAGAGTGAATAGATGTTAAAAAATGTATTCTACCACTATTTGAAATTGTGTGAGTTTAACAACCCAAATTATACCATAGTAATTTTATGATATGTTTAGGATATAAAAAAAGTTAAATTCGTATTTTTTGAAATTTAAGTGCTAAATGTGAAAAATGACATAATCGGGATTTTTAAAGAAATCTAAAGGGTAAATTGGTAAAATATCAAATTAAGGACATAAGATAAGAAGATTATATGTTAAGATAGAATTTTGATAAGTTGACTTGCAAATTGAGTATAGATGAAGGACTAAAATGGAAGGGCTAAAAATATGAGTCAAAAGATGAGTGAGACAAACTTGTCTCTAGAAGGAAAATATATCATGTTGTTAGCTTTGGTTTTGGGAGCTAGGGCTTATGGGTTTTAGGAGAGAAGAATCCATTTTGGGTTATATTTCTCCATCTTTTGGAGTTCCACTTGAATCAAGCAAAGAGAAGGAAAGAAAGAAGTGAAATAAAGGAAGGCTAGTTGAAGTATTCGAAATCGAGTTAGAAAATTCTTCAACCTCCTTTCTTGTTACGTGTGTGTTAGGAAAAATAGCCTAACTCTCCCCTTTGTTTTTTGTTGGTTGTGTTGTTGTTTTGGTTGTGACCTTTAATGAGGAACAATTTGTGTGAAAAAGGTAAGTAGGGTTTTATGGGGAGATGCTGTTAAATTTTCCTCATACCTTATGTGAAGCCCTGACTCGGCTTTGGGCAGCCAGCGAGGTGTCATTTTTCATGTTTATTATAAACTTATTAATTTTAAAGCTTGTTTCATTCATATAATGTTAAACATTAACTTATACTATATTATGTAGTGTGGTTACAAAATATATACAAGCTCCGTACATGGAAGTGTTTAACATTTACAATATTTACATTAACTTCTGAAAAACAAACCCATATACATTAGACCAAATGGTCTTCCAGTGGCACCTAGTGATGTGTTGACTTTGGTAGCGATGCGGAATTGTCACGTCCTCTGGTTTCCTCTTACGTACTTACGGATGAAACACGCGTGTTAAACGCAGCTTAGTAGGAATAATACGTGGGCGACCCACCCCAGCGGGATCATGTAGTGACCGAACCTGTCAGGTAAAATGGTGAGTCGAACGAGAAACCGGGGCGCCCGTTTAATTCTTTTTATTTTTCGTTTTATTATGTTTTCTTTTTCAAAAGTGTCGCGACCCGAATCCCCGGCCCAACCCGAATGGCGGATTCAAACAGGAGCCCAGTTTACTCCGACGTTTTCATTTATCTTATCAAAACATTTTATTATGTCATTTGTTGCGGAAGCGGTTTCAGTTCTGGGCAAGCCCACAATCCTTTACAAATTCAATGTAATTCGGTAGGCCCATAAACATTTAATAAAATACATTTACAAAGAAGGCATTCATGCCTTTTCAAAATGATATAAAAAATCAAGGTTCAGTGTTTAACCCTCTTGTTTACAAAATACCACTTGTTCAAAAGAGATGATATTTAAATTCACTGAGTATATAATTACACACCGTACCTCTCTATGCACTGATACGCGCGATCTGCCTTCTTTTTCTTTGCTTATCGATACTTCAAGACATAGATAAAACTACACACTAAGCATTTTCATGCTTAGTGGTTCTATACAGTTCTATTCCAATATTCAATTTAACTCGGCATGCATTTTACATTAAACCATGCCTAATATATCAATATATACTCATGCTATTCATTTCCGCATGCTTTCAATATACAAATCATTTACCATATCATAACATGTACTAATGCAACATTCATTTCACACCACTTGGCGATTAAGTATATATACATAAAAATCCCATTTATGCTCGTCAATGTTGGTTATTTCACCTTGACTATTCAATTCACATTTCTGACGGATTCCGTTTGATGAATCCCGCCCTTATTATCATTCGATAATGTGCTTACACATTTAACAATTCAGTCTCCCATCATGACGGACGCCGCTTCAAGGTGCACCCCGACATGTGGTATCATTTAATGTCATACGTCATCACGACATGTCGACGGCTGATCCCACTGAAACGAATATTTCTTCAATGCCATACGCCATCATGATTCGGGATGCCTATCGCGCATCCCGCGGGACATTGAAAATTCCGGTGCTCTCGCACTGATGCCGACGTGCATCCCGTCAAAGTGCGCTCATCTGATATATCATTCAAATTACATTTCGACGGATTCGCTTGATGAATCCCGCCTTTATCATCATTCACATTCATCTCTGGCTAAATATCACATTTCAATTCCATATTCACTGTATTATCTTTCAAAGATATACTCAATCTATGTACTTATTTCATATACTCATTTATGTACTCATTTTATAGTTACTGTAACCACTTAAATACTAAATAAGAATAGAGGTCGTAGAACAAACCGGGTCGTCGGTTCATTCCTTTCTTTCGATCCCCTGGCCCCAAAGCTTAGGGGCGATCATCACCCGCTCCTAAATTCATAACATTCATGCCACTCTTAGTGGATAAACAATTGTTAAACAATTTAGTGAATTACAAATTTATTTTTGTTAACAGTCTTGGGTTAAGACACTAAGTCTACCCGAAGACGAATTCGCTTCGCCGAGGCGGCGAGGTACGGTGCGTTTTTCACTTAGTTCTATCCTTATTTGAACCCCCTCCATTATTCATTTTTTAGGGTCCCTAGACATCGGTATATGAATACGGGACTTAACAGTGCGAAAATATGTCAAAACCGAGATTCACTTCGACCAGACCTGCACAAAAGTTATCCACTACCGCTTCAGACCAGATACAAGTTCGAGCGGCACCTGACTGATTGTCTTCGCGATCCCTGTACCTGCAGACAAATTTCAACCGGTATTCAAGACACCCACGGTTTTTGCCTTAAATGTGCGGGATTTTGAATTTTCACACATTTTTCTTCCACAACTCTTCTCCAATTGTCCCATATCAAAAATCCAATTATGGAATCTTACCCAAAAACAACTCCAAATGGTTTAACCAATAAAAACCCATTTCCTCAAGTTAGGCTTTCACCCAAAATCCAAATCAAAAGGATGAGGTTGGGGTTTGATTCATTAATTAACCTCTTCAAATCTCCCCTTCCATGTTGTTGCCTATTAGAAGCAAAGTGGAAAGGATCACACCAAAGCTCGACCAGAACCCTAGTTTTCTTCTCTCCTTTCTCCCTCTCTTCTAAAATCTGATGTGCTCCAAAATGAGCACCAAAGACCAATTTCGTCTTTTAAAACTCTCTTAAGTGTAAGGCCATGTCTGGGCCTACACCCCTTTTTTCATTTCCCATTTTTGTCTTAAGTCAATTAATTTCATAAGGCCTTTGTTTGGCCACTCAATAAATCCAATTTTCCCATTGTTTGCATTCTAACTCTTTATTTCACTTTCCTTATCATTTATCATTTATTTCACATTAGCATTTAAGCTATCATTTGACCCTTAGGTCCTCATTTTACAAATTTCCACATTTTTCCCTTTTTCATTTGGGTTTATTTCTGGGTTCAATAAATTTCTCAATTTAGCATACAATATTCAATCATATGCTCACACTTTCTATTTACATTTTTCAATTTGTCAATTTATCAATTTTCAATTAAAACTAAGTTTGGCCCAATTCATACCCTAATATATAATAAAATTATTATAAAATTCCGTGGTATTTTCGGGGCGCATGCATCATCTCACTTTAGATACATGCATATACTTATGACAAATATAACATTTACATACTTATCCATTTCATATCTATTTTTTCATAACATGTTTCATTTCTATCATATTTCATATATACTTTTGTCATCTTACACTTTACTTATTGTTCTTGTAACCGTATACTATCATCACATAAAGGTTATAGTCGCGTATACTTGTCATTCGCTTATGTTTACGCCCGCATAAACCTGAAGTAGATGTGAAAGAATCAGAGGTAGTGGTCGGTAACGAGCCGAGCCGAGCCGAGCCAACATTCTTTGAGCTAGGCTTGTTACCCCATGAGTGAGCTCTCGAGCCCGGTTTCGAGCTGAACGAGCCAAAATCGCTCAAGTCGTCGATTTAAAAAAAAAAAGCTCGCTCGAGCTCACAGGCTCGCTTTCCATATTTAACGAGCTCGAGCTTAACCTCGAGCCTCAAGCCCAATCCCGAGCCCATATGTGCCTTTGTATCAGAATCAATCCAAGCTCACCCATACTTTTAACTTTTTGTGAATCAATCTGATAACAAATACATCAATTAAGGAAATAATTTTCTACGGATTTGTTTTACCTAGTTGATTTAGCAATCGATGCTAAAGTCAAGTAAAGCCACTCTTCAACATTTGTTTCCTCTTCTCGATTACGTGAGAATTCCACCGCCGAAACAACTTGCAACCGAAAAATTATGAAATAGAATTAAACAAGTAGAAATCAGAGAGGAAGAAATAAGATACCTTGGAAATAATTGAATAAGAAACATGATTGGTTTTAATCAATTATCTAAATAAGAAATAATATATCAACAAGATCTCGCTAAGCAAACTCATTAGTAACAATAAACCATTTGGCAATATATCACTGCACATAGTTGCTGGTCACCACCCTCCCCGAATACCAAGATGCGCATGATTAATTTCAAGACCCATACTACCATCGCCGGATCGAGATCTAGAATCCCGCCTACCACGCATCGAACCTGCCTGGCGCAAATTTTCATACCTTAGCACCCGACTCTGGCACTCCCAAATAAGCACCGTCCGGTTTCCGGCAAGCCCCGGGAGGCTCTGGCTCCTGCTTCCTCTATGAAACCCCACCCCACGATCACCCTTGATGCCTTTTACCCATACCCACGCCTGGGATGCGCCGGGTTAAGTCCAGTACTAGTATCCAAAGGGGCCCTAATACCCCAAGATTTGAGATTGATCCTATTCATCAGTCAATCGATCAGACGTTGGGTCCGTGCATTCGCCCCTCAATGCTACTCAAGATCAGAACCTGGTCTTAAGCCTGGCGGTCACCAAATTTCATAGCCTAATAGAGCCCCAATACCCTCATATTTGTAATCGTAATCTTATACACTAGGATCGACCGATCGTACCAGTGGGTCATACCCAACATCCATGTCCTTCCCCGACGTCCCCTTTGCCGGCACCTTCTTCACGCTATCCACACTAGAACATACCGCCGACACCTTCGCTCTCTATCGCGTACCATTTCCGCTTAATCGAAAGCGACCGAGATCTAGGTACAAATTCCTCTAGCCGACTCTGCTGCTGGATCACCGAGCTCCGGCCGTCTTCGTCATCACGCTCTCCCACGGCTTTCCGCGGAGGATTCACGCATTTGTCATCCATGTCGACTGGATCTAGAGCTTGAGGATCCATTACATTGATATCCGGGACACTGGCGACCTGACATTTCCACTCCTACAAGGCTCGAGTCGGGAATATCACCGGCGAGCACCAGACTGGCTGCCGGAGAAATCGTGAGGCTAAGCCTCGCTCCAACGACGGATGGGGTCCCGGCGCCCGAGCCGAGCTTTTTCGACCGGAGTTCCGAAAGCCGAGCCCGAGCCGAGCCCGAAATTTATCGAGCCTAACCAGGCTGGGCTCGCCGCTTTAGCTCACGAGCCGAGCTCCCGAGCCGAGCTTTTTTCGAGCCGAGTCTGAGCCGAGCCCGAGTAGCTTGGTCAAGCACTGTACTCTAACCTGGCATGTACCCGAAGGTACAATCACCGTATGAGACAGTTATTTCTATATGTATGACTCAAACGGGGCCGCTATAATGATCAAACTGGATTCATGCGTCATCGACCCAAACTGTAAATTTCGATATCTATAAACTCAGACAGAAAGAACCATATCTCTATAGGTAATGCCTATCTATCCAACTACCCTGGCCATATGCATAATCGCTTATTATATTTTCTTAATAATCTTTCGTATTAGGAAAAAGATATCTCTTATATATATGGATAACCACTGATATCATGTATACTTACGAGATATTCATTATCAAATAATCTCTTATAAATATTTAACTATACTTTTTCATATAACAAAATTATATGTGTATTCTCTTTAACTTTCATAACACATGTTATCATGATCATATTACTATGATGCATTATTTCATATAAGAATACATTTATATAACCTTATACACTCTCAATTTCCATAACTACCCTACCCAACAATTGAGGCGCCCTAAGTTCATTTTCACTACAATTGACCCTCGTGAACTGGATTAGAGAAAGATCTCTAACTCAATATACCCCTTTGTCTTAAGTTTCTTATGGTTCAAACATCATGTCATTTGACTTTTTAATCTAGATATGGTCTAAACATTCGTAATCGCTTTGACAATTTTCGTGAATGTAACTGGAATTATGCCTATATTTGAAAATTTTCTGGGAACATTGTAGACATAATTTGACCATAATGCTCTTCATGAAAGGTTTTCCTCACTCTCATTTGTATAGAAATTTGAATCATCTCATTTGATAAATATAACTCAAGTTATGATTTAAAACAACCGAAATTACTCAGCTCAGTGGACTCGTTCTAAGATGCATTTCGTGTGGACCTAATTGTTCCTTACTACCGAATTTTCTAGTCCAACAGAGGTTCAAATTTGGATACATTTATTTCAGGGATATTTGTTTTCCTTGAAGTCTAGTTTACCCAAAAATTTGAATCACTTAATTTGAATAAGTGAAACTCAACTTATGGCCTAAATACCAAAACTGTTCCGAAACCCAAAACTCGTGATCGACCACCCAAAAACAGTAGTCCTAGCCTCGACGAATTTTCCGTATAATGGGGGTCCAAATTTGGATACACTTATTTCAGGGAGATTTGTTCTCCTAGAAGTTTATTTTACCCTTAAATTTGAATCAATCAATTTGGATGAGTGATGACAAAGTTATGGCCCAAACAAAAATATAGGTTTAAAAAAAAAGGACAACATTTCTCCTAAAACCCAACATTTTCTCTATACAAAATTTTCCTTCATTGAGGACCCCAACCAAACCAAACAACCATATAGCACATTTATAAGTTAGGGTTTTTCCTAACCTACATATAGACAGAATTTTGTTGGAAAAATTCCTAACCCAAACATGAATTCCATACATGTTCTAAACAATTCCAACCAAGTATTCCATACAAAAGTTCCAAACATTTTTACACATTTGCTTTCTTTTCTCCTTCTTCCTTCTTCCTTCTTCTCTTCTTCTTCTTCTTCTTCTCTTCTCTTCCTTCTCTTCTCTTCTCCTTTCTCTCTTCTCCCATCGTGAGATTAGCTTCTAGCCTTCAAAATGCCAAATGAGAAATTTCTAAGGCCATG
The DNA here is from genome assembly GCA_016808115.1 of Tetrastigma voinierianum. Lineage (NCBI taxonomy): Eukaryota > Viridiplantae > Streptophyta > Magnoliopsida > Vitales > Vitaceae > Tetrastigma > Tetrastigma voinierianum. Next base: position 55,524 of record JAEQBH010001518.1, read on the forward strand.
CTCGCTTTATCCCCATTTTTGAGCCACTTCTCCTTTTTTGCTCTTTTTGTCCTTCAACTCCATTTTATTTGCAAATATAACTTATTCTTATCTCTATATTAGCCTATAATCTTCTTATCATATGACCTTTTCTACTCGACTAGTAAATTACCAATTTACTTTGACTCTTAATTAATTCCGATTTTTGCTTATTTTATTTTTAGCATTACTTATTCCGAAAAATATGTTTTTACTTTATTAAGTACCCTAAACATGTTATAAAACTGCTACAGATAATTTGGGGTGTTACACCCTATGTTCTTGTTTTAATCCATAATCCTGGTCTCACCAACCTCCAAATTGAATGATTCTAGTTTGTAAGGAAATTTAAGACCTATGAATGCTATTTCCTTTTCCTAGAAGAGACGAGATTGAATTTCTGGCCCTACAACCCTTGGAAATCGAAGTTTGAAGTCAAGAGATATCGAACAAATTTCAATCCTGAGTATTCTCTGTTTGAATCATAACTTGAGTTTCACATTCAATAGTGTTATTAAAATTTTGTAGAAACTAAGCATCTTGGAGAATAACTTTCATGGAGGGTATAGCCAAATTTAGTCCCCATTGTTACCAGAAATTCGTCAAAGTAAGGGAACAATTTTATCCTTGAAACCTGTCTCAGAATAGTCCCGATGTTAGGACCATATCTTGAGTTATACTAATCCAAATGAGGTGAATCAAAATTATACTTAAACTAGACACCTAGGACAGTAACTTTTATGAAGAAAGTATGGTCAAATTATGTTCCTATAGTTCCCAAAAATTTTCAAACATAGGACACAATTCCATATTTTATTCCGGAAAATGTCCAAGAGCAATTTGGAATGTTTAGGTCATACCTCCTAATTTAAAGGTTCAAATGACTTAATTTTGATCCATTTGAAACTTAAGAAATAGGGGAACATTGTGTTAGAAGAACACTTTGTCTAAAAACCTCGTTTATTAGGTCGAAATTGTAGTTGGAAATGAACATTTCAGTATGCATAAGGGAAATATAGTCTTAAGAATTGACCAAGAGTATAACATGAATATTGATAAGATCAATGTAAAATTCTTTGAAACACGTATAATTGTAGGCCTACTTAAGATCGGATAGTGAATGAATAGGCACGTCTGTTTAGTGCTTCGACACTCTTTGTTTAGTGTTTCGGCACTCTTTGTTCAGTGTTACGACACTCCTACATAGTGTTACGACACTTCTGTTACGTGGTGCATGCATCGCTTTATTCAGGTTAGACCTCCCGTTCAATAATCGTGACCGTACCTTCGTAATTCCATTGTGCTATGCTCCTCTCATTTATTGTTACTGGTCTATGCATAAACATTTATATGATAAGTATCTGAACAAGGAAACAAAAGAAAACGGAAGTAATAAGCTCATGCTAAGGTACAATCTGCCATGTTATGTAAAGGTGCCTACTGCAATTTTATGTTAAGAGATTTCGTTATGTAATTCCTACTGTGAGATATGAATACTTGATATGTGAATTATTTTAAATGATATCAGAATTGAGGACCACGAAGTGGTCATATATTGTTATATAAGCTCAGCTTCACTGTTTATGTTTTGAAGATCGTTTTATCCGTAGGTACTAAAGAGGTCAATGTGAGACATCTCACATTCGCCAGTAATAACACAAGATTAGAGTCCACCTTATGTAGGTTTTTATTTGCTTCTTGAAATGTAAATGCAATATTTTGTATTAAATAACTCAGATAAATACAAGAGGTCGACTAAGGCATATATGTTCAGGATAATTTATGTGACGCCCCCAACTTGACACCCGGTGTCAAGCGAGGGTGTCATTTTTTTTTTCCTATTTACTATAAACTTATAAACTTTAAGCTTGTTCATTAATATAATGTTAAACATTTAACTTGTACTATATTCTGTAGCAGCGGATTACAAAATATATACAAGCTCCATATATATAGAAGTGTTCAACATTTACAATATTTACATTGCTTACAAAAGAAATAAAAATACATATACATTAGACCAAATGGTCTTCCAGTGGGCACCTAGTGATGTGTTGAATTTGATTGTTGATCACCGGTTATTCCATTCTCTACAGTTTACTCTTTTGTGAATGAAACACAGTACTGGCTTATAAGCAAGATGGGAATAATACTTTCGTGGATGACCCTGCCAAGGATCATCTCACTTTAGATACATCGTATACTTATGACAAATATAACATTTACATATACTTATCCATTTCTCATATCACTTTTCGCAACATGTTTCATTTCTTATCATGTTCATATGTTTCGTGTCATCTTACACTTTACTTATTGTTCTTGTAACCAAATGCTATCATCCACCATGATGTTATCTTCTCGTATCGTCGTATATCGTATATCTCATTTAATATCACTTGTCTGTTTGATTTTATGTTTTGATGCTAAACCTTGTGAATCTGAGCGTATCTTTTAGAAACCACATCAGCATAGACAGTGATCTCTATCTGTATGACCAAGCTCAAGGCCCTTTATAATGATCAAAGCGGGATCCCATGTCATCGACTTCTAGAGACCTCCGATATCCATCATGTAGTATGTTCAAACTCATTGCATCTAACAGACATGTCTGTCTGTCCTTCCTATAGTCATAAGCGAAATGATCTGTGCATGAAAATACCTATAGTTTTATAATAATTTTATTATATGTTTAATTAACTGTCAGGCCAAATAGGGTTTTCAGGAATTGATAATGATAAAATAGAAAATTTTAAATGTTATATGATCAAAAATGAGTATATGATTGGTGATAAATGATAAATGTCAAATGATAAAAACCAGAAATTAGCCAGTGAGAAATAGCGAAAATGGAAATTGTGAAAAGAGGGACTAAGGGTCATAAGTTATAAAGGAAATACATGTCTAGGGTAAATATGGGGATTGAAGTGCGAATAGAGAGAGAAAGTATGGGCTATATAGCCAAATTAGGGAGAACTTAAGTCGAAAATGGATTGTGACGAAACAAAGCCTTATGAAATTTAATGACTTAAAATGCACATTTAGTCTTGTGCTAGGTGGGAAGGAAGCAACGTATTTGGAGAGAAAAGGTGGTGGAAAATGGGTTTGGGAAGAAGTGAAGTTGGTCTGAAATCCCGCTCTTTGGTCTGAATCTTGCAGAAGGGAAGGAAGAAGAGAATTTAGGGCTTCCAAGTGCGAAGAGAATTAAGATTTAAGGTATGAAAAAATAAACCCCTAACTACTTTCTCTTGTGGTACAGGTTTAATAAACCCCCAAATGTGGTTTAAAAGTGTTCTTGGATGGTTTTAGTTCAGTTTGAGGTTGTTTTTTTTTTCATTGTTTTGATTGGTTTTGAGAATTGTTTATAAAACGAATACTCTTGGGTTTTGAATGAAATCTTGTAGAAAATTGTCAAAACCCTTGTTCTTTGGCTATAAGTTAAAGTTAGCAATCATCAAATGAATTGATTTCAATTGGTAAAAAGAACCATAGAGTAGAGCTAAAAATTTATAGAAGGAACCGGGAGGCCAGGTGTAGCTCTGCAAGGCTCCACAGTGGAGCTTAAGATGAGTTCGAGGTGGCTCATGGGCGCCTTTCTGTTTGGGTGTTGTTATGGTGTTTTGGCCATAAGTTAAAGGTTTCATTGTATCAAAATTAATTGATTCAAAATTCTGGATAAAATATAATTCTAAGGGAATAAGTTACTTGAAGGAAGTGTATCATAATTTATTACCTGATTTAGTAAATACATCAAAGTGGAATTTGCCTTCTTATGAAACGGTTTTGATTATGCTTTCAGAGTGGTAGTACCCAGTGTAAAAAATGCAAATAACTTGAGTTTTAGTGATCCAAATTGGATGATTCAGTGGAGAAAATCAACATAACCATAGCTTCTGAAGCTAGGTAAAGTGAACCATTACAAATTTATGGAGTTAAGACCCTTGAAATTGAGAATAACAGTAGGTAACCGAGTGAGCTGGGCATACCGAACAGTTTGGTATTAAAAGGCCGTAACTTGAGTTTGGGTGATCCAAATGAGATGATTCCAATTCCTACTAAAAAGAGACTCATAGAGCTATAATTTTTTGAAGGAAGCATGAGCAAAATATGGCTCATATGTCCCTAGAAAATTTTGCAAGTGAAGGAGTATTGGGTAGACATCAACCCTAACCAAAAACTCCTAGAATAACCGACTTATATGTGATTGTCATTGTGTTTGAATAGGGGCTGACGAGGAGGAAAGCCCACATTGAAGTCAAGATTTAAAATATTGGAATCAAAGCGACGATTTTTGGTTTGTTCTCAAACTCTTTCTCTATTTCTAAAATATTTGAATAATTACGAAAATGATTTTGAATTTTGGAAATGATTAATAAGAAAGTGGTATATTGATTTTCAGGTTTCGAAATGATTTGTTTCAAGTGGTTTGAGACAATTTTTAAATCAATTTGTATAAGAAAATTACATGAATGTGAAAATGTTCTATTTGCATACAAATGTATATATATACTATTGTAAATTGTATTGAATGATTTTAATGCCCTTAAAAGAATGTTAACCGTTAGAATTTGAGTTAAGGATAAATTGGTATACCAATAAGAGTCGAACAAACGTACTACATACGGCATACCGATCCGTAGCTCCACGGACAAGACAGTAGCGTACACCAACCAAGTACATATTTCTTTTATATATGCTCTACTTCACAAATTTAATAGGACCGTAATGATTCGTTATCATGTGCAATCAAAGCACAGTTAAATTCGATAAGGGATAAAATGCAAAATAGATAATGAGAATGAAAAAGTGCATGATTTATGATCTGAATGATTTGTCAGATATGAAAATGCATAGTTTCCGAGACTTAATTAAATGAATTAATGATTAAATGGAAATATAACTTTATGTATGTATTGTACGCATTGGTCATTTAAGAAAGTACTAAAGCATTGTCTTATGAAATTGCATGATTTTGATTTAAACCGAAATAAAGAGATAATCTTATGTAACCACTAAGCATGAAAATGTTTAGCTGCGGTTGTTTTATCAACGCTACAGTACCAAGTAGAAAGTAGCAGTGATCAAGATCGCCGAAAGGAGTCACCGTCAAACAACGTAGAGTATAAGTAAATGCTCCGCCTCATGTATATAATCTTACCCATGATATTTTGTAAATCTATTTTGGTATCGTCTAATGATGTAAAAGTCTACATGAGAAGAATATAGTTTTGATCATTTTGTTTGGATATTTATGGAAATGTGTTTTAAAGAAAGGTGAACTCTAAGAATATCATTTTGTAAATGTATTTGAGTAAGGCATGGAATGTCAATTTGTATAAATGCTATTCAAGAATAGTTATCAGCCCTATTTGGAATTAAGGAATGTATATATATATATATATATATATATATATATATATATATATATATATATATATATTTATTATTTTATGTCAAAGAATGTGATTAGGTCATGATATCATATACCCATAAATAATTATGTTTTAAATTAATATTAATTATTCATATTAGAAATGGGTATATGAAATGTGTTTAAATGAACAAGTCTTTAAAAGGTAAAAGAGCGCTACACAATCAGTTTTATTATGTTTTCTTAACAATCTTTCAGGTATTAAAAAATGATATCTCATATACATGAATAACTACTGATATCATGTATACTTATAAGATATTCATTATCAAATAATCTCTTATAAACATTTAATTGTATTTTTTCATATAACAAAATTATATGTGTATTCTCTTTAGCTTTCATAACCAATTCTACTTGAACATGTCTAGATAGTTCCCAAGTCCATTTTCGACTACAATTTTGACCTTCTGGAATTGTGTCCTATATTTGAAAATTTTCTGGGAACATTAGAGACATAATTTGATCATAATTTCTTCATGAAAGTTGTTCTCCCAGATGTCTAGTTTGTATTGTGCAATTTAAATCACCTCATTTGAACCAGTATAACTCATGCTTTATATCAAAACAACTGTAATTTACTCGCTTCCATGGATTGTTATGAGACAAATTTCAGGGATATAATTGTTCCCTTACTTTGACGAATTTTCTAGGTCAAATGGGATCAAAATTTGAATATACTTATTTCATGGATATTTGTTCTCCTAGAAATCTAGTTTACCCAAAAATTTGAATCACTCAATTTGGATGAGTGAAACTCAACTTATGGCCTAAATACAAAAACTGTTATGAAACCCAAAACTGTATCAGAATTGACCAAAAAACAGAGTCTCACTTTGACGAATTTTTCTGTGACAATGGGGTCCAAATTTGAATACACTTATTTCAGGGAGATTTGTTCTCCTGAAAGTCTAGTTTATCCAAAAATTTGAATCACTCAATTTTGATGAGAGATGGCCAAGACAAAAACATGGGTTTAAAAAAAACGGACAACATCTCCCATAAAACCCAATATTTTATCTATGCAAAATTTTCCTCCATCAAAGACCATAACCAAACCAAACTACCATTCCAAACAAGGATTCTACACAAAAAAAAAGGTATTTCGAACCCCCAAACAAGTATCCATACAAAATCCTAATAAGTTCCATACACAAATTCATACCAAAATTCCTTACATATCTATACAAAAGTTCCAAACATTCGTTTCATACCTTGGCTTCTTGAACTTCTCTTTTTCTTCTTTTCTTCCTTTCTTCCTCCTTCTTCTCTTTCTCTTCTCTTCTCTTCTCTTCACCGAATTTGTCACGTCCCCATCCCCGAATGTGACCTCGGATCGGCGGATCCGACCGTAGTCCGCGCCGAGACTATATAATCGACTCATCGACCGCTCTTCTCGTAGCCGAACTTGAATTGGTTATACAACAATTCTCAGAATAACAAAATCATTTTCATATATAAAAGAACTACCACCGGAGTGGTGTCCCTCAACATCTATATACATATACTGAGTCCCACTTACTTATACATGTACATTTTTTTTTTCTACAAAACATCAGAGATCGCGGAAGCAGTGCGGTGAGCACCTATCTCTGAACTGGCCTGCTCTGCTGATGTGGGATGTCCTTGTCCTCCATCCTTGTCTTCTCGCTTTTGTACCCACACCTGATTGAACACCCGTGCCGTTTTACGCCTTTAAAGGGAACATAAACATGGACAACCACCTATGGTGACAAATACAAGCTTATACATATGCATATAACTTTATATTACTTATCATCTTTACATTACTATCACATGTCACATGTTCTCTGCCTTGACATATCTATCTATACTTTTATTGTATTCCTAGTGCTTTCTGTCATCTTTTACTTATCTCTAATGCTCTTAGCATATGCATTTTTATCATGTGTTCATAGCATGTTCCCCTCTATTCATTTAGGTATGTCTATCATATATCTATATCATATATATTTCTACCTAGTACTTATCATTTGGTCTATTATCTTTCTAATGGTTCATATTACATATCCTATTATGTGCATGTCATATTCTTATACATATATTACTTCATGGTTATATACTATATACCATTTGTTATGCTCTCTATTTTCATAAAAATCGTTATCATATACTATGATCATGTACTGTTTTCACATACTGTTATCACATTATGCAATTTAACAATTCAAAACCTTCAAATCAATATAAATACGATACATATACTTGTTTTATATACAATTAGTCATGGTTCATTGATCATCCCAAAAATACACTTTCATTTTCAATATTTCACATCTCAAATCAACACCCACTTATGCTCACAAATTCAGTTCGCTTATGCAATCCAATTCAATCAACCAATCTATGCAACCAATCTCGCTTATGCCCTTAACGAATTTAACCTATGTCTTCGATATAAGGATATCAGAGTCACTAGCACGGTCCCGTTGGGCTGCAGGCCAATATAAAAAGGTTTTATAACACAAGACTGTCCCCGCTGGCTACTTTAACCCGGGTTATAAATAATCAAATAGTGAACACTACCGATACCTACACTACGGTCGATCGGAGCCACATCAATACAATAGTTCCAGCATCATTTGACCCTATTGGTATACCAATCTATCCCCAATGTGAAATAAACGTTAACATTCTATTACATGCTCAAATCCTTTATAGCAAAAATATAGTACAATATGTACGCTTGTATAAATAGTTTATTTTTAATAATCATGCAATTTTATATGCAAACATTTCACAATCACTTTTTCAAATCAATTAAATCAATTCAATATGTTTTTAGAACAATCATGCAAAACTTGAAACGAGGAATATGAGTAAGTAGAACAAACCCATTCCTGGGCTTCATTAAACTTACTATGTAATTTATACCATCATTTCTTTAAATCTATATTGCTCTCATTTCGTAGCTTCATATTGTATATCATATTTCTATAATACATATATTCCTATAGTTCATCATGCATGCATTTACTCATTCTTATATTTTCATATATTTTTACCATTCGTGTACTAAGGCCCATTCCCGTTAACATCTTATATCTTATTAACTTATATCTTCATGTACTTTATTATACTATCATACCTATGACATATACCTATACATTTCTATACTTCAGACGCTTTACTTGTGTTTTATCAAACTGCTCTATCTCCCAGGAGTAACCTGACTTCTTTCTTAAATACCCTTAGGTACCCTTCATGTCCAAATCCATTACCTTTATCCTTTCTTATCCAGACACACGTATAACATTCGCTTGCTTCGACCGAGATAAGGAATTGAACGACTGCAATATATACCGAAGGTATAGTACGGCACAAGTAAATGCAGACGTGTCTCGCTCTAATGCACAGAAGTGTAGAAATATTCAGCAGGAGTGTATACCGGGACATATACGCAAGCAAAGCACTTTGGTCTTATCTACGCGGCTCGCCCACGTGATAGAAGCCGAAGCACTAGCGTGAGTGCGGCACTCATCATATATGTCTTGTCATTCAATATCCGTCTTAGGCGCCATATACTATACGTTTCTCCGAACTTATCATTTTATTCTTTCTTCTATATTCCTTACATATCAAATCTACTTATGTTATTAGTTCTGCTCATATCCGGCTACTGTTTTTCCTTATTTCTGGACCTAATATGAGTTCCAATTACTATATTATGTATGGCTGCATTCTTGACTCAATGGGCTTTCCATGAGTCTAAGAACACCCGAATCGGAGTTCGGACGGGCGATATATGACCTTCCGGTTGAGGTCATGCATAGTCAACCTAGACGAGCCGACCTCGAACCGACGAAATGATGACCTCGGGTAAACTTGGCTCCATCACCTCGTTCAAAACATCTTCTCATCCTCCTCAGTCATATCAATGTATTCTTGACTCAATGGGCTTTCCATAGAGTCCAAGAACACCCAAACGAGTTCAAACAGGGGAGATATGACCAAGTCGAGTGCCTGCGCGCCGCTGGATGAGCTGACCTGAAGTGACGAGCTCAATCTAACACCCTCGGGTCTGACATCTAATATCTCCTCAGGTATATGAATGTATTCTGACTCCAATGGGATTTCCATAGAGTCCAAGAACACCCAAATCGGAGTTCAAACGAAGGAGATATGACCTTCCGTTGGAGAGATCATGCAGCTTCGCCTTGACGAGTCGAATTTCGATCGACTAGCTGCACTGAAGTGACGAGCTCAGTCTAACACCTCGGTCTGACATCTAATATCCTCAGGCATGGATGGATTCTGACTCAATGGGCTTTCCATAGAGTCCAAGAACACCCAAATCGGAGTTTAAACGGCTGAGATATGACTGCCGAGGTCAGCGCAATGCTCATGAGCCGACTCGACCGGACAGCTGCACTGAAGTGACGAGCTCAGTCTAACACCTCGGTCTGACATCTAATATCTTCCTCAGGAATATGGATGGATTCTGACTCAATGGGCCTATAGAGTCCAAGAACAATTCCAAATCGGAGTTCAAACGAAGGAGATATGACTCCGGTCGAGGTCATGCGCCACCGCCGACGAGCCGACTTGACCGACGGTACCGCGATCACCGATTTGTTCAGCCTACAGACGAGCCGAAGCTCTTCGATGAGCTAAGCTCTACATGACAAGTTGAGCTCTGCATGACGAGTTGAGCTCGCAGACAGGTCCTGGTCACCACTATTTGACTTCCCTATGGGCCGAATTCTCACCCATTTGACTGCTCGCAGTAAGATCACAATTTGGTCTATAGGGGGGTCCGACCGAGAAATTCAAAAGCCTAACATCAAGTTCACGGATGTAGCTACAATTTATCAGAAGGACTTACTGCCAAATTCTCTTTATTTCTGACCCAAAAACCCGTTCTAAGGTACAGCTAATTGACCCGAATTGACAGAATCGAATTCGACCAGGATTTTAACCGGGCCGACCTCAGAAAAAGGACTATAACTTAGTCTATCGAGGTCCAAATTGAAAGATTCAAAAGCCTAACATCAAGCTCATTAATATGTCTACAATTTATCAGAAGGACTTACTTCTAGATTCCCTTTACTTCTGACCTAAAAACTCGTTTCTAAGAACCCGGCTACATTGCATATGATCAAAATAGGAATTTTCTTGGTTCAACCCGGCAACTGCATCTCTTCCTAAAAACACATATCTAGGATCCTTGGAGCTCGCTTCAACTTAATCCTAACAAGAAATGAGATTGGGAGTTTCCAAACCCAAGACATGTATCCATATTCAAATTTAGTAGTTCCATACAACCCAAGACATGTATTCATACAAATATTCACGCCCATACCCGTGGATCTTCTCTTTCCTTTTTCTTCTTTCTTCTTTCTTTTTCTCTTCTTCTTCTTCTTCCGTTTTTGCTCTCTCCTCTCTCTAAGACCAAAATGAGATATTTATTTTGGTCTTATCCCTTTTATTTCACTTTCCAAGGAGGAAGCTTCCTCCTCTTTCCTTCAAAGCCACTTGCCTTCTACAATTTTCTTCCTTATTTTATTCCTAATATCTTTCTTTATTACCTTTTGGTCCTCCAATTCCTATTACTCTTGATTTAACTTATGCTTATTCCTACTTTGGCATATGAACCTATTATATTATGACCCTTGGGTCATGAATTGGTAATTTAGTAATTTACCCTTAATTGTTGTATTAATTCCAAATTCTTTCTTATTTATTTTCGAACAATTTCATTTAGCTTTTAATATACCCTAAACAAGTTCGAAACTGTTAGGGTATATTTCGGGGTGTTACAAAATTTGCCCTATCCAAAAGCCAAAAAATGGGTTTCTCTTAAAGCCATGTTTGGCTTTATCCAAAATTTGGCTTACTTTTTTACTTTTGCTATTTGGTCCTTTCTTTTTATTCTAATTGCAATTCTATTTCTCAATATTTCTATATTGGCATATAATCTTCTTATTATATGACCTTGAGGTCCTGAATTGGTAAATTACCAATTTAACCTTGAACCTCAGATAATTTCCAGGTTTTGCTTATTTTTCTCACTTAGTTTTTAAATTCCGGAAAAATATACATTTACTTTTATTATACCCTAAACATGTTATAAAACGACTAGGACATAATTTGGGGTGTTACAATTTAAACACCACTACGGTGGTAGTTTTACAAGTTTTATGTCATTATGAATTTATGCTCGAAGTGGGCCCACTAATGACATGAAATCGGATTTATAAGTCTCAGTTCTGTGTGACGTCCTCTCACTTGACACGGTTGGGGGAAGGGGCGTTACAGTTGTTTTCTTTCTTCCTTTGCGATTTTGTACTATCTTTTGTGTCAAACATCTAACCACTCAACTTGAGCATTATTATTCATTTGTAGTTGTTTGTGAACATCTCTGATGCATTCCTACTGTCCCACTTTTTTACAAAGCTCACACTCTAGTCTCTATCAAATATTGAAAGTTTTCACTTCAATTGGTGAAATAGATAATGGTGCTTAAGATATTGGTGACTGTGAACTCTTTTCCAATGTGATGAACGAAATAGGTTCTTTCTCTAGAAACTACAAGCAAACATATTGATAATTGGAAAGCCATACGAAGCCATTGATTAGTTTAGTTCCTAATTCTGTTTGGAAAAGCAATGGAAAATGGGCTCCCCATTCATTATTTCAATCCATCGCATATATAGATAATAAGTTTTCCATTTTCACGGTGATTTCATTATAAATGCAAAGAGAATTTATGTTTCTAAGTCATTTGGTTTCTCTGGTCTAAAAGAACTTACAGATAATGATTTTTCCCTTTAGACCTCTTCTTAATTCATTCATATGAATATAGTTGCTTCAAACCATAATTTGTTCATATAAGTCAATATTTTCAACTACCATATCACATTGTTTGTGTGTCTCGTTTTTTTCCACAAAATTATGGGTTAATGGATTTCAAGATGACCTTGTGTAATGTCTTTTCCTAAGTTTTCTTGACAACCAAACATATGAAAAAGAAAGAGAGAAAAAGAAAGAGAAACAAACCTGAGAATGAAGAAAGAAACCATAATAGGAATTTCGACCGATCGATTAAATTGGTCGAGCACTGTTTCTCTTTGGCACACTCTTGGGTCGTTCTTTGGGGAGGATCGGGTTAAGATGCGAGGGAGAGGGGTGAGATTTTGGGAGAGACTGTGATCGGATGATCATAAGCAAAAGAGAGAGAGATGAGAAGATAAAGGAAACTCACGCATTCAAATGTCACTGGTTGAGGGGCCAGTAAAAGATGAGGGGGAGAGAGATGGATTTTTGCTTCCAATCAAGTTAGGGCTAGGGTTTTTTTGGATGAGGGTGGGTATTTGGATCAAATCAAATGGAGGGCATTTTGGGGAGATGAAATTGCTTTGCCACCTATATAAATTATTATGATTTCTTTATTAATTATTTTGTGGGAAAAGGTGCAAAAAACCACAATGTTGGAATCTAACATCCCACTTACACCTTAAACTTTTTTCCACCTAAAGGCCCCCGCAGCTTACTCCCCAGAGCCCATACATTAACCCAGCGGTCGTGGATCGAACACGTAACTCGTCATAAATTAGCTATGTAGGATCTGACATGGCAAAATTTTCCTAATCCAAATTTAAAATATAGGGGCTTCCAATTTTGGGATATTAAAAAGCTCTTATTTCACTTTACCAATTTCTTCCAAAAAAGCTCTTCGGTCTAAAGACAACCCTAGGGTTTCTTTCGACTTGAACTCCTCATCTTTGTAAAAAGACAGAGGTGAAAATGAGATATCAACCATCTTTTCTGACCAAAATTCATTGGATAATTACTATCGAACCTAAGTAGCTATCGAGAAATTTGGAAGACAAAGGAGGGTAATTTCTTCTTCGCATCAATTTACACGTAATTTGTTCTTCCTTGGAATGTTACCGTTTGGTTTAAATGTTTCAATGGTTTTTGTACTTGAATAACAACAATGTAATTGAGTTTGAGGATGTTAATTTATTCTTCCATTGTATTGTGTTGTTCCCTATAATGTTACCATTTGTCATGCTCCTGCTTTGTGTCCTCTTCACCCGTAGTTATTGTTTATTGAGTGTTTTATTTAATGGCAACATGGAAAGGCGTGTGGGTATTTATTTACATCATGATGTTAGATGGCATATGGATCCCGTATTAAGTTATGTTGGAGGACATGTGCACATTATTGAGGACTTGGATGTGGATTTTCTATCCTCTATCAATGTTAAAGATGTCTACAAATCATAGTTGGGTTATAAGAATGTAGAGCACATTTATGTTCTGGAACCTGGAATGGACATTTATGTTTTGGAACTTGGAATGGATATAAATGAAGGTCTTTTTTTAGTTTAGGATGACAATGGGAGAAGAAATGTGTTGAGTAAGATAAATGCAAACATAGATATGCTAGAATTTTTTGTAAACCATGAGATTGATGCTCCTATGTTTGCACAAGATATATCAACTATAGGTTATGAGATAGATCCTCCCATAGATGAATCAGGGCCAACTGATAATGATGCCCAGTTTCCTGATGTAAATGAAGTTGCAAAGGATGATGATGCAGATAGTGAAGACTTTGAAAAAAGGAATGAGAGTGTAGATAGTGATGACGGCCTTTTGATGTCTGATTATGAGGAGGTCCTATCAAAGAAAGATCAAGCCTGCTCTCTGATATAAGACCAAAGACCTTACTTTAGCTTGGGAATGACATTTGCAAATGCAGCTAAAGTGAGGGAATCTATCACAAAGTATTGTATTTCTAGGGGAGTGACATTGAAGTTTGTAAAAAATGAAAGAAATAGAATAAGGGTAAAATGTCAAGACCAATGCCTTTTTGTCTTATTGGTGTCAAAAGACAATTCTAGCCATGGATTAGTTGTAAAAACTTTAGTTCTAGACCATAACTGTTATAGGATTTTTACTAATCCTAAGGTTTCAGCTACTTTCCTAGCCCAACATTACAAAACCAAAATTCTTGAAAATCACAACTACAAAGTTAAGGACATGAAAAAGGATGTTGAGGTAGAATTAAGGATGAATGTTGGGTACTCCAAGTGCAAGCGAGTAGGGAGGATGTTGTTGGATGCTTATTATGAGGCTTTTACAACTGAACATTCTGAGTTGGAAGCTTATGTTGATGAGTTGTTGGGAGGCAATCCAGGATCCACAGTGAGGGTGGAGCTGTGTGAGGATGAACTTTCAAAGGGTATGAGAGGTTTTAAGAGAATTTTTGTTTGTTTAGATGCCTGTAAAAAATGCTAGAAGGCAGGTTGTAGGCCTATCATAGGCTTGGATGGATGTTTTTTGAAGACCAAGTTCAAGGGTGAACTTTTGGTTGCTTTAGGAAGAGATATGAATGAACAAAATTTTCCTATAGCATGGGGTTGTGTGAAAAGTGAAACAAAATTGAACCGGGTTTGGTTTCTAACATTATTGAAAGAGCTGGAATTAGGAGATAGGAGTCAATTTACTTTTATATTAGATATGCAAGAGGTATGAAACTAAATTGTTTTTTCATTTATTTATCTTTATGTATAAAGAGTTTGAGTTATTTATATGTTCTTTGTTGCATTTGAATGTAGGGATTAGTTAATGTTGTCAATGATGTTCTTCCTGAGACCGAGTACAGATGGTGTGCACGCTATATATTTGTAAATTGGTCCAAGAGACAATGGGGAGGAGAGTTGAAAAGGAAATTATGAAGTTAGCTTGGTCTACCTTTGAAGAAGAATTTACAAACAACATGAGTCAGCTTGGAGAGGTGAGTTTAAATGCTACAAATGATTTGATGAACTACCCACCACACACGTGGGTAAGAGCCTACTTAGTGTAGATGTAACCAGGTCAGGGAGAACAATATGGTGGAAAGCTCAATGCTTGAATCCTAGAGCTAAATATATGCCACTAGACAATGTCAGCTTATAAATGAAGAAACTATGAATAAGTTAGGCATGAAAGGTCCATTATGTGAAAAGTGGATCAATTCTTTTAGTCATGCTTGAAATATTTCATATCAACAAAGAGATAACAGTGGGGTGTGAAGTGTTATTCAATGGAGATACAGTATATGAGATTCAAGAAGGTGATGACACACATACCATATGTTTGGAAAAGAACACATGTACATGTAGGGCATGTGATATTTCAAATATTTCATGCCAACATGCTTTATGTGCTTTGGTGCATAGTAAACAAGAGCCAATGGACCACGTTTCCAGTTTTTATCACATTGACATGTATAGAGTTGGTTATCAGTTCAGGATAATGCCATTGAAAGGCAAAAAGTTCTACAAAATGGATCAATATCTTTCAATTGAGCCACCTCTTATGGAAAATAATAGAGGAAGGCCAAAGAATAAGATAATGAGAGAAGAGAATTAACAAAGACCTAATAAATTGGCACAACACTTATAAGAAAAGGGGTACAAATTACTTGCTCCATCTGCAAGCAACAAGGACACAACAAAGCCAATTGCTTAAAGGTTTGTTAAGCTTATATCTTATTTCTTTGAATTGATTTTTAATTCATAATGTTGTTTGTTGGATGTCTTTTGATGTTTTAGAGGCAAAAACAACATAGTAGTAGTATCTCACAAGATCCAACTCAAACTCAATCAAGCTACACAATCTCAACTACCCCTACTAATGCCCTTGCTCATATCCTTGCATTTACCCTTACCCTTTCTCCTACCCCTTCTCATGCCTTTTCCCCTGCACATGCCCCTCCTCATGGCCTAGCAACAACTATCCCTACACATGCCCCTACACATGCACTTAGGCCTGCAAAATCAAGTTCTAGGCCAACAAAACTTCAGACTCATGTAGTAGCAAAATCAAGTTCAAGAGGCCAATCTAGTCAATCTTGTGGTGGTGTTGGTATTTTGTTTGATAAAAGTACTAGTTCAATGAGATTTTGTGTAAGTGGTGCTGGATTTATAATACATGTTTATATTTATAACACATACACAACCATATTTATATTTTTTAAATGCAATGTAGAGTGGCACACCCTCAACAATTCTTCATCAAGGGAGCTAAGAAGTACCAAATACAACCTCGGGAATTGAAATACCTAACGAAGCCTAAAATAGATTAGAGAAAACTCATAGAAGAACATCAACTTCAGGTGCCAATAGAAGAATAACTGCTATAGGTGATGGTGGAAATGTTGACATGTCTAACATGCCTTTTCAACCACCTGGTTTGCAGTGGAGGGGTAGAAGCTCTATAACTACAAGGCAATTGCTTGCAGAAAGGGATGCTAGAGTAGCAAGCAAGAGGAAGCATGGAGAGGCAAGCAATAAAGCACTCTACAACCAGTAGCTACGAACACATTATGTACTGGATTTTGTCTACTGGTTTAGACCTTGGATTCTAACATTATGGAGCTTACAACTTCTCTCCCATTTTGTAAAATTATGGTTTGACTTGCTTAGTTTAGGTGTTGATTTGAATTGGATTTGTAAACATTATTGTTATTACCTTAATTGTCTAACCTTTGGGGCATTAAGTCACTTACAACTAGGGAAGCATGAACATTATGTACTGGATTTTGTCTATTGGTTTAGACCTTGGATTTTGACATTATGGAGCTTACAACTTATCTCCCATTTTGTAAAAATTATGGTTTGACATGCTTAGTTTAGGTGTTGATTTGAATTGGATTTGTAAACATTATTGTTGTTATCTTGATCGCTTGACCTCCAGGGCATTAGCGACATAATGTAAACCTACAAAAAAGGGCGATCCGGTGACGATGGGCCGACCGCCTCTCCGATGATTATGTCAGCAAAAATACGAAGAGGAAGAATAAGGAAGTTCGCACACTGGGGATTGCATACCTTTTCATCATGGGAATCCTCTTGATTTATAGAAAGCGGTTCATGAATCCCTCCCCCTCTTTCTTTGGAAAGAATCTCCTTTTTTTAGGAACAAAATATCTTTTTCCTTATCAAGGATTAACCTTCCAAGAAGTAAGGGATTTGGAAACTAGGAAATTCGTGGATAAATACCTTACAGATTTCTCGTTTATCCATTCGGTCCATAGTGAACTTTCCATAAGGTGGAGGACTGCCTGCTAAGGACTTGGAACTCTAGACGGGTCGCTCGAGATAGCCCCCCAGGAGGACACCCCCACTTTCATAGATGGACCTCCGTATTTCCCGTATAAGTAGTGCTTATCAGTTTTAATATGGAAGGTGGGCTTGAGCCGCTTCACATCGTGGGCCAGGCGGCCCAAGGACCGAGCAAGCCTGGCCCTGGGCCCATTGGGTACTAGGTTTAAAACCCATAGTACTTACAATGCCCCTATTTTTCTCGGTTGGAATTTTGTGCTTTTCTAGTTGGGAAAAATTCTTTAGTATTAAATGTTGAATGTGGAGGTTAAATGTAAGGAGGCGATGCTCTTGTGGGTTTAAAGTGAGTGGGAAACGCACCATTCCCAGAATATATACGGCGCATTTTGTTCTAACGACGCTTTTAATGCGCTTGTCGACACCTTACCCCTACAAATAGGGGTATGGGTGGCAATAGCAATTTTGTTTTCGTTTTCTCTGAGTTTTCTGATTTATGGGATTTTGCCTTTTCTGTGCTTCCAAGAACTTTCCTTTTAAATGAGCCATCGGAGACTCTTGACTCTTCGTGTGACGCCCCAAATCCCGGGGGTCCGTTGACTACCCGTCAACCCGCGGAAACACTAGTGAATGCCGGGTGACCCGACATCTCTCACGAAAATCGGGCAGAGTCTCCTTTGTACGGGGAGCTCTACCCTTAGTACATAACCTGTCCCAACACATCCAACGACCATATAGGGTCCAAATGAGAGTAAATAATGGCCACTTGGGCCCCTGCATCATCACTCAACCAATATATCCCAACCAAATACATATCTCATGGTTCAAGAGTTGATAATTCACTTTATACAAACATATATCAAAATTTGTGAATTCTAATACATGTACAATGGCTAATAAAACCAAAGCCACAACCCGGATTTCTTCTCAAGCGGCCTCTATGATGAGCCGCTCCCTTCGCGCCTCCCGCACTCGAAAAATATCCTCGACAGGTGAGCTATCGCCCGCATGCTGAATCACCCTAATTGGGCTACTCTCCACCCAAGTGCATATGCAATGCTCCATCGAAAAACATACATTCAAGTAAATGTGTGATCCTACTAAATGTCTACATGATCAACTCATAACCCGAGTCCCATCGAATTTCACACTTGCCAAGCCAATGGCGAGAAAACCTTATTTTCAACAAAGAGGTTTGTTTTTATTTATGGACAACCCTTCGATATAAGCAGCGGACCGACTCGATATTCTATTTGGGCGGGATAACTCTCGATGTATATCAATCGAAATGAATTCGACGATCGATATTTTATTTTATCATACCCTCCGATAATTATTATTATTTAGTCAACCCTCCCAAACTTATCTCTAAGAATCACCTCAATGACTCACTCCTTTTATTATTTCTTGTGTGGTGCCCTAAAGTGCATATGGAATGATGATGCCAATTCCAATATAATTATATAACACATGTAAATATATAATAATGCATATATTCACATAATTTAAATCACATAAACATGTCACGAAAATTAGCTCACTTGAGCTAATTATCAAATACGAGCAATTCAACTTGAATTACTCAACCAACACATTATTTCACAAAAATTATTTTGTGAACACTATTTATATGAACAAAGGAAACCCTGTTACTGCTCCCGACAATTCACTAATCATCTGGCTCACTTTGTGAACTCCGAATTTCACGCCATTCGAATCTCTATACACATCACAATACAATTTATTCAACAATTTCCAACTCAAACACCCAAAACAGTCCTTGCAGTGTCATGGACTGTCCAAATAATTTCAAAAAAGATTCCACATTTAGGTCCCAAGTTTTGGGACCGATCAAACGGTCGTTCAAGGCCTCAAACCAATCGAAACATTATAAAACACTTAAATAAAGTGTAAAACCCAAGTAGGATAAAACCCCTACTTCACAGAGTTTGTCGAAAACTCCCAAAACCGGAGCCCACGCCAGAGTCTGGCCGGGTGGAATACCTTTCCTTCGCCTCCGAAGAATTTCACGACTGATCATTCGTGTGGAAATCTAGAGAGAAGTCTCTCTCTCTCTCACTAGAACCAAATCTCCATGCCCACTGTAAGTCCCTCCCATTTTTGGCTTCTTTTCTTGATATGTAGGAGATGACACTATGCATCTTTTATCCTATTATCATTTAAACAATTCCTAAAATGTCATTTATGTCCCCAAAGTTTCTCGATTACATCTGGACACTATCTCGACCGTCCATTTCGCTACTTCTACTCATGCAACTTACGAATCTACGAAGATATCGCAAGTATATGTGACTTTCGGGTCACATCAAATATCGCTTTACTCAAGACCGATACTCTAAGGCTTAAACATGTAACCCGATCAGTTCCCTAATTCGACGAAATTCAACGTGTTAACTAGATTTCGCGAGACGTTTCCAACAGTGAAATCCGTTTCGTCATCCGATATCTAGAGAATAAATTTCATATTTTTGACCGAAATTACGATTTTGCCATTTTTCCAGAAATTGGAATTTTCGGGGTCTACATTCTCCTCCTAAAGTGAATTCATTCCGAAATTCTGGACAATCACAACAAAACACATGCATATGCAACGTGCACTCTACCATGTATGTAAATTAGTCATTTAAATCTTAAACGATTAAACCACGTACCTTCATCCCTAAACAAGAAGGGATAGGTGGCCCGCATCGTGTCCTCGCGCTCCCACATTGACTCCTCCACTCCATAGTGCCGCCTACAGTTCCCTCACTAGCCTCACCCGCCTTGCGCCGCAAAACCCGATCACGGCTATCCAAAAATGCACACCGGCCCTCCTCAAAGGTCCCATCACAACCTCAATCCGTCCTCAATCCACCACATGAGCCGGATCCGAGTATAATTTCGGAGCATGGAGACGTGAAAATCTCGTGGACACTGACATGCCGGGCAAGAACGCCCAACCGGAGACGTTAATGCTTGCCTACCCTCTCGAATATCTCGAAGCATCCAATAAACCTCGACGATAAATTTTCCTCGCCACCGAACCCGACTTCACCCTCTCTTAGGCATCACCTTCAAGAAAACGTTATCCCCAACCTCGGACTCTAAGGGTCTACGTCGCACATCAGCATAGCTCTTTTGCCGGCTCTGAGCCATGAGAAGACGCTGTCGTATCAAGCTCACCTTCCTCTATAAGGCTTCTTAATCGGGTCGTGACCGCATGGAGCTCCTCCCACCTCTAGCCCAACATAATCTGACCCGCATGACCCCCATACAATGCCTCATATTGCGCCATCTCGTATAATCGGGGCCCGATAACCGCCTGTCAGAGGCGCACCCACTAAGGGTAAGTGCCCCTCCCAACCACCCTTATGATCCAGACGCATGCTCGCAAAGATGTCCTCTAACACCCGTATAGTCCTCTCGCATCGACCATCCGGCCTCTGTGGTGGAAAGTTGTACTCATGGTCACCGCAGGCCCAGTAGCCTTTGAAACTCTTCCAAAGTGCGCCTCAGAATCTGGGTCCCTATCCGATACTATGGATACCGGTACTCCATGTAACAGGACTATCTCTCGAATATACAACCGGCAGAATCTCTCCAAGGCGAAGGTCATCCGCACAGCTAGAAAATGTGCCGACTTCATGAGTCGGTCCACTATTACCCATACAAATACATGCCTCAGCCATAGTCTACGGAAAAGGGTCAGCAAAGTCCATCGTGACATGCTCCCACTCCACTCAAATACCTCCACGGCTGTGCTGTACTCGCCGGGCTTCCGTGCTCGCCTTTAATTGCCGACACGTGAGACATCACGCAAAGTCCCCACGTGTCTCTTCATCCCGCTCCAAAGAATACCGACGATGAAGATCCCGTACATTTTCGTGCCACCCGATGCATCGGAAAATCGAGAGCGCTGAAACTCCCCGAGAATCACCTCTCTCAACCTGGGCCGACCGAAACCACTACCCGTCCTCTATACCGAAGACCACCATCTGTGTGGACTGTCCAAACTCGTCACATGTACCGACTGACTGCCCCGATGACACTATCTCTACGTCCCGCCACTTCAGATCAATCGCAGACTTTGTTTAACAAAGACGGCAGCCACTAAACTCCCAACGTACTCGTGGCCCGTCGTGACCAGAATTTCAACCGTCCCACGCCCAGCATCCGCCACTCGGAAGCTATACTACTAATACTCCCCCATGACTTCCGACTGAGTGCATCAGCCACACCACATTTGCCTTACTAGGGTGGTAATGCAAAGTGAAGTCATAATCCTCTAAGAACTCCATCCATTTGCGTATTCTCATGTTGAGGTCCCGCTGTGTGAAAATATACTTCAGACTTTTATGGTCTGAGTACACCTCGAACTCCTTACCATATAAGTAGTGGCGCCAAATCTTCAAGGCGAAGACTACGGCCGCCAACTCCATGTCGTGTGTGGGGTAATTCTGCTCATGATTCTTCAACCGACGGGAACCATAAGCTACTCTCCCGATCAGACAAAACACATCCTGGGCCCTACCGAGGCATCACAATACACTGTGGTACCCTCGTCCCACCTGGGCCCGACTATCAAGATAGGTAGCCAAGTGTCTCCTCTTCAACTCCTGGAATGTCTCCTCACATCGGTCATCCTAATCAAATTTGACCTCCTTCCGGGTCAATCTCGTCATAGGTGTTGCTAATCGGGAGAAATCCTCAATGAATCTCCTGTAATACCCAGCCAATTCCAAGAAACTACGTATCTCGAAGACTGACTACGGCCTCTCCCAACTCATCACAAACGACCTCTCCGGATCCACCGACATCCCGACGCCGACACCACGTGTCCCAAAATCTCACCTCAAAGAAGCCAAAACTCGTGACTTACCGAACTTAACGTACAACCGATGGTCTCTCAACAACTGTAACACAATCCTCAAGTGATACTCATGCTCCCACTCTAACTGGGAGTAGATCAAAATGTCATCCACGAAGACTACGACAAACTGATCTAGATAGGGTTGGAATACCCTATGCATGAGATCCATGAATGCCGCTGACACATTCGTCAATACAAAGGGCATCACCGTAAACTCAAAGTGCCCATAACGTGTCCTAAACGCTGTCTTAGGGATATCCTCAGATCCCTAACCCTCGCTCGATGGTAACCAAGCATGGCGGTTTATCTGGAGTAGACTCAAGGCTCCTCTCAACCGATCAAACAAATCATCATAACTTTCTGTGAATGGGTACCGACTTGATCGTAACCCTATTCAACTGCTCAGAATCAATGCACAAATAAGGGTCTTGTCCTTCTTCTTCGCAAATGAACCTGAGCGCCCCATGGTGAAGTGTTTCTATTCGATAAACCCTTTCATTCTAAAGAGCTCATGTAACTCGACTCGAGTTCCCGCAACTCACCAGCCATCCTATGCGGAGTCATAGAGACAAGAAGTACCAGTGGTGTAACTCGACAATCAAGTCTACATCCCTATGGAGGCAATCCCTAGAGCTCATCCCAAAACATCCACATGAATTTTCACAAACTACTCGAGGTAGTCTAAGTCCGGTCTCACCTCATCCTCTAGGGTAAGGCTTGCTACCTAAACCGCCTAACTCGGTCCCCGACACTGACCTCAGATATTGTCTGAGGTAAAATATCATGCTTGTCCCCCTGAAATACCACACGAGTACTGTCCTACGTGTAGGCGGTAACTCTCCTACGCTCACAATCGATAACGACTCTGTAAGCTGTCAACCAATCCATCCTCAGGATGACATCGAACTCTAACATGTCCATGATCCTCGTGCTCCATCAGGAGTAGAGTCCCCAGATTCCAACTCGCAACCTTGACATATCATCCCTATTCTCGCCCTAATCCCTTTAGGGAGAACTCAGCATACAATGGTTCTAAGGTCTTAACCTCTAAGCCCAACTCTATCACAACTCGATGCAAAGAATGAATTGAAATGCGACGTGACTTAATCAACAAAGACTCGCCCATAAAGAGATAGCAAAAACGTGACCTCGTGATAACCCGGCCGATCGATCGACCAAATTCGCTGTGATGGCGCAGACACGCCCAGACCCCGATGTCCTCGCCGCCGGGCCTCAGCCTCCGCCCCTCGCCCATACCCGACCTCTCTCGGCCTGCTCGTGTAAATTCCAAGCAAGGCCTGGAGCTCCCCGAACCGGGAACCACCCTCCGACCCTGTATCGGGCCGGCGGGAGGAATGTAATCAGATCCCCTCTGGTCTCTACCACCGACCGGACTGTGCTGTCCTAAAACCCTGATCCTCTCAGAGTGAACCCACCAAAATTCGTATCGATAAATAAGAGCAAGACTATCCCGCATTTCGATCGGCGAATCTCTGATCTGGTCCCGGCTCAGATGATCGCATTTCAAACCCGTGGAACTAGAGCTCGCTGAACTGAGACACTCACCACGCCCAGTTACTAACACTGCATCCCGAGTGCTCGAGCATCCTCTATTTCTCTACGGTCGTGGTCATTCCCAACTACTGAGTCCATATCCCCGTAGCGGTCCTACGATCTCGCCCGAATGGACAACTTCGCCCATTCTCAAACCTCCTAACCTCGTCATGTCCGTGGCCACATAATCATCAAGAACCTGGATAGCTCAGAACCTAGCCACATAATCCATCACCGTCATTACCCCCTCGCTTCTCGCTCAGAACTCCTCGAGCCTTTGCATGTTTCAAAGATCCTGAAAAATACTTACCCATGAACAGCCCCTGAATCATGTCATCGCCTAGGTCTTGTGGAGGTTCTGCCCATTTCCACCATACTGGGTGCCTTCACCTCTAGCCGGAGCACTTAGTCTATCCCGTCGCGCCAGAGGTAATCTCCATGGCCTCTAACACCTCTCACCCGCGCGTGAACCAATGGTCTACCACCATCGGATCTCCTCCCCCTGTGAATGTCGGAGGATGATGTTCCCTAAACCTCTGGAGGTTACTCGGACCTCCCTGACTACCTGCTATACCAGCATGTGCGATAGCAGCCGCCGCAATACCTACAACCTCAACAAAGGCCTGTCGATCAAATAATCGGTGAGACCGACCAAGACTGTGGACGCCCTCTACGCCCCCGTCTCGACTAGCCATCTGGCCACGCCTTAAATGGGCAAGTTAAATACAATGCAAAAGATTCTAAGGCATAAACACAACCTTGAGACACTATTCATACTCATAATATACAGTTCATATTCTACGTCCCCGCATTTAAATGCAATGCGAGACAATTAATTCACATGGCAAATCAATTTTATCCTCAAAAATTTTATTTTTGAAAATTTTATTTTTTTCCAAAATTTTGTCTCATTTTATTTAATAAAATTTTTATTTTTTTTTTCGAAATTTTTTTGTGATGAACAAGAACATGAACAAGAACCAGCTAGTGACTCGTAAACAAAGATCGAGTCAACCGGCCAGGGTACCATGTGCAGAACACAAACAATTTACGGGGCCAAGATAAAGCCGCCTGTGCCTCTACAGGTCGTGTCGCGCCGCCCAAATGTCGTGGTGCCCAACCTACGTATCGCACAAGATAGGCTGTGTTGCAGTGCAAAGTGGGTTGTATTGCACATACCTTGCCTATCTCCTCAATTGTCATTAATACACCGGCAAGAGCCTCAAACTGCTCGCACTCATTTTTTTTTTCATTATTTTTTTTCATTTCTTTCCAAATTTCCACCGAAAATACAAAAATTATATACCTATTTTTTTCTTTCATTTTCCAGTTGTATCACTCAAATAAATATAAAATTTATTTATTCAATTTTCTTCAATTTTACAACTTGTAAAACCTTAGAAAATTATTTTCTTCACCTCATTTTTTTTTCATTTTTCCTTTAAACTAAATAAATTTATTCAAATTTATTTTCTTTCTTCTCTTTTGTTCCTGTGTTTTGCTACTAATCGTAAAAACCCCAAACTTTTTTTTCTTCCTATGTGCCATCTACTAAGCACACTAACCATACACAATACATGATCACACATCATTCATGTTATGAATATTTTTCACACAACAAATTTTATCAAATCACACAAACACACCAAACACATTTACGCAGATTGGCCCTAGTTTCACTGTGATTTCCTAGGTAACTTTGCCTTAAACTCAACATCGAACCACACCTAGTGGTGATGTTCTTACACCTCAAAGACTATGGCCTAAGCCAAACCCCCAAGCCCTAGGTAGTCGCATACCTATGCTCCGATACTCAAGCCGCGCCCCAAACTCGGTCCTCACCACCAGCCAACCCGCGAAACACTGTGGAATGCTCTGGGTGACCTAACATCTCTCTCACGAAATCGGGCGTAGCCCCTTTGTACGGAGCTTTACCTAGTACATAACCCGTCCCAACACACTAACGACCACATGTGGTCCAAATGAGAGTAAATAATGACCACTGGGCCCCCGCAGATCACTCAACCAATATATCCCAACCAAATACATATCTCATGGTTCAAGAGTTGATAATTCACTCTTATACAAACATATATCAAAATTCTAGAATTATAATACATGTATACATAATAAAACCAAAGTCATAAACCCTGGGCTTCTTCTAAAGCGGCCTCTATGATGAGTCGCCTCCCCGTGGCGCCTCCCCCCCGTACCGAAAAATAATATCCTCAACATGGTGAGCTAATGCCTGGGCAGCTGAATCACCCTAATCGGGCTACTTCCACCTGGGCGCATATGCAATGCTCCAATGAAAACATACATTCAAGTAAACGCGGATCCTACTTGAATGTCTACATGGATCAACTCCATATCCCGAGTCCTCACCGACTTCACACTCGCCTAAGCCACGATAGAAACCTTATTTTCAACAAAGATGTTTGTTTTATTTATGGACAACCCTCCATATAAGTAGTGGACCGAATTCGATATTCTATTTAGCTGACAACCCTTCTCGATGTATATCAATCAATGACCATGATTGATATTTTATATGGACTACCCTCCGATAATTATTATTATTTAGTCAACCCTCCGAAACCATTCTCTCAAGAATCAACTCATGCACTCACTCCTATTGTTTTAGGGTGCCCCAATGCATATGGAATGCATGTGACGCCCCAACTCGGCATAGGATGTCAAGTGAGGGTCACTCTTTTTTTTTTTTTTTTTAACTTATAACCTTTACACTTGCATATTCATATAATGTTAAACAATTAACTCTAGATATATTCTCAGAAAGGCCGGGATTACAAAATATATATATATACAAGCTCCATATATGGAAGTGTTTAACATTTACAATATTTACATTGTTTACAAAACTTCATATTCAAAATATACCTAAGGTCTTCTGGGCACCTATCATGTGTGGCCTTTGTCTCATTGATGTGGATTGTCCAAATTCCTCCGGCTTCCTCTTCGTACTCCACACCTGACATTGAATTGCTGCTTTACGCTTAGTGGAATTAATACACACATGGATGACTCCCACTAAGGTCACTAAGAATTTCTATACAAAATGCATATAAATACATATAATGCTTACGTATTCTTATCATTTCTCATATATATACTTATCATAACCAGCTTCCATTTCTTATCATCATCCATATACTTTTCATGTCATCTTGTATTTTACTTATTGTTCTTGTAATCAGATAATTATCATCACATAGCAGCATATGCTTCTCATATTCTCTCTACATATTCTCTATACATTTCCTTTGCATATACTTGCTTATTTCCTTTTATGTTTCATGTCCGCATAAACCTTAGAAGTGGATACAAACCATGAGGGCCCGGCGCTGTGATTCACTCGTATGAAACAAGTGGGTCGAAACAAGGGTCCATGAGGGGCCCGGGCTTATAATCGTATGAAAACAGCTGGTCCATGAGTCCGGGCGCGTGATATATTATACCCGAAGGTATCATCACTGTGCGAGACAGTGACCATCCATGAGGGCCCAGAGGCGCTGTGGTATATTATACCTGAAGGTATCATCACTGTACGAGACAGTGATCATCCATGAGGGCCCGGAGGCGCTGTGGTGACCCTTTCGGGGCCACCGTGATCCAAACGGACGGCGTCACTCCACCCAACCAGCCCTCACATATCGAACTTGTATGTCGCAGAATTTATTTTTCCTCTAATAGGCATGCCCATCTATCCCTCTACTCAGGTTCTAAGGCATAAATCAATGTGTATTTTATGCTCGTATATCTCATATTCCCGAATAATTATCACATTCTAAGATCGATATGTGATATGTGTATATATATATATATATATATACAATCATTTATTCATAACTTTGCATTTTTTTCATGTCTCATTGTATGCATAAATAACTATGCTTACCCCCAGATGCTTATGAGTTATTTATGAATCTCAGAATAGGCATTTATAAATGAACTACAGACTTATAAAGGCTTCTAACGTTTTGTGTTTTCTGGACTAATATGAGTTCTCATCTTATCAAGCTGTCTATTAATGGATTCTTGACTCAATGGGCTTTCCATAGAGTCCAAGAACACCCGAATCGGAGTTCGGACGAAGGAGATATGACCTTCCGAAGTTGGAGGTCATACGAGGGTGCAATCCGACGATTTAATTCGATCGACGAGTTGACCTGGAAGTGGAGCCCATCTATCACCTCGGTCAAGCATCTAATATTCTCCTTAGGAATATGAATGTATTCTTGACTCAATGGGCTTTCCATAGAGTCCAAGAACACCCAAATCGGAGTTCAGACAAAGGAGATATGACCTTCCGAAGTTGGAGGTCATGCGCAGTCGCCTCGACGAGCCGACCGACCGACGTGAGCCGCATCAAGGACGAGCCCGCCAACACCTCAGTATGACATCTAATATCTCTTTAGGCATATGGGTGATTCTGACTAATAGGCTTTCCATAGAGTCTAAGAACACCCGAATCGGAGTTCGGACGAAGAAGATAAGACCTTCCGGGTTAGAGGTCATGCGAGGCCGCCTGACGAAATGACCCGATCGACGAGCTGCACTGAAGTGATGAGCTCAGTCTAACACCTTGGTCTGACATCTAATATCTTCCTTAGGCATATGGGTGGATTCTTGACTCAATGGGCTTTCCATAGAGTCCAAGAATACCCAAATCGGAGTTCGGACGAAGGAGATATGACCTTCCGAAGTTGGAGGTCATGCGCAAGCCAGCCTTGATGAGCCGATTCGGATCGACTTAGTCGCACTGAAGTGACGAGCTCAGCTCCACCCGGTCTGACATCTAATATCTCCTTAGGCATATAGTGGATTCTCCTTGACTCAATGGGCTTCCATAGAGTCCAAGAACACCAAATCTGGAGTTCAGACGTATGAGATAAGGACCCTTCCTAAGCTTGAGGTCGCGTACACGCCTGACGAGCTGACTGGATTGGACTAGCTGCACCAAGTGACGAGCCTAGCTCCAATCCCAGTCTGACATCTAATATCTTCTCAGGCATATGCGACCTTGACTCAATGGGCTTTCCATAGAGTCCAAGAACACCCAAATCGAGTTCGTGACACAGATAAGTGACCTTCCGAAGTCGAGGTCACTACAGCCACCTTGACGAGCCGACCGACCGGATGAGTCAGACCGGGGCCGTTGAGCCTCAACTCTACAGACGAGCTTGAGTTTCTTCAGATTCCAGCCAATCTCGCATGACGAGTTGAGCCTGCATGACGCAGCTTAGCTCGCATGACGAGCCGAGCTCGCGATGACGAGTTGAGTTTTTCAGACGAGGTCCGCCGACTTAATCTACCCACCTTTATGGGTCGACCTTCACCCATTTGACTGTTTCGTGAGTAAAAAGACTATAACTGTCTACAAACCGACCGAGAAATTGAAAAAGCCTAACATCAAGTTCATTGATGTGGCTAATTTCACAGAATAACTTTACTGCCAAATTCTCTTTATTTCTGACTCAAACCCAGTTTCACGGCCCAAGAAGGACCCGACCAGCATAATCGAACGACCGATCTAAATGGACTGACTTGAAAAGGGACCATAACTACCTTACAAAGATCCAAATCGAGAAATTGAAAGCCTAACATCAAGTTCACCGATGTGGCTACAATTTATCGTAAGGACTTACTTCTGATTCCTTTATTTCTGACCTAAAATCCGTTCTTAAGGTCAGGCCACGTATATGATCAAACATAAGAATTTTCTTGTCTAACCTCGCAACTGCACCCTTCCTAAAACACATATCTAGATCCTGTGAGCTCTTCTCTCAACTTATTCCCCGACAAGAAATGAGATCGAGTTTCCAAACCCAAGACATGTATCCATATTCAAATTTAGTAGTTCCACACTGCACCTCTTCTTCTTCTTCTTCTTCTTTCTTCTCTCTTATCTTTTGTTCAGATTTGTTTCTTTTTCAAGACCAAAATGAGATATTTATTTTGGTCTCTATCCCTTTTTATTTCTTTCTAATCAAAGGAGGAAACTTCCTCCCTTTCCTTTAAGCCACTTGTTCTTCCACAATTTTTCTATCCTTATTTCATTCTAATATCTTTCTTTTATTACTTTGGTCCTTCAAATTCTTCTACTATTTGCAAATCAATTTATGTTATTTTTACAATAAATTTAATCTTCTTTATTATTTGTAATTTTAACTTATGCATATTCCTACTTTGTTTTTATCTTATTCTTATTCGAAAATATACTTTACTTTTATTATACCCAAAACATGTTATAAACTCGTTATGGTATAATTCCTGGGGTGTTACAACTCTCCCCTTAAAAAGAATTTCATTCCTCGAAATTCACCGATTCAAAAGCAGAGGATATCATACCATAGCTGCTTCCGGCTCCCAAGTAGCTTCTTCTCTACCGTGGTGCTGCCGCAGAACTTTCTACCAGTCGGTACTTGTTCCAAGAATCAAGCTTTCGACCTCTCCAAACTAAATGGTCTGGGCTCTCATCATATGACAAATCTTCTGTACTTGTATTTTTGTAATCGTAGTATGTGTTACTCCATTAGAGCTGCATCTCCGAAGCATCGACATTACGAAACACATCGTATAATTTGGCCAACTCCCGAGGGAGTGCCAACGACAGCTTTCACGTGGTCAATACGTCTAAATCTCATATAATTCCTACGAACCTTGGACTCAACTCATTTTCGACCAAACCTTAAAACTTTCCTCCATGGTGATACCTTTAAAAGACTTTGTTCCCACGTTATATTCAATATCTCTCCTTTAGGTTGGCATACGAACTTTTTGTCTATCACTAGCCGCCTTTAACCTCTGCCGAATAACTTGTACTTTCTCTTCTGTATCTTTTACTATGTCTGGACCTATCAGTTTATGCTCATTTAATTCTGTCCAACACACAGGAGTTCTACATTTCCAGCCATATAAAGCTTCATATGGTGCCATACCAATGCTTGATTGAAAACTATTGTTATAGGCAAATTCCATCAACGGAATATACCTATCCCAACTTCCCGAAAATTCCATGACACAACCTCAAGCATATCTTCAGCACTTAATCAATCTCTCCGACTGCCCATCTCGTTTCATGGACGGAATGCCGTATTTCAAAATTTAGCTTAGTGCCAAAGCAATCAGGTTCCTCTAACCTTGATGTAAATCGTAGATCTCTATCCGACACAATAGACAACCCAAGACATCATGCAATCGCACACCATCTACATAACTCATTTAGTCGATCCATAGAATAAATAATCCCGACCGGTATTAAATGGGCCGACTTTGTGAGCTTATCAACAATCACCCAAACAGAGTCATGTTTTTGTTGTGTGAGGGGAAAACCCGACACAAAATCCATGGTAACGTTATCCCACTTCCATTGAGGAATTGGAAGGGGATTCAACAAACCTGTTGGCACTCGTGTTCAAATTTGACTTGCCGACATCGCAAACACTTAGACACATATTCGGGCCACATCTCTTTTCATTCCTTTATCAATAAAACTGCTTTCAAGTCCCGTACATCTTATTCCTCTGTGATGATTGGTAAATACTGTGATATGAGCCTCAAATAGCAACTTTTCTTTAGTTCTTTATCATCCGCACACATAATCTATTCCGAAATACCAACTGCTCTTCTTCTCTAAAAAACTTGGCCTTTTCACCATCTCTAACCATCTGTAAATTTTTCTGTAACTCTTCATCATTTTTCTGCGCATCTATAATCATTTGCTTTAAAACAGGTTGCGCTTCTAATTGAGCTAACATAGCTCCATCATCTCCTAGTCTCTAATCATCACATCAGAGGACATTGCTACTAATCGTCTTCGGCTAAAGCATCGGGCTACTATATTGTACTCCTCTTCCGGATGGTAATATATGATGCGCCTAATCCTTTAATAACTCTAACCACTTCCACTGCCTCAAATTTAACTCTTTCTCGCAAGAAGTACTTCGAGACTCTTATGATCGGTGTAAATTCTACACTTTTCTCCCGTATAAGTAGTGTCGCCATACATTTTTAAAGCAAACACTACCACAATAACTCTAGCCATGAGGGATAATTTTGTCTATGTGGCTTCAACCGTCTGACGCATAAGCCACTACTTTCCCATCTTACATTAACACGCATCCTAAACCAATGCACAGCATCACTATACAAGGTATACTCTTTTCCCTGAGTAGGTCGGGCACAATACCGGTGCTTCAACCAAAGATCCCTTTCAACTGTTCAAAACTATTCTGACATTTGTCTGTCCACTCAAACTTTATTCCTTTCCTGAGTAACTTGGTGAGCGGAGAAGCTATGACAGAAAAACCTCTCACAAATCTTCTATAATAACTCGCTAAGCCTAATAAACTTCTCACCCCTGCTACATTTTGAGGTGATTTCAATCTCACAATTGCTTCAATCTTAGCAGATCAACTTATACCCTCATACACATGGCCTAGGAATGAAACTCTTTAGCCAAAAATCACATTTGTCGAGTTTAGCATATAACTTCTTTCTCTAACGTCTCTAAGACTATTCTCAGTGTTGTTCATGTTCGTGCATCCTTAGAATACACCGTGATGTCATCAATAAAAAACCACAACAAATTGATCCACATAGTATCGGAAACCCCATTCATCAAACGATGAATGCCGGTGCATTAGTCAACCCAAATGGCATGACCAAAAACTCATAATGACCATATCGGTTCTAAATGCGCCTTCTGACATCTCCTTCCTTTACCTCAACTCGATAATACCTCGACGTTGTGTCTATCTTCTCGAAAAGACACCCGCTCCTTTCAACTCGATCAAAAGATCTTCAATTCTAGCAAATGGTACTTGTTTTTCACCGTTTACCTTATTAATTCGCCGATAATCGATGCACATCCGTGAGTGCCATCTTTCTTTTTCACAATAAAACTGCACTTCAAGCGACACACACTGGCCTGATAAATCTTTATCTAAAAAGTTCTGCAATCGACTCTTTAACTCTTTCACCTCCATCGACATCCCGGCACGCTCGCCCCTGACATGCGGATTTCACCTCGGTACAATTTCTAGTGGCTAAGTCCACCTCTCTCTCAAGTGGAATACCCGTAACTCTTCAAAGGAATACTTCCGAAATTCCCTACTATCGGGATCTTTCTACATCAACTTGACCTCTCTTGAGTCAAGTATCAAAGCCAAGAATGTCTCACATCCTTTCCTCATAATTCTCCTATCTCGTATAGTGGAGATGACATTAGACATTACACTTTGGATCCAACGCTCTGTACTATTAATTTCATCCAAAGCATCTCAACACTACCGCCTTTTGTCCATTAATCCACGTATATCCTAAGTGCTTAGACAACCAATCCATTCCTATAATCAAGTCAAACTCTAGCGGGTAAGGTTATCAACCGAGAAACTCTCTTGTTTGTATAACAATGGGGCAATTTCTCGTATATTATTCACACTAACGCAGCCCCAAATCCGACTAGTTACATGCATGTCATATGCTAATTTCCTCATTGCAATTTCTCGTCAAATACATACCCATGCACACATATATGAATGAGTAGATCCAGATCAATCAATGCATGCATCTCTATATCATATAAAGTAAATATACCAGATATAACCTCAAGAGCATTCTGATCCTCACGAGCCTTCATAGCATATGCTCGTGGCTGTGTTGTGGTGGCATAGATCGACCCATCGCTTCCTAAACTATGCCTCCGTCCTCTATATCGAGATGGGCCACTACGACTTCTACCACGATCGCGAGTCGAAGTGGTGTCAGCAATCTTCCTCCGCCACTTCCTTTGTCAGCTTCTATTATCCCCTAATCTCCTGTGGACACCAAATGTGCTTAAATGTTCAAGGCTTCCACACCTAAACACCCCGTCACTATCCCGCAAACTCCCAAATGTTCAGGCGGCAAATGGCGCATTCAAAGAATTTCTCCACGCCTAACCTAAGCACTCTAAATTGCATTCACGTGATACATCGACCTTGCCTCTACCTCGTGAGCTTTAACTATATTCGATCGAGCTAGAGATTCTCTAGTCTTTTTCCCGGTGAGGACGGCTCTAGAAAACTTCTTCTTTGAAATCTTCGCCGCTGCCAGTCTCTACTTTCATTGCAAAATTGACCAACTGATAAAAATCCACCGTTGAGAGAAGTCATAGGTGCCAAATATCTCACGGAATCATGCAACCATCCTCAAATTGTCACACTAAACATGCCTCTGAGGACCAATTCGATGCATATTTACTAAGATTTAAGCAATTCCTTTTTTCATATTCAGCCACCGATAAGTCTTTGCTTCAAATTTAGGAACTGTTTCCACTTGGAATCCCTATACATCTCAGTAACATACTTTGTCCTGAACTCTTGGACGAAGAATTCCCATGTCAGGGGATTTGGAATCCTTAGACTTTTGAGTACTAGTTTCCACCAATCATATGCCTCACTTTGTAATAGTGAGACTGCACATGATACTTTCTGATCGGGAGGACATCTAACCTCTTCTAATACCCTTTCACTTTTTCTAACTAGAATTACACTTTCTCTGACTCTTCATACTCGACCCATGGAATTCCTGCACTCCGTGTCTTCTTCTGTCTATTGGGCTTTTTAGGGCGGTCGATCTATCTAAAACCGAGCCATGTCTTGCGATATTCTTAGCAAGGCCACGTAGGCTCATTAGGTACGATACTTCGAAGGTTGGCGATAACCCTTGTTCCATTGGGTTGACACTCTCAGCAGCTTCTTCGGGACGATCCATCTATACAAAACAGGGACATCCACATCAAGCTGACACATTTACTACACACGACTTTTCCTCATATATATTCTATTCCCGGGCGTCTAAACCTAGGTTTTCGAAATGACTAAACCTAGGCTCGATACCTACTAAAGCTATGTGGCCTTGACTTCGGCATAGGATGTAGTGAAGTGCTACTTTCTTTTTTTAACTTATAACCTTTACACTTGCATATTTCATATAATATTAAACAATTACTTGTATTATATTACCTTAGCAGGATTACAAAATATATATATATATATATATATATATATATATATATATATATATATATATATATATATATATATACAAGCTCAGAGTATATGGAAGTGTTTAACATTTACAATTACATTGTTTACAAAACTTCATATTCAAAATAGACCTAAGGTCTTCCAGTGGGAACCTATTGATGTGTGGCCTTTTTCTGCTGATGTGGATTGTCGGTCCTGCAGGCACCTCTTAAATATACAACGGATTAGTTATCCCCGTGCTAAGCCTGCGCTTAGTGTGGAATTAATACATAAGATGACCTCTACTAGGTCGCACACTTCTATACAAATGCATATAACACATATAACGATTCTGAGATTCTTATCATTTCTCATATATATACTTATCATAACCAGTTCTATTTCTTATCATCATCCATATACTTTTCATGTCATCTTGTATTTTACTTCTTGTTCTTGTAATTGTATACTATCATCACATAACATTGCTATGCTTCTCATATTCTCTTCATATATTCTCTACCTTTCCTTTGCATATCTGTCATTTCTTTTTATGTTTCATATACATAAACCTTAAAGTAGATCACGAGGAAACCATGAGGGCGGCGTTGTATTCCTTTGTAGTGGCGATGAATTCCATGAGGGCGAGTATTTATAATCAACGTATGAAATAGTGGTCCTTTGAGGCGAAGTGTGATATCATGTACGAAGGTATCATCCTTTGTGCGAGCGGTGACCATCCATGAGGGCCCCGGAGCGGCGTGGTATATTATACTGGAAGGTATCATCATTTATCGCAGAGGCGGTGATCATCCGCTGAGGGCCGGGCGTTGTGGTGGCCGCTCGGTACTAGTGATCCCAACGGATCTATGCCATCGGCCAGCGGGCGCGTCTCGGAAGCTTGTATCTTCGCAGACTTATTTTTTCCTAATAGGCATGCCCATCTATCCCTCTGAGGTTACAGCGGACAATCGATGTGTATTTTATCTCGGTATATCTCATGTTCCGGGTGGCATAACTGACCCGACCAGATCTAAATGGACTGACCTCGGTAAAAGGACCATAACTGGGTCTACAAAGATCCAAATCGAGAAATTCGAAAGCCTAACATCAAGTTCATTGATGTGGCTACAATTTATCAGAAGGACTTACTTCCAGATTCCCTTTATTTCTGACCTAAAAACTCGTTCTAAGGTCAGGCTACTGCATATGATCAAACATAAGGAATTTTCATGGTTGACACACTGTTAGACCTTATAAAACACATGTCTAGGATCCTTAAGAGAGCTCTTCTCAACTTATTCTGACAGAAATAGAGATTGGGAGTTTCCAAACCCAAGACATGTATCCATATTCCAAATTTAGTAGTTCATCCACATGTCTTGCTTAGCACAACTTCTTCTTCTTTTCTTCTCTCTTATCTTTGTTCGTGTTGCTCTCCTTTTCTCCAAGACCAAAAATGAGATATTTATTTTAGTCTTATCCCTTTTATTTCTCTTTCTAATCAAGGAGGAAATTTCCTCCTCTTTCATTCTAATACCTTGTCTCTTCCACAATTTTCATCCTTATTTCATTCTAATATCTTTCTTTTATTACTCTTTGGTCCTTGACTCTTCTCTTGTTGCAAATCAATTTATGTTATTTTACAATAGCCTCTAATCTTCTTTATTATTTATATTAACTTATGCATATTCCCCTACTTTTGTTTTATCTTTATTTTATTCAGGAAAAATATATTTTTACTTTATTATACGAAACATGTTATAAAGCGTAGGGTATAATTTGAGAATGATACAATGCATGATGCCAATTCCATTACAATTATATAACGCATGCAAATATATAATAAATGCATATAATTATAATTTAAATCACCTTGACATGTGCTTTGAAATTATTTGGCGGGGCTGGTGTGCTCCAATCTGAGCAATTGACTTGGTACTCTCATTATTTTGTGAACCTTTATTTATATGGCCGATTAAAGCCCAGGGTTAGTTCTTGTTCACGTGATCTGATCATGGTTCACTTTGTGAACCGAATTTCTGACCATTTCGGAGCCACATACCGTCGCAATACGTTATTCAACAATTTCCAACTCAAACACCCAAAATTGTCCGTGCAGTGTCACGGACTGTCCAAATAATTTCAAAAAAAATTCCACATTTGATTTTGAAGTTTTGGGGCCGTCGGCTGTTCGTTCGATACCTCAAACCAATCGAAACATTATAAAACACTTAAATAAAGTGTAAAACCCAAGTAGAATGAAACCCCTACTTCACGGAGTTTGTCGAAAACTCCCAAAATCGGAGCCCATGCGTAGACCTCGTCGTGTCGAACAACTTTCCTTCTTGCTCCGAAGAATTTCGACGATCGGATTGCCCGAAAATCTAGAGAGAAGTCTCTCTCTCTCTCACTAGAACCAAATCTCCATGCCCATTGTAAGTCCCTCCCGTTTTTGGCTTCTTTTCTTGATATGTAGGAGATGACACTATGCATCTTTTGTCCTATTATCATTTAAACAATTCCTAAAATGTCATCTATGTCCCCAAGTTTGGATTTTTGACATTTGACACTATCTCGGTCGTCCATTTCCGTCATTTCCCTACTCATGCAACTTATGGCCCATGAGTACGCTGCATATGTGACTTCGGCGCATCAAATATCGTTTTCACGACACCAGATACCGGTGCCTCGAAAAGCGATGTAAATCCGACTATCTCGGGTGACGAAATTGACGTGTTAACTTCGATTTCAAAGACATTTCGATGGTGAAATCCGTTTCGTCATCAGAGATCTAGAGAATAAATTTCGGATTTTTGACCGAAATTACGATTTTGCCTTTTTTCCAGAAATTGGAATTTTCTCGGGTCTTACACTTCGACAACCGTCGATTTTCTAGTGAGTGTTCACATCTCAAACCATCTTTTTATCGTTGGTTTGTTTTAGTGTTTTATGGTTGATTTATCTAAGTGGGATTGAGAAGGTTTTAGGTTTGCGTTTTCCTAGGTTTTTGTCCTTTGGTGGGATGTCGCAAAACCTCAGGGGTTTTCTTTTTATCTTTGGAGGTTTGTTTTATACAGGCGACTCACTGCTTTTGTCTTTTTTTATTTTTTTATTTGCATGTAGAATGACAAGAGGTTATGAAGGGTTTCCAGGCAATCGAAATTTGGGCATCGGTGACTCCTAGGAAGCTGCTATGAGCAATATAGTTGCTCGATGTCTATGGGGCGGGGTTGTCTGACTAGGTTCCTCTAGAAATCGGTTAGAGATGTCAGACAGCCCAGCTACCTTAACTGTAGGGGAGGCAGATAACGCCATCTACTTTACCCTAGATCAGTTCATTGCAGGGCTTCACTTTCCCATCCCGTCGTTGGGGAAGCAGTTTTTGCACTTTACCCGAGCACCTCCTACACTCATACATACGGATTTTTTTCGGATTCTAACAAGTTGTAGTGTGCTGAACTCTCTCTACCAGCTGGACATCTCACTAGTGGAGATATGTGTCATTCACACTTTGAAGCTTGGGATCGAGGCCTTTTGTCTATCCATTACAGTCCTAGGCTACAATTTGTAACGAGCTCCTGACTCCCAAGCGAGGCGAAGGGTTGTCTTGGTTAGGGGCCCGTGGCACGCAACGCTTGGCTCTTTAAGGCTCCCTTTTGATATGAATCAGTCCCTCTCATTCCTAGGTCTGTTTTAGTTTTTATGTAACTCATATTTGTTTAGGTCGTCTTCTTTATTGACATGCCTCCATTTTTTTTTTTTTTTGTGTGGTTCGCGGCGGGCGCATGGCGGCGGCTGGTCGAGCCTGGGTGGAAGGCAAGACTAGGGCGCTGACCGTGCGAGATCTGAGAGCATAACCACGAGCTCCTTACGTGCCGCGAGGAATCTGCGGGAGGCGGCGTTGCCACCATACATAGTGCTCGTTCTTCCCCGTCCACTGCTCGTCGAGCCCTTGAAAGGCGAGCATTTCATCCTCGCGGATCTCCTGAAGCTAATATCGGAGAGCTCTTTGCAAGTGGAATCCACTCCTGAACATCTTGTTCGACCAGGCTGCCTACCCTTGTCCGCGGAAGATCCCAAGCCTACCTAGTTACCTTTGGTCGGGCGAGATTCACAACCTGCCCCTTAGGAGGTGAAGAAAAAGAAAAAGAAGACTAGACAAGATAAGGTTGCTAGCGAGGGATTAGAGGGGTTTGTGGACTGGACGGATCTGATAGTTAGCGAGTTGGCTGAAGAAATTGAGGTTGAGATATCTAGCCTCACCGCTGGATTTGCTGCGCGGATGCACAAATGAGCCTCCAACACTCAGGAGGAGACTACCCCTGGCTCTGAGGGTCCAAACGACAAACGCTTTACGCAGTCTGGTCTGCTGAGGGGGTTCAGATCAGCCCGATAGTGATTTCCGTGGATTCTCTAGAGCAAGCTCTTGGTGTCCTCCGTTTATGGGTGCGCAGGTGCCTCCGGTATGGAGGTGCGCCAGGTGCCTCCGGGAGGCTCGTGTATTCTTGGAGAATGGGAGCTTTTGCGAAGGCCTCCCATGATGTAAGGTTAAGCGAGGCCCTTCTGTAGAGAGAGCGGGTGGCCGGCGCCTTGGGCGATCATCGTATTCTTGGCTACTTTCTGGGGCCCGGAGGACGAGGCCACCGACAGTGATCTTTCGGCTCGCGTGTCGAAATCATTTTGGAGTGGAGCCGTACGTTAGCAGACGTGTCGTCACCTTGTCGAAAGTTGCCGGTTTGTGGAAAATGCAGCCCTTTCGATAGAGGATTCATACATGCACGCATGTGGCGGTCTCTGCCACCTCCCGACCTCGCGACCGGTGGTGGCTCGATGCGAGAATACTCCGTCCCTTCCCGTCTACGGATAGGGGTCGTATCGGTGTGTGGCGGAAGACGGGATGTATATCAACAATCACAACTGCAATGAGACGGTTGAGCTGGTATGGCCTGACTTCTAATGTTTGAGCACAGGTTTTGTGTTGTTATTTCCTCCTAATCTCTTTTTTGTAACAAGGCGTCACCGCCTTTCGGAACATGGCTCGCTAGCATAGGGAGCTTCAGGCTAGGTTGGAGGGACGTGGCTGCAGCTCTATCTTTGGGTGCACCACTTCCTTCGAGAAACGTGGGATACTAGAAGAATCTTTGAGCAAGGCCAAGTCCTAGTGTACACATTGGGAGCGAGACGGAGGGCCTGAGGAGAAGGCAGGAGTGCGAATAAAGAGAGAGACGAGGCTAAGAGGCTTAAGTTGCTGGCTCGGCGCAGCCGTGGCCCGGTGGCCTTAAAGAGGCAAAGTCATATGGTGACCTAGCTAGGGTCGGGATGTCTTTGGCGGTTCTGGGAGGAGCCTTCACAGGCGATGTGGATGAGGCCAGGTGTAAGGCTAAGGCTAAGGTTAGCCCGCTTGGAGGTTATGCGGACGTCTCTCATGTTGGAGATTGAGACGACCAAGGATGAGGTATCCTCTCTTCACTCACAAGTCGGCAAAGACAAGGAGGCCATGGAGGAGGATTACCATAAGGCCCTGGTGGTCATTTTTGCCTACAGCTACGGATGTTGTGTTTTCAAACACAACATTTGTGGAGACCAACCAGAGGTTCTCGTTAGTGTATACGATTCATGACATTATCATGGGATTCTTTGTGACCTTGGCCCGAGGTGGCGGAGACACGAGGGAATGCTTAAGCCAGGGATCGGAGGCGATTCAATCCCTTATCTTTTCTCTTTCTTTTTGAAATTTTTGTAAGGGTCGGGTTTAGCCACAAACATACTTTTATAATCTGAATCTTAGTGGCACATTTAATGAAATATGATTTTTGGTACTCTTATGCACTAAACTTTTATTATTTCTTATCCTTTTTACGAATATCTGCTAGAATAGTTAATTCCTGTCAGAAAGCCACGAGGTTGGTTCTCTGAAAGTGTCAGTGGGCTTATAGCCATAAGTTTGGTCTTTTTGAAAGTGCCAGCAAGCTTAGAGCCACAAGTCTAATCTTTTTAAAGTGCCAACAGGCTTAGAGCCACAAGTTTGGTCTTTTGAAAGTGCCAACAGGCTTAAAGCCACAAGTCTAGTCTTATGAAAGTGCCAGTAGACTTAGAGCCACAAGTTTGGTCTTATGAAATGGAGGTTATTCCAAAATTAAAGGAAATAATGCCTTTCAAAAACACTTGATTGGTAATATTCCAAAGATTGAAAGAAAATACTTTAAAGGACATTTTATTGATAACCCCCTTAAAGAAAACTGTAATAATACCTTTAGGTGCATAGCATTCCGTGCACAGACGCGGTGCGTTTAGTTTATTTAATGCGTGCGACCTTCAGCTGTATTCACGATCACGTATGGCCTCGATTTTGTTGGAATTTTAGGTCGTAGAAATTAATTTGTGTTTCGAGACGCCTGAGACTAGGTTCCATTTCCGAATCTGCGTGGGTTTATATGTTTGTTGTATCGTTTGTCATCCTTTGTTGGTAAGATGCTTTGCTCATTATACTTGGCCGCTTCCACGAAACTCGTCTGCCATATCTGGGTCATAGAGATAACCAGTGTGCGCGGAGTTCCAGGAACCTTAGTTCGGAGAATGGGCATCCCCATTTATGTAGGAATAATGGCCTCCATACCATAAGTGAGTGCAAATGGTGATACTCCAGTCGGCCTCCAGCTAGTTGTTCTATAGGCCCAAAGGACTCCCGATAGTTCGACCACCCATTTCCTCCTAGCTGAATGCAAACGCTTTTTTTCAAAGCCGTCAAATGAGTGTTTTTGGATGCTTCCGCCTGGCCATTGCTCTGCGGGTACCGCGGGGTTGAGTATAAGTTTCGGATTTTCAGCTCATGACAGAAGTTTCCGTATACTTTGTTGTCAAACTATGGTCCAATTCTGATCAACTAAGGTATTCCGAACCAACAGACGATATTCTTCCACATAAATTGGGTGACATCCCTTGTCTTTGATAGGCGAAGGCTCTGAACTCTGTAATTTGCTAAAGTAGTCAATGGCAACCAGCAACGAGCTTTCTAAGCGAGGTTGTAGGTGGTGGTCGACTATATAGATTCCCGCTATCACGAAGGGCGAAAAACGCTGTGTGAGCTAGGTCTTGAGCTAGCATCCTTGATATGGGAGCTTGCCACTGTCGCACTTTTTGACATAGGTGGTTGCGTCTGCTCTCATGTTTGGCCAATAATACCCTTGTGTATGGGCCTGGTGAGCTAAAGTTCTGCCGCCTGGATGGTTTCCGCATACCCTCTCATGAAGTTCTACTATTATGTATTATCCCTGTTGAGCGGTGAGACACTTAAGATATGGCCTGTCTAAAGACCGTTTGTATAACTGCCTGTTTACTAAGGAAAATCGCACCGCCTAGACTTGGACCTTGTGGGCTTATTTCTATTGATACGATAGCTCTCAGAGGCTCAAATAATGCAATAAATTCGACCCGAGAAGAGCTTGTTTATCTACGACTTCTTGATTTGCAATGACGATGTCGATGCAGTAATAGATTGGAAGGAATACGGTTTCTTTTATTGGGATGGACGTGGATACTGCTGCCAATGCATTAACCATTTCATTGGAGTCCCTCGGGATATGCTCAAGCTTCCAAGTTGCAAAATTCCCTAGTCGTTGCTTGACCAAGCCCATATACCTGGCCATACGCTGGTCTCGCTTTTCGTATTCTCCGTTTACCTGTCCTATTACCAGTTGAGAGTCACTACGTATGAGGAGTCTCTCTAATGATACTAATTAAGCGAGATTGATCCTAGCTAGGATTGCTTCATACTTAGTCTCATTATTAGACACGGGGAAGTCTAATCGTATGGCTACTCTACCCTTTCCCAGTTGGGGCACCAGTTCATGAGCTAACCTAACATCGTTTGGCGAGAGGCTCCATCCACATTAAGGATCCACTAACCATTGTTATCATGGACCACATTTGGTTGGGGTAGTTCTGCTAGAAAATTTGCCAATACTTGCCCCTTTAATGCCTAGCGAGGTTTATACTGGATACCGAACTCACTTAGCTCGATTGCCCACCGGGCCATCCTCCTTAATAGGTTAGGCTTGTGTATAGTGTTTCGCAAAGGGAGATTGGTCAGCACGACGGTAGGGTGTGCCTGAAAGTAGGGGCGAAGCTTCTTGGCTGCCACATGTAGGGCCAATGCTACTTGTTTTAGACGGGTCTATCGAGTTTCTACCTCTGCCATGGCTTTGCTTACGAAGAATATCGGTCTCTGTTTTCGGTTTTCGTCTTCTTTGAACAAACCTATGTTTACCGAGACCTCTGACACTACTAGGTAAAATATATAGTGTATCTCCTGCCCTTGTGCTAGCTAGGATTGGTGGTTTGGTAAGATAATAGCCATGAGAGCTTGGTCACACTCCTCATTCCAACCGGCCCCTTTGGCTCCCTTTAGGGTGGTGAAAAATGGGTTTAACCGGTCTATGAAGCGGGATATAAACTACCCGAGAGCTACCAACCGGCCGGTTAGTTACTGAACCCCCTTTTT
The DNA here is from genome assembly GCA_016808115.1 of Tetrastigma voinierianum. Taxonomy (NCBI): domain Eukaryota; kingdom Viridiplantae; phylum Streptophyta; class Magnoliopsida; order Vitales; family Vitaceae; genus Tetrastigma; species Tetrastigma voinierianum. Next base: position 99,013 of record JAEQBH010001518.1, read on the forward strand.
AGAGGTAGGAGTCTGGGTGTCCATTATTGTTTTAAGTTGAATGGGGTTGGCCTCAATCCCTCTTTAGGTAACCATAAATCCTAAGAACTTACTTGCATTGACTTCGAACGTACATTTCAAAGGGTTGTGTTTCATGTCATACCTTCGTAGTAGCTCAAAGGCTTCTTGTAGATGCTTGGCGTGGTCAAAGTGTTCTTTGGATTTTACTAGCATGTCATCGATATGGGCTTCTATGGTGTTACCCAACAACGGTCGAAAAATCTTAGTCACCAACCTTTGGTAAGTTGCCCCGACATTCTTTAGACTAAAGGGCATCACATTATAGCAATACAACTTGTGCGGGGTGATGAAGATCGTTTTCTCTAAGTCAGGTGGGTGCATGGGAATTTGATGATATCCGAGAGAAGAGTGTCGAAGCAACTGACGTATGTCTTGGTTGCAACATCAACAATCGATCAACAAGCTGAGGAAAGCTATCGCTGGGCATGCTTCATTGAGGTCGATGTAAGTAATCTCGCGCCTCGCCACTTTCCTCATTTCTTTAGAACTACCCTTGCGTTGTTGGCACCCACATTTAGGGGTATTTCACTTCACCCGATTAAACACTGCACCGATAGGTTATCTATCTACTGCACGGATGATTTGGCCGGCGATCTAAGAGAAAACACCTCACATACATCACGGCGGCTAGCTACAGGGATGATATTTAGCTTGTGAGAGGCTAACGTTAGGCTAATCCCTACCATATCTGAGTGGTTCCAAGAAAACACATCTATGTTATTTAACAGCACGAGTCATAATCGTTCTTTGTCCATAAGGCAGAGAACTAGCATAAATCGACTTCTTTGGCCCGTTGACATTACTTTTTCTAGGGATCAACGGCCAAGCGGATCACTCTTTCGCCCTGCCTGTCTTGTGAGGCGTGGTGCTATGCGAGGGTGCAATCTTGAGGAGGATTTTAGGGTTCTTCGCCATTATGCGCTCTGCGTAGATAGCGTAACATTGTCGCACGGCTTGGTTGGTACCTAAAAGGTCAACTGCTAACTTTAGTCAAATAGCTTCTTAGTTTGGTGGCGGAGTTGAAGGATGGCTCATCAGTGCAGCCGGCAGCCCCATTATGGGCGTTGTAAGGTCCCAGTCTTAGATGATTGAGAATAGAACCCGGCGGAGTCACTAGCCCGACCTTCCACGGGGGCCAATGACATCTAGTGCTATAGTAGTCGCATCGTTGAAACCAGAGAGGATCCACCTAGCTGAGTTCAACATTCCTGAAGAGAGTTTCATCTGCTCGAATGCCGATAATTGTAACAAATTCGCCACACTACCAAGATATATCAATACCATGTGCACATCAAAACCGTTAATACAAAGGGTGAGTACCAGAGCATCGTAGTGAGGCACAATTATCCTATTCGAGTTAACGGGAGAAGAAAGAAGCAGAGACCATCCTATTAGCTTAGTTTTCTTCATTATGGATTCTTTCGGCGTGGATAGCATTCACCACAGCTTTGATTGTGTTGTGGCTCTTAAGAGCTTCCTTGCATTTGCACTTAAGTAAATCTTGATTGTCAAAAGTCGCCAATATATAGTTTATAGCCGAGGTCTAGATTACATCGGGGTTGTCTACCCAGAACGTGATTTTGTCCGCGACTTGCCCCGATTCCACCCCGTGGTCAGGTTCCTTGACATATCTCCTAAGGTGTCCCGTCTTGATCAACTTTTCCACCATAAATTTTAGGCTTTGTCACTTATCGGTCTCATGCCCATAGTCTCTATGATAATCGCACCGCAAGGATTTATTCCTTTGGGAGAGATCTGTCTAGATCGAAGTAGGCCATTTAAACTTTGGTAGGTCGCGAATGACGGGCAATAGCCTCTCATAAGAGACTTTCAAGGGGTGAACTGCGAGGGCTCTCTCTTCTTTTGTGATTGGTCACGGGATTGCTTTCGGTCTTTATTCTGAGCCTCCTTGGATTTGGAGGGATGTTTTCCCAACGGATTACTTCCTTCAGCAGGCTAGCTCGTAATCATGACAGTCTGGGTCACTACACGAATATTGTTCTCCAGCATTGAGTACCTATTAGCCCGTCTATGTAATTCTTCCATAGTTGCTAGTGGGTCTAAAGATAGTGACTGGAAGAAAGGAGTAGATAGCCCACGGCTTCTCCTAAAGTTTTGGAGGATTGCGTCCATGCTATACGACTTTATTTTCTGGACGACTTGCTTGAACCTCCTTGTGAAGTCACGAATCGATTTTGTTTCCTATTTGAGAATGGTTTGTAAGGTGTTGATGTTTCTCTTTTTGTACACTAAGCATAGATATTATATGATATGCATGCGGCCCACATAGTTTGTAGAGCAATTTATTGTGCGCTTCGGGGCTTGTGAAACCAAACTGACCAGCCGTGAACTAGGTGGGAATACCTTACATAACAGCCGGTCATTACCAGCATTCAAGGTCATCGCCTGATTATAATGGAGCATATGGTCGTAGGGGTCAACCGAGCCATCGAACATGGTGAAAGCTGGAATGACAAACTCGCGGGGTGGCTCGTAGTTAAGGATGTGTTGCCTTAGGGGTGAAGAGAGCATGTACCAAAGGCGTTGGCGGTATAAGGTTGGAGCTATACCAAAGGCAGGATGAGTGCGTGGTAATGTGCCTAAGGACAACACCGACGGGTTCCCTAGGCTTAACCTGGCTGGTACTGTCTTCTACTTGCTTCTCTCCTTACCTTGCGAGATGCACCATTAACAGCGTCACTGAAGGCAGGGTGAGGCGAAGGCCTCTTGCGCGATCTAGTCATTGTGCACTCCCGAGTATTCTTTGTTGGTGAGAGATTCAGAGATGGGGAGCTACTTGAGGATAGCTCATCGTCCATTGGGGTATTGACGTCGTCAGGAACAACAGGCAATCGGTTGCGTATCGTAGTCGCTATCTTGTGGATCTTTTCCAAGATCGCGACTTTTTTCGATCTAGGGTCGCAGTTGGTCATTCTCACGTCTTAAGTGCTTAGCCTGACCTTGCAACTATTTCATCTGTCTTGCTTGTTCCTCTTGCTTTCTCTCTATATCCTAACGCAGATGGAGGAATTAGTCTTCTAGCGATTGGTTCATCGGAATGCTCGTCATTACAACTACCTCGGGTGAAGCAAACGTAGAATGAGGATCGATAGAGCTCCAGGTGATGAAGGATACTTGGCGGTTGTTTGACCAAGCTCTTGCGTATGGCGGACATCATTGAAACCCTGAGCGACACCAATTGTTGTTACCTTGATCATCTAACCTCCGAGGCATTAGTGGCACAATGTAAACCTGCAAAAAAGGCGATCTGGTGACGGTAGGCCAACCGCTTCTCTTATGATTAAGTCAACAAAAATAAGGAGATGTAGAAGAAGGAAGTTCGCACAATGGGGATTGCATACCTTTTCATCATGGGAATCCTCCTGATTTGTAGAAAGTGGTTCACGATCCTCCCCTGCTCTTTGGAAGAATCTCCCTTTAGAACAAAATCTCTTTTCTTATCAATGACTAATTCTTCCTTGTCAAGGATTAACCTTCCGAAGTAAAGAGATTTGGAAAATAGGAAATTCATGGATAAATAACTTTTGCGTATTTCCTACCTTTATCCATTCGTCCATAGCGAACTTGACATAATCAAGATGATGGTCAGCTAGGGGACTTGGAACTCATGACGGGTTGCCTTGAGGTTGGCCTCTGGGAGGACACCTCGACTTTCATAGATGGGCTTTCGTATTTCCAGTCTAAGTAGTGCCTATCAGTTTTAATATGGAAGGTGGGCTTGGGGCGCTACACATTGTGGGCCAAGCGGCCTAGGGATCGAGCGGGCCGAGCCCTGGCCAATTTAGTAGTGGGTTTAAAACCCATGGTACTTACAATTATGGTTTGGCATGCTTAGTTCAAGGTATTGATTTGAATTAGGTTTATGCTTGATGTGGTTAGTTTATCTTATCCCGGCTTTTGAAAACATCGACCAGGATGTTGATTTTAACATATTTGTAAACATTATAGTGTGAATGCTTATAGGATTTTGGCAAAATGCTTAATTCATGTGGATGATTACTTCAGTTTGTAAAGATGCCAAAAATGCTTACTTTAATAGCCGATGTTTTTCAATGTATTAGTTTATATTTAGGTCTTGATTTACATTTTGATTTGTAAAGTAAAGAACATGTGTTGATTTAAATTCAAGTTTTAATTCAACATTTTACATTCAGGTGTTGATGGTAAAACATGACCAAATGAACTGAACTGAACAAAACATAACATAGCCAAATAAACAAAAATCATTCCAGTTTTCATTCATTCAACAAGAAAAATTACATCAATTTGATTGCATTGTTATACAAGCACAAAATTCTAGAGGTAAGGTGATGGTAAAACATTAAAATTAATGGAACAAAGCATAAAAATACACTAAACAGTGCACTGCACTTCAAAGTAAACTGCTTTCGTTTCAATGATGCCTTCAAAGCCTTCAACTCTCTCTTCAATCCATTTATCTCATCGGTTCCTAACCAATCTCCAGCCTTGATTGAATTATGATGATCACTCTTTCTGCCTCATGTCCCTCCTTCACCATTTCTATCATTTATGTCCTTCAATTTTGCATTTCAATAATCTCCATATGGAATGGTTGTTTCCACTTCAATTGATTAAGTTATTAATAATAACCTTTGCCCTATATTGCCATCCCAAGGATCACACCACAAAAAAAAAAAAAAAAAAAAAAAAAAAACGACAACCCTATGGTTGAAATAAGGACAACCAACAAACATACAAATTAATCAATCTTTACAATAAGAAAACAAACAATTTTTTTTATAAACATCTACTTACATGAAACTTTTGGCATGTGTAGAATCTCCTCCCTGGATTTATCCCCTTCCATGAAGTCGATAATGAAAGGCTTTGAAATGATGGCATAAAGGGGATCGTGGTTGCATTGAAGGCAGATGTGTTATCTACTTAATGAAGATGAAGAATAACTCCCATCAATTGATGAAGAAGAGGGTGAGGAAGAGAGGATTGCGGAGATGAGGTTCGGTCGAAAGAAACCTTAGACCGAAGAGCTCTTTTGGAAGAAGTTGGTAAAATGAAATAAGAGTTTTTTAATATCCCTAAATTAGAAGCCCTTGTACTTTTACGTTGGATTAGGGCAAATTTTTGTCATGTCAGATGCTTACATGGCCCGAATTAATAGTCAGGGTGTCGGGTTGGCGATCGCATGTTCGATTCTGATAGGGGCTAATGTGGGCTACGAGAAGTAAAGCGTGAAGCTCTTTAGACCGAAAAAAAGTTCGAGTGTAAGTAGGATGTCAGATGCGACTTAGGGTTTTTGCACCTTTCCCTTATTGTTCAATTACAACTTAGGTTAGGTTTGAAAAGCTTTGAATCTAAATTTTCAAATATTTCATACTAAATACTTCATAGCATAGTTTTCCCATATATATATATATATATATATATATATATATAGGATGAAACAAACCAATACCAGAACAACCAAACTAAGATGTAACCATATATACACACAAATCCCAAAAGATACCTCAATTTCTTAACAAATTTTAATTCATATTAAAAAAAATCTGGCAAGATTGCCCCTTCCTTTTAAATTTTAAAATATGCTAGAAATGAAAATTGAAAAGATATTATATAAATTGGAGCATATCTCCTTTGAAAAACTAACAATTTCCCAAATGTTTATTTAATATGGGCAAGTTTTATTAGATATCGCTTCAGCTCATCTGATGCGAATCTGTTCACTGTACAAAACATAAATAGCGGTACAAGTTTTGGTCAAATCTTAACATCCCTCTTTCTGGCATCGAAGAAACATGTTTTCTCCGAATTTTGGGACATGGGTTCTCTTGTTTCTCTTGGTATCTTCCACCTTCGTCCACTCTTCCATGTCCGAGATCGACGCCAAGAAGCGGTATATGAGAGAAAAAGTTCGCAAAATGTGAGTGTATATAGTCGCCTACCCAGTTGATTTCCTTGCTGAATCTGTGAAAATCACCATGACCCGCTTGATTCTCTCGGGAGATTATGAGATATCTGGGTTTCAAAAATGCTAATTTTGGTTCTCTGCTTTTGTGGGTATCTTGAAATTGGTGATTGAGTTAATCATTCTCTTGGGAATTTTGCGAATAGTTTGTTCGATTTTAATGACTTTATTATTGGTCATCCTGCGCTTTTGTTTAGTGGGGTCTGATCGTAGTTTGATGTTTTGTTTTTTTTGTTTACAATTGATGGAATGTCATGATGCCCGTTTGGTTGCTGAGAAAATGTAGCCAAAGAAAATAAGTATTAAATCGTATCTAGGCCTTGCCTAATATTTGGGTCCTGAAACACAACCAGCTACGCCTAAAGAAGTCAACACTTCAGCTGGTTTATTTGAGTTTAATTTCTGAGTTTAAACAGAACAAAGGGCGGGCAATATAGATTTTTTTTTTTTGGTTTTTTCTGGGTGTGTTCGTCTCTTTTACTCTTTTTTCCCTGAAAACCAAAATGAGGGAAAGGGTTTTAATTGAAATCCAAGTGATGCACCTATCAGAGTCATAGTATGTGATTGTTGAATTTGGGGCACAGACTAATGCAATTCAATCTGGGAATGGCAGATGAACTGACCAAGGCTAGCGGGGAGAAAAGTAGTCTGAATATGTCTTTCTTTTCTGGCTCTGCCATCTACTTGGTAATGAATATAGGAGATGACTTTTGAAAATTAAGGCCTTCCTGTCCATTTTCAGGTTTTACCATGCATATGACAACTACATGGCTCACGCATTTCCGGTCAGTTCATGTGCTCACTTTTCTGTTATTGTTTCGTGTAGGATTTTGTCCGGCAGAAGATGCATAACTATGTTTTGGTTTTTTGCAGCATGATGAACTAAAGCCTCTTTCCAAAACTTTCACCGACTCTCTCAGTGAGCTTGGGAATCTAAATGTAAATTCTTTCGTATTTGAGAATGACACGAAATATGGGATGAAAAGTGATAATTTTCTGTATTTTAGATTGACTATACACCATGTTTATATAGGGGATTACAAGAGAAAGAAAAGGGAAACAAGAGACACAAAAAGAAAACTAACTTATTCCTAAAAACAGAAAAGGAAAACTAATTGAATCCCTCAAATTAAGGGATTCTGAAATAATTCTCCTATTCTATTTACAAGTCAACATTCTATTTATAGCTTCAGCCTCCCCCTCAGTGAGGAATAGATGACTTCATTCTAGCTTGAATCTGAGATCGTGAAACATTGAACTATTCAACCGCACACATTTAGAATATCCAACTAATTGATGTTACGATGGAATAGGATCACACTACTCCTTCCTCCCGATTTTCTTTGATGAAATGTCTATCCCAGCCTCATTATGTTTTGTCCATCGTGTTGTATAGGGTTATAGGCAATATTGATGTGAGCTTGTTGTCACAATAGAGCTTCATAGGGTCATCCCTTGATTCTTAAATAATCTAGGAGATAATCTTCAGCCAGTAATTCACCTGACCTGCAGGCGTGGCCACTAAGCTTCGAATTTGTAGACGACCTTGCTACCACATTCCGTTTACTTCTCCATGTTATTAGATTACCTCCAAAAAAAGTATAATACCCTGTAATTGATCTTCGATCCACTATGGAATCGGCATAGTCGGCCGGTGTAATGCTTCTGAAGTAGTATCGTTCTTAAACAATTCCTTTCACGGGGTTTGCCTTTCCGTGTCACGGCGCCTTGTAAGCAGCGAAGATGAGGTTCTCTTGGATCATGCGCAGATTGGCCCGATCATGCTCATCGATGGCGAATATCTAGCCAAGTGTGAGTAAGGTATGAGCCTACCAGCCGTATACGAATGCGTTCTTTTTATCGCGGGTGGTTGTGCTTTAGCCTCTCGACTTGTGGTTTGGATCCATTGGGGTAAGTAGTTTTACACCCAATCTTACTGTTACACCAATAAATCAATCAAATACTTTGTTGAAGAGATGAAGATCCTTGTGTATTAGAATATGTCACTTCAATATCGAGAAGTACTTGATTTCCCTAGTTCCTTTATCTCGAACTTTTTGCTAATCTACTGCTTCACATCATCTTCTATATACTGCATCCGTTTCAGGTCACTATGATGTCGTCAACATAGATTAGAAGATCCAATTCTCCCCCTACTGACTAGAAATTTAGTAACTTGGCCTGTGCGGCCAGAGCTTTGAATGTTCGAGCTAGGCTTGTTAATTTATGGCGAACTTCGAGCCGTAGGAGCTTTTGAGCGAGCAAATCGGGCTCAAGCTTGGCCCGAGTTTAAAAAAAGATTGGCTTGAGCTCATTAGGCTCGTTTTCCATATGAGCGAGCCGAGCAACCTCGAGCTCGAAGCCCGATCCGTACCTTCTGAGTTTGTATTGTGTCGATCGCCGGCTTTCAGTTCATATACTTTTTAACTTTTTGTAATCAATCGATAACAAATCGTCAATTAGAAATAATTTTCTATGGGATTTGTTTTACCTTAGTTGATTTAGCAATTGATGCTAAAAGTATTAAGCCATCTCCTTAACATTGTTTCCCTTCACGGATTCTGTAATTCACTTCTTTGAAGCTTGACTTGCAAGTGAAAAATTATGAAATAGAATTAAAGCAGTAGAAGTGCAGTGAATCGAATCACTGAAATCATTGAATAGGAAACATGATTGGTTTAATCAATTATCTAAATAAAGAAATAATATATCGACAAGATGCGCGAGCAAACTCATTAGTAACAACATAAACTATTTGGCAATATCTTTGCTTTTGCACATGGTTAAGTTGGCCACCACCCTCGACTACCCATTTAGCCATAATTAATTTCAAAACCAATAACCCTTATACCCGGAATTTGAAATCGAGAATCGCCGCCATGTCGAGCAGAGTCGGCCCAAATTTTCATGCCCGTGGTGTGGTGGCACTCAGGAGATTACCGCCAGTCTGATGCAGCGATCAGGATCTTGTTTCCTTTGTTCTATGAAGCCGCGCACGATCTGCAGTGCTCTTTGAATCGTGAAGCGCCCCATACAGCTCATGGCCACCGACCTCTATAGTTTCACGAGGCCCGATACCTCATATTTGAAATCGGATTCTTGTACTAGGATCGACCAGGAAGTCGTGCCGATGGGTCATACCCGGTATCCATGTCGCTTCCCGAAGCGTCCCCTTTGCGAAACACCTTCTTCCGCGCTATCCACCTTTGAACATCTGTCGTAAACACCTTAGTGCTATCGTGGGTACCATTTCGCTCTGGAACATATCACGGAGATCTGGAAGTACGGTCCCCCCAGCCCGGCGGCGTGGGTCGCTCGAGCCGGCCGTCTTCGTCGTCGGCGCCTCGCCGCGGCCACCGTGAGGATTCACGCATTTGCCATCCATGTTATTTGGATCTAGAGCTTGAGGATCCATTATTGTCGATATCGGACACATGACCTGGGCATTTCACTCCGGCGCGCCTGAGTCGGGATCGCACCGGTGAAAGACCCGGATCCTGTAGGCCGGAGGGCCGTAGGTGAGCTTGTTCAATGACGGATGGGTCGGCGGCGACGGCACCGGCGGCAGGCGGCGAGATTTATCGAACTGATTGGGCTCAAGCTCGGCTCGTTTAGCTCACGGTGAGCGAGCGAGCTTTTAGGCTGACGGCCGGCGATGGCGGCGCCGTTCTGAAGCCTGCGAGTGAATGAAGGGGGTGTGGTCACCTTGACTTTGTTTATACCCAAACTCTTTCATGACTTTTGCAAATCTCCTAAACCAAGCCCTAGGAGATTGTTTTAGCCCATAAAGGGCCTTTTTCAGCTTGCACACCTTGTTGCTTGTGTTCCCCTCAAATCCTAGTGGGATGTTCATGTAAATCTCTTCATCTAAATCACCATGAAGAAATGCATTCTTAACATCATACTGTAAGAGTTGCCAATTGTAGTGGGCAACCAATGATAACAAGATTCTTATAGTATTCATTTTTGCAAGTAGAGCAAAAGTCTCTTGACAATCAACTCCATAAGTTTGAGTCATACCCTTGCTTCTAATCTATATATCTCAAAGATCCATCTGACCTTATATTTTAGTGTGAAAATCCACTTGCAATCAACAATGTTTTCCTTCCGGTCTTTAAGCGATCTCCCGTGTTTTTATTCTTTTCTAATGCACTCATCTCTCTCTCATATCATCCTTCCATTCCACTTTTGTCAATGCCTCGAAGCTTGAGTGTTAGGGATGATGTAGGTGTTACCCCTAGATTCTAATGAAATTCTTGTGGGTTGGTGATAGATGCTTAAGAGACACATAGTGATAGTGGATAAAGTGGTCGGTTAGTGCATTCTCTGGTGCCTTTTAAACGACAATGGGAAGGTCTAGGTCTAGGTTTTCTGTTGGCAGGTCAATCGTTTCACCGGGTTGTGTATGTAAGGTGGGTCTATCTTATACGACCGGAATTTCATTCCCGAGTGCAGGTCGGATTCTTGGACTGCCGATTCGGAATGGCCTTTTCATAGTACATCTTAGGAAATTGTCGAAAGTGCGAAGAGTGACCCGGCTGGGAACAGGGATGACACGGGTTTAGTGGTAGAATTAGGTGACTCAGGTTCTTCATCACCATGGGTTGAGACATAAGGAAGGTCAAGAGGTTCAAATGACTCACAAGGACTATCTTCCATCATTGACATCTCCCCCTTAAGAGAGGACTTGGGGAAGAAAGGTTTGTTCCCGATGAAGAGTGACATTTGTAGAGATGTAAAATTTTCTAGTTGAAGGGTTGTAACATTTGTAACCTTTTTGAGTGAATGAGTAACCAATGAAGACACATTTTATGGCTCGGGGGCCTAGCTTGTCTCTATGTTGGTTGTGGACATGAACAAATGCAGTGCACCCAAATACCTTAGGAGTGAGCCCGTTTGAGGTTCTGAAGTGTGGATAGAAACTCTTAAGTACCTCTACAGGACTTTCTTTGTCTAAGACTCCTAAGGGAATTCTATTTGCTCGGTATGTGTATGGAACGATTTCCCCAATAGGACTTAGGAGCATTCCCTTGAAAGAGTAAGGCTCGGGTTGTGTTAAGTAAATGCCCATTTTTCCTCTTGGCTACCCCATTTTCTTGGGTTGTGTTAACACATGATGAGTCATGGAGAATGCCCTGTGATTGAAAATAGGGTGACAAAATTTGGTTGAAGTAATCTCTAGCATTATCCGTCACAAGCTTTTATTTGAACCCCCTAATTGGTTTTGAACCATTGAGTGGAAATTAGGTATAACAATACTAACATCGATTTTTGTTTTAAAAGAAAGATCCATGTAACTGAGTGCAATCATCAACTAAGGATACAAACCAACGAGCCCCAGAAACATTATGTATAGTCACTATGAATTAAATGAAAAGGATGAGAACTTCTTTTATTGCTAATAGGAAAAGATACATGAGTATGTTTTTCCAATTCACAGGTTTCGCAATGAAACTCATAAATATCTGATCCTTGGAACAAATAAGGAAACATGACCTTTAAAACCCTTAAAGATTGATGACTGAGCGTAGGTGTCTGACCAAATATGGTATCTTTATTTGAGAGGCGAGAAAAAGACAAAGACAAATTATTACTAGTTTTGAGATAATTCAAGGTGGTAAAGATTATTTCATTTCCTTAGCAAGTCCAATCCTCCTCCACTAAGCCAGTTCTTGGCTATAATAGAAAAAACTATACCTGCTGGTAAGATCATGGTAAGCTTTTGAATGGAAACAAGGCTAGCCAACAATTTTGGTACATGGAGGACATTTTTAAGGATAAGGGTAGGTGTGATATATATGTCTCCGAAACTTGCAACAATAGCTAAAGAGCCATTGGCCACTGCAATTTTCTTGTTACTTGGGCTTGGAGTATAGGTATGAAAAAGTTGAGATTTGGGTGTCATATGGTTTGTGGCATCGGAGTCTATTACCCAAGAATCATCATAAACCTTGTTTGAGGCATTGTAAAGAGAATGGGTGTACTGAAGAGCCAAAGAACAAGCTCTCGTAGGTTTGTCAAGGGATCTGACAAAGCTTCTTAGCTTCTCCCATTTCTTCATTATTGAACCCACCTGTGCTACAGATTTTCCTTAGTTTTAATTTTGCTTTGCCATGTGTGCTGAAGCGCTGGCACCCTCCATGGTTTCTCATTTTTTGACTTGGTGGCCTACCATTCAGCTTCCAACACTTATCTTTTGTGTGCCTTGGTTTCTTGGAATAGGTGCACCAAAGATTGTCCTTGTTCTCCTTCCACTGATTGCCTCTACGTAAGTGTTTAGGCATATCATTTTTTCTCTTCTTTGGATATTTTATTTTTGCTAATAGGGCTGATCCATCCAAGGTTTGTGGTTCAAGCATAACACTTCTTTGGCTTTCCTCTCCTCGAATCAATGCCACCACCTCATTAAAGCACAAAACCTCCTACTTGCCAAGAATTTGGATTCGCACTTGATCAAATTCTGGGTTAAGCCCAACAAGAAAATCATAGACTCTATCTTGCTCAATGAAATCCTTTAGAAAAGCGGCATCCTCAGGACATTTGGTTTTTATCACCCTATAATTATCAAGTTCTTGCCACAAAGTTTTCAATTGATTGGCATATTCAGTAACTGTTTTGTAGCAATCGTCTGCACCTTGACCTCATATACTTGGGTCGCATCTCTAGCTTTTGAATACGTTTGTTGGATTACGTTCCAAATATCCTTAGTCGTAGCCAAGAACATACATGTCATGTGTCTCGAGAGTCATAGAGATTCTAACCATACATAATCATGATCTTCTTCATCAATACTTCAAAAGCGGGGATCTCTAGTTTTAGACCGTGTACCCATAAGATGGCTAATCTTCCTTTTCACTTTCAGCACAGTGCGAACAAGTTGAGACCATTTAAGGTAATTTTTTCCATCCCGCCTATATGCAGCCTAAATATTTTGCAATTCCCCTGGTTGCTGAGATCGAACAATCTCCTCCGATTGTGCTCTACTAGTCGTCTTTGCAACCTTCGACATCTTTCACAAAAAAAACCTGATGTGAAACACCATGTTTTGCCTTTAGAAATTAGAGAAAAATAGAGCAGAGAAATAAAAGACGTGAAAGAAGCAAAAAATCCAGCTATGAAGGCCAGAATGATGCCTAGGTTTTAGAAACCTACAACTCACGTCACCATGACATGAAATATGGGATGAAAAGTAATAATTTTCTGTATTTTAGATTGACTATACACCTTGTTTATATAGGGGATTACAAGAGAAGGAAAAATGAAACAAGAGACATAAAAAGGAAACTAACTTATTCCTAAAAACAGAAAAAGGAAACTAACTGAATCCCTCAATTTAAGGGATTCTGAAATAATTATCCTATTCTATTTACAAGTCAACATTCTATTGTAAAGAATGCTCATATCGATGGCATTTGTAACTATCTATTGGCTCTTTTCAGCTTGAACACTTGCAGAGCACTATAATGGTTAGGCCCTTACACTCATAGAATCATTGTCCAGGTATAGTATGTTAGTTGAGAGGGATTTACAGATAACTAAGTTGTTGAGATTATTCCAATGGTGCTGCTGCTTTATTTCTGTGGGTCTATGTTCTGATACACAATTTCTTTCTCACTCCAATAGCCTTGTTATCTTGGGTAACAACACAAATTTGAAAGGGCGAGTTCATTGGTTTGAAAACCTATCATTGATATTGGCAATGAGACAAATCTTTTGAGGTATCTAATTCAGGTTTTCTGGTTGCAGAGTTTTAGTTTTCTTAACTTTTAATATGTCTGGTGGCTGCAGTTTTTACTTATTAATATCTTTGTGAGAGTGTTATTTATTGTGAAAATGTTTGTCTATTTCCATCTTAAGTATTTTAATGCTTGTCCTTTCCACTTGATTGCTATTGTGTAGTGCAACATAAGAGTTCTTGGAGGACTTGTTTCTGCTCATATTCTTGCAACTGATTCTAGAAACAGGTTGGTGCAAGGAACCTACAGAAACGAGCTACTTGTTCCTGGCTGGTGAAAGATTTAGGGGCGCTTTTACCTGCATTGATACACCCACTGGATTGCCTTATGCATGGATTAACTTAAAGGTACTACCTGAAAAGCACTCAAAATGCCAAATTAGTTTACTTTGTTATAATATATTCAAGGCATCTTATATACCGTCACAAAACAATATCAGATTTGTCTGAGAATGATTAAACATTTTTTTTTATAAATAAGAGAATTATTAAACATATAGCTAGCTTTTTAAGGTATGTTGCATGATCATGTGGTTTTTTCTGGATGAGCATGAAAATTGTGCAAACTACAATAAATGTCATGAGGAAATAAACAGATATACTTGTATACTGCTTCTTATGCCCTAAAACTATAATAGGATAGGGTTTTTTTATGAGTCTGCTCTCACCATTGAGAATATTTAATCTTATAACTTGGGTGAAGCTAATAGACTTCCAACATGCTCTGAGGATGCAGTGTCACCATAGAAGTTCTGAAGCATGCATTGTACTCAAGACATGTTCGGGATTTCTTAATATACTTTTCAATCAAATTTTATCCTTTTAATTTTCAGAAAGTATGAGTATGTTCACTTGTTTTGTTTGTAAGAGGGATTTATGACTGCATCAATGCAAAATTATGTGGACAGTACGGAGTGATGGAGAATGAGACAACTGAAACAAGTACATCAGGGTGTGGTGAGGAGCTTATCCTTTTCATCTTTCATCTTTCAGATGTAGCCATTTAAGATTGTGCTATCCTGGGACTGGCTGATTTTCCATTTATGCACCCAGGTTCATTGATTCTTGAAATGGGAACTTTATCACGATTAACTGGTGATCCCCGATATGAGTCTGCAGCTTTGCGTGCTCTTCGTAAATTATGGAGCATGCGAAGCTCTCTGAATCTACTGAGAACAACATTGGATGTGGCAACTGGAGAATGGATAGAGTATTCATCTGGGATGAGTCACTAGTATATTCTCTCTAGGTTTGATCTTCTTCTGGCACTAGGTTCTGTATCCCTTCATTTAATTATATAAGAGAATGATAAATAGAATAAATAGATTTTATCGTCATGATATCACTACTACAAACTGATTATTTAGTCTGAATTCCTTTTCTTCTACACTGATGGTTTGTAAACCATTCACCATTTCTGTTTCTGATCCTGGATTTAGTGTGGCTTGTTTTAGGTG
Source organism: Tetrastigma voinierianum (assembly GCA_016808115.1). NCBI lineage: Eukaryota > Viridiplantae > Streptophyta > Magnoliopsida > Vitales > Vitaceae > Tetrastigma > Tetrastigma voinierianum. Next base: position 114,233 of record JAEQBH010001518.1, read on the forward strand.
TTGATTCTTTCTACGAATATCTTATCAAAGCTCACATCCTTTTTGGAAATGAGGAGTTATGGAGAATGTTTCAGTTGGCCTATCTTGCTGTGCAGAAATATTTCAGACATGGCCCATGGTACTGCAGTGAGCATTTATCTTTTTGTTTACTGAAATGTTCTCTACCTTCACTTTCCAAAAAAAGCTTTATACTATTTACTCTTGATGCATCATTGTTTGGTTCTGCCTTCTTTCATTTTTAAAATCTTTCCTTTTTTAGGGTGCATAAGATTTGTTTACATTATTTTCTTCTTGCTTTGGACTGCCTAATTTTGATATCAAAATTAAGATTAAGGTGATGTTGCTTCACTCTCCCCGCAATCTGTTGTTTCTGGTAGTGACTTGTGATCAGGACCCTTTATACTTTGTCTGAATATCCAATACCAGCATCAGTAACACAATTTTTTGTTTCTTTTTTATACTTTTATTTATTCATCCAAATTTCACTGATTTTCAACATTCATAAACAAATAAAAGAATTCTAAAATAGCCGATTTCTGCCGCTCTATTTGGATTTTTCCTAAAGTTTCTCATAATTATTAGAACTAGATTACCTGCCAAAACAATTTGGAGAACTAGGTGTGAGTGTTTAGTCTTGGTCAATTTAGAGACTAGAAATCTGTCTCTGGAATACTAAATTTGGTTTCACTCCATATTTCAAAATTCAGACCTCTCAAGCATGGCTTATAATTGTCCTTTTTAAATAAAATCTAGTATGATATTTTCAACTCAAAGAGAAGGAGACACAATGAACTGTAAATCCTTGATTTAATGCATCACTTCTATCAGGAGACTTAACAGTTAAAAGATTAAAAATAAAGAGGATAGCAGAAATGATGCTCACTTTAAGATTGCAATCTCTTGGTTGGAGTCCAAGAACTTGTGGATAATTTAATACATTTTATTGCACTTCAGGTACCATGAAGCTGATATGAGAACAGGAAAAGCAACATATTGGCAACTTACCAGCCTCCAAGCATTTTGGCCTGGTGTACAGGCAAGTAAATGGAGTCCTTGGTATATTTCTGTATAATAATTTGAATTCTGGAGAAGATCATGAAATATCTTTAAGTTTTGGTCATTAGGTTCTTGTAGGGGATATTGCGGCTGCTAATTCATCCCATCGTGAATTTTTTTATGTGTGGGAGAAGTTTGGGGTACTACCTGAAAGGTATCATGTTATTAACATTCATCGTGACGATTATCCTCTTATTTCCTTTAGTTAATCTTAGCTTGGTTTGCTGTTGTTTTCCACGGTTGTTTTTCCATAACTGCACCCTCTTTTCAGGAAAAGAGCCCTAATAGGAAGTTCTTACTATTATTTAGGTATTTGCTGGACCATCAAATGTTGCATCCTACTGAGAAGTATTATCCTTTGCGCCCTGAACTGGCAGAATCCACATTTTACTTATATCAGGCAACCAAGGTTCAGTAATTTCTCTAAACTATCTTCTGTTTTAGTTTCATCATGTGAGTAATTTTTCTTTGTTTCATGTGTTTTACTTTTAAAATTTCATACTTGCATGGAAGTTGTGCTAAAAAATTACCTATCAACTGGAACTTAAATTCTGAAGTCGTTTAACCTTCTAACGTGTGCACCTGGTATTAAATTGGAACAGTGTCTTCGATATTATAACCGTCAATGAAACCAAATCACAAGGTCTTACTACCTTAATTGCAATGCGCACCTCAGCATGGATTTATCTTTTCATCTCAAGTTGCATTTTCATGGTGAAATTTCTTAGTTGTAGCAAAGCTTCCCTCTGAAAATATGATTTCTACTTCTCAATATATGATAAAAAGGGAACTGAGGAATGATACTCTATGTAGTTCAGTTGCTGCATATGCAAAACATCCTGTCTGGTGTTTGGAAGGAAAGAAATTTCCCCTTGCCACCATTTGGTTTGTTCATGGAGGAGAGATAACATAAGAGAAACGGTTCACAACTAGAGGGGAGAAAAGATCCAGTCCACAACTTATGATGAAGAATAATTAACAAATACAAACCAAACATGATTTCAATACTTATGTGCGTAGCCAGGTGAATGGAAATATTCCAATATTGAGAACTGATTCAAGTTGTCTTCTTTGTTGCCATATTTACATTTGGGTTTTTGCCTGCTTGCCTATTTGTATTTTGGCATCTTTAATTTGTCTTTTTTCAAAATTTTCCTTTGAAATCATTTAGATCGTGTCTGCTCACTATCTTTTTTCCTTGTTATCAGATACATGGTACATAGAAGTGGGAAAATCAATGGTAGATTCTCTTAATTTATATGCTAAAGTTGAAGGTGGGTTTGCAAGCATTAAAGATGTAACAACCATGCAATTGGAAGACCATCAACACAGTTTCTTCCTTAATAAGACCATATGCTTTCCCTATTCAAAAATATGAAATGCATTTCAGCTGTAAGCATGTGTAATTGTAATTTATGTCTAAAACTGTATTACTCTCTCTGTTCTTTGTAGGTGCAAGTATCTATATCTTCTCTTTGATGATTCATTTTTGGTTGATCGCAATTATGTTTTCACAACTGAGGGTCACCCTCTTCCAGTAATCAGTGCTTGGCATGACAGACTTCCGGAAAGTTACATTCAACCAGATTGGACTACTACACAGGTATATTTCTTCATCCTTATTTCACATTGGTTTGAACAAACCATCTTATCAAATCCTAAATTTCAGTTTAGCTTGTTTGAGAAAATTAAATACTAGTTTTCAAGTGTCATAAAATGAAGTTTCCTGTTCATGCAGAGTGAAAAGCAAGCAGCAAGACAATCGAGTGCCATGTCTTTGCAAGTGTGTCCTGCAACAAGCTTGAACTCTGGACATGGTAGTCAACAAATCGAGAGTGCCTGCCATGTTCCTGATTCTCGAAGCGACCACAGGTGTTTGACTGAAGATGAATGTGGAGTTGATGCAACCACTTGTAGGCGAAGATCGTGCAGCATGGCTGGCTATTGTGGTCTCTGGTTGTTCATATGAGATCCTTTTTGCTATGACCACATTCTTTTCTGCAACACAAACAAATAAAATGTGAACCTGAATTCCAGAATCCGGTGGTATAAGGGAAGGAGGCAGGCCCTCTACCAAGTTTATAATTCTGGCAGGTATGTAATCTAACACCAAACGGTATATATAAAGGAAAAAAAACCGATAGGAAAATCTGTGGGAAAAAATCCTTCAGAAAAAAAAAAAAAACAAATTTTGTATTTTCATCACATATATCTTCTGTCCGATTACTGTGATTATAACCTCATATTTTTTAAATTTTTGTCTCAAATTCAGATTGAGGCTATTTTGACAGAATATTCTTATGATCTTCCTGCCGTCCCGCAATCAAATCTGAAAGAAAGTGTGTTTGGGCTCATCTCCATCCCTCTAATTTCTTTACCAATTTAACATTCATTTCTTTCTTTGTTTTGCATCATTGGATAGAAGTAAGAGCTTTCTATGTCTTCCTTTACCAACACAATCACCTTTCCTTTTTAATAACGCCGGTGTTCGAATTAGGTTTGTGTAGCATTCTTAATAAAGGAACAGTTAGCAATTGGGTAAATGCTGATGTTGAAAGAAATTTGAATTGATGTGGTGAAAAACAAGCCGAAATGGACCAATCGCCCACCTATTACCCTTTCTTATCATCTCCACTTCCCCATGAAAATCTTATCTACCGTAATAATGGCCAAGGGAGTAGGTTTTCCATGAATCAGACTTATAGCAAACTTTGGCCCTACTAGTGAAACACTTTCTAATCGGATAACTTGTTCCCCATCAACACAAAATTTGGCTTAGATAACATGATAATTGATGCTGCAAATCCCCTTTATTCAATAAATCATTCTCTCTTATCCTTTAATCATTGAAAACCATTTCTGTTCAAATGATCTTCTTAATACTCTGCTCTATTTGTTGGGTAGTAGTGCTAATCTCTGTTTTCTTCAGAATTTGCCACCTTTGTTTGGTAGCTGAGAAATATTAAATATGGGAAAGGCATATACCATAGTATTTAATGGTGTGTCATATTATTAGACCATAGAGACTAAAAAGTTAATTAAAAGCTCTCACGTCAGTTTAGTACATCATGACCAGACAAAAAAAATAGACTTAAAGTATTTTTATATTTTAATATATATGAACTTCTTATGATGATAAAAGGGTGACTTTGTACATTTTTATAAAAAGACCATAAAAATATGAACCCAAGTATGTCGTCGGGTTAGGGACGTAGAAAATGGATTTAGAGTCTTCCATATAATTTAGAGTGAATAGATTTGTAAAAAATAAAAAAATAAAAAAAGTTAGAAAATAATTAGCATTTCATATAGCCTACATTTGAAAAGAAATGGAAGACAGGGCAAAGACAGCTGGGGAAGTGTGACCGAACAACACTCACACCTCCTTCAGGCTTCAATGAGAGAGAATGGGAAGCATCATCAAAACAAGAAGATAACTATTGGCCCTCTAGTACGGAACAGAGGTCCTACATGGGACCCACACTCCTCTTTTGTCCCTTTCCTCGATGATCATTGATCACCATCACAGATATTTTTACTGGGCCCCATTTCCAGCTCACACCATGCACTAAGATCTTGACACGTGTGACGACCTGCATCTGTACAGCCCACATTATTCATTACTCCTCCACTGCACTGCTGTCATCAATTACCAAGATTTTAAATATAAAATCCCCCCCCCCCCTGGCCCTTATCCACTTCTTTTTTGTCCAACTCTGTTTTTGCTACTTCCACGAGCTTCATGTGCTAAAACCCCTCCTTCACATATTATTTAGTAGATGTATTTTCAAATTTTATTTTAATATTTGACATACACTCATTACATTGGAGTACACCCATTTTTCTTTATCACTTGATTTAGATTTCAAGACCATTTATTTTTAGTTGTTATATATATATATATATATATATATATATATATATATATATATATATATAAAATAAATAAATATAAACTATATAAATTTAAGACCGATCAAAATATTTTTAAAAATTACCAAACCAATGGCTCCTATACTCATCTTTAATTGTATTAAAATTTAAAAATGATTCAATGATTAATTTCAATTAGGAAAAGATTCTTTCAACTTATTAATTTACAAATAATGTCATATTGGTTTTGGAGTTTTTAAATTTATTGATATGGGAATCAAGTAATTATGTTTTATGGTAGAATTTTATCATTATTTTGGTCAATTCTGATTTGAATGAAAATTAATTTGGGTATAATATAATTAAAAAGTGTTTTTCATGTATGCATAGATCCACTTAAGACATTTCATGACTTGATAAAAAATTTTTTTATTGATTTTACACCCTTGAGGCTTAATAGGTAAAGGGGTAGAAAGAGGTACTATAATATAATATATAAAGTAAATAAATATAAAATAAAATAAAAAACTTATTGATTTACAAATAATGTTATCGTAGTTTTGAATTTTTAAAAAACTCAGCATTGATACAATTAGAGTGAAAAAACAAAATAAATTTCGGTCAAATGATTTTTAAAACCGTTCATGATAATAGCACTAATTAAGGTGGTACCTAAAAATTAATTGATTTAAATCTTTTTATTTTTTGAATAGAAATGCTGATATTAAATTTTTCAAAACTTTAAATTTCCAATTGTAAAGCTTAGGAAGTGGATATGGGAATCCAAATTCAAATCATTATAATAACATGTTATTACATATAACAGCCTTTGAGATCCGACTTGGGTGATAAAGGTGGAAAAAAGGGAGATTCAGATTCAGAAACATTATAAGCTCCAATGCCAATCATTGTAGAACATTTTATAAAAGGAAAAAAAAATAAAAAAAACATAGAAATACACTTTTCACTCTCCCCTGATAGAAAAAATCAGTTTTCCCTCCCAATCTCACTCTTAGAAAAAAAACATTTTCAAAGTTGTAGGAGAAGTAATAAGAATTGAAAATGGTGGGGTGCTTGGTAATTATAGCAAGAAATAAATCGGCTATAAAGGAGGGCCACCTGCTGCAGGGCTTATAGTAGTTGTCATACTCGAGCTTTGCTTCCAGCAACAGCAGCCATGGCCACGCTTCGTATGCTTCTTGTTCTACTCGCTCTCCTGGTCTTCCTTGCTCAGGTGCGCAAGGGTCCTGCTCTGTTTTTCCCCCCCTCCCAACTTCCTTTTTTTCTTTTTTCTTTTGCTAACCATTTTGGGTTTGATGCATTTTCATGCAGGTTTCATCTGATTTCAGCATCGAAGAGGAGGAGAAGGCGCCATTCCTCAGTCAGGCAGTACATGAAATCCATGCATCTTATTTCATTTTGTTTTTTCGTTGTTTTGGGGTGTTTTTACTTTCGTTTTTGTTTTTGTTGTAGATGTTGAGTATTTAGTACTTACTGTGTATTTTGGGTTTCAGGTGACGGTGAGAGGTGGAAACAGAAGGCTGATGCAAGACATAGGTGGGTGGGAGGTTCCTCTTTGTTTGAAATATTTGATTTGATTTGATTTGATTTGATTTTGATGCATGGGTAGTAAGATATTGTGTTTGTTATGAACTTATGACAGATTGTGGAGGGTTATGCAAGGAGAGATGCAGCCAACATTCAAGGCCAAACGTGTGCGAAAGGGCGTGCGGGACTTGCTGCGTGAGATGCAAATGCGTGCCGCCGGGCACCTCAGGCAACAGAGAAGTATGCGGCAAATGCTACACCGACATGGTCACCCATGGCAACAAGACCAAATGCCCTTAGCTCCCTCATCTTTCTTCCTTTCTTTCCACCTCTTCTTCAACCCTATTCTCTCTCTCTCTCTCTCTTAATCTTGATCTTAATCTTAATGCTTTGTGTTTTTATGGTTTATATTATATATGTTTGGGCTTCAATGTATTACTATTTGATATATATATATATATATATATATATATATATATATATATATATATATATATATGAGTGCCTTTATATATATGTTTCCTTGCCATGGCTTTACTTTCACGCTAGACGAGTGAAATTATGTTTGGGATTTTGTGATGGAGTTGATGAAAAAACCTAATGGAAATTATGGACATGTATGGTTCTTGTTTTAGAAAATCATTCTTCAAAAAATAACTTTAAATGGTATTCTCTTAAAACCCTTTTCGTTATCCAATTTTTGTGTTTTTTACATTTTTTTTAGAATTAAAAAAGAAAACCTAGACACCAAAGGCGTTCATCAAGTATTTTCTTGTTTTCTAAAACCAAAAACAATTTTCAGAAAATGTAAACAAACCGGCCCTTAAACATTTGATGTGTAATTTTTGGTAATTCATCATGTAGATATTGTTGACAATTTATCATTTCGTTAAAATATAGTAAATCATCTCAATTAAAATTTTAACCTGAGACCTTTTTTTTTTCCTTGGATGTCCTGTCCTGTCTATATAGGGATGTTGTCTATTTTGAGTCTACACGGTTTTATCACTTTTAAAACACATCAAATAACTATCTTTGAGGTCTAGCTTGTAAATGGATACGATACGAAGAGATCAAATCTAAAAATATTATTATAATATAATATATAAAATAAATAAATATAAAATAAAAAAACACATATTTAATAGATTTTAAAAGACATGTAAATGTTATCTACATTGAATAGGGTTCTCATAGCTTTAAAATAATCTAGTAGAGGTATTCAATCATGGAAATGTTGCTCATTTTAGCCCATATCATATTTATATATTTATATAGTGTAAGGAACATCCCATTATGAGTTGGAATTTAATAGACTATATACTAATTAATATACTGCATTTATTAAAGAAAAGCAGAGGAGTTGAAGGTTGTTATTTGCAAGTAACAGTAACAACCACCCATTTGCTTCCTTCTTTGTGCATAACCCAGAGGAGTAGTTAAAGCAGCTTCAAAGTTTGTGCAGATAATTATTTCAAGGGGTTGGCTTCTCAGGAAATAGGAATCTTAAATAAAATCTGAACCGGCCGATTAGTGGCTCCCAATTATAAGTTTATAACTATTAAATGTATTTTTAACCTGAAAATGTGTTGTTTTTTGAAAATTAAAAACAAATGAGTTATGTTTTTCAGTCGACTTTTGGGTTTCGTTATCAACCATTCTTCAACTTCATCCAAAAATAATGAGCCTTTTAAGTGCCTGTTTGTATTTGGTTCAGCTAGAACCCGGGTGATTATAATTATAAATTACTATTTGATAAAATAACTTATTATAAGTAATTGATTGCGGAGCTATAAAAACAAAGCAAGTATATATAAAAAAGAAAAAAAACCAATATAAAATTATAAAAATTTATAATCATAAGCAAAGAAAAAATTATTCTAAAATGTGTTGAGTAATAATCATTGAATTCCACGTAAATAAGAAGAAAATGATAAGAAAAAAAAAGGGAATTTGGATATTTTAATAAGAGCGGATTAAAATAAACTACAATCAATTATCATTAATTAATTATGAGTTTTTACTAAACAACATATAAGCTTATCATATTGGAAGCGCGCTAAATATTACATAATGGAAGAATATCAAATACTAACTTCAGACAGGCCTTGGCCCAAAAGTTTGCTGCGAGAGGGAGTAATGAGTAATGAAAGGGCTTTTATTGAAAGCTCTACAAATCCAGGAGCCTGTACCAGTACAACCCAGCCTGTTAAAGCAGGCCTAAGCCTTAAATTTTGGGCTCGCCTTTCTTCATTTTATTCCCTTCAAGGATCGGCTCTGTGTTGATCTGATCTTCAAATAAACTACTAACAATTATAAGGATTAATGAGACAAATATCTTATAATATATTTATAAATAACTAATATTGTATTAATAAAACATGGGCATGTATTAGTAAGTATGATCTGTACTATACATATAATAATAACATGCTAAACAAAAAATTATAAATATTTAAGTCAATATATATAGTAAAATACTTGCAACAATATATTTTCATAAAAGCTTTATAGTATATATTCTTTTGTTTCGCAAAAGTACTTAATTTCTCTTCAAAGCATAATCATAATTTAAATATTTCAATATCTATATCTAGTAAGAATACCATACCATTCGAATCCAAATCATAGAAAAATAAATATTTCAACACTTACATTTCATAACATGAAGCTATAAAAAATAACAAAATTTATAACCCATGCTTTAGTAAGGAAATGCAATAATTTTTATATCACAATGCTATACACCCTATTTATGTAATCCTTGAGGTCAGACTCAAGTGGTAAAATGATATAATATTATAAGAATAAGTTACTACAATATAATATATAAAGTGAATAAATGTAAAAAAAAATCTTCATTTATGTATAATATTATAATATATATATATATTCATGGTAATTTTAAATCATATTTTATATGGCTTCTAATATAGAAGTATCATAAATCTATATTATTTAAATTTAACAGAATCATTGTGTAAATTTGAATAAAGTTTCTTAGTATAAAATGTTGTTTTGTATAATTTTCATTTATACAATATAATTGAAAAAATAACTAGGAATCATGTGTATAGTGTATGAGTGTATGACAATGCATTGTCAATTTTTTATTACAAGAATGATTTTATTTATCATAACTTTTGGCTATGATTTTTCCATAAAATTCTTATTATGAGGTAAAATATTTTAGTGAAATGATATTTGCACATGCTTATGCATGTAAATAAAATAGATTAAATATAAAATCAAATTATAAATTTATCTGTAAATATAAACAAATGAAAATGTAAGTTCACATTTCATGTGAAGAAATAAGTCTTAATTTTTTTTTGCATAGCTGCCTACATCACTATTATTGATACTTTATAAAGTATTATAAAATAAGGAAACAAATGAAAAAAAAAAGGAGAAAAAAAACAAAAAGGAAAGACAGCTAATTAAATTATAATTACAGGAATACCTTTATATGAAGGGAATCAGAAAGAGATAACCCTTATCAATAATCATTTACAAGTGTCAGCTTATACTATAACTTCTCATATTCTATTTTTGTTTTCTTCAATATGCATTTTATATTAATACTTTTAAATAATAACAAAGAAAGAATGAAATGATTTAAAAAATAAAGAACAAAAAGAGAAAGTTAAATAATATTATTCTGAGGAACCCTACATGAAGGAATCACAAAGAGATAAACCATTATCATACCATTTCTGCTTCTTGCCATAAATTCTCATATCCTATTTTTTATTTTTTTCCCTTTAAGCATGTATTTATACTAAATATATATATATATATATATATATATATATATATATATATATATATATATATATATATATATATATATATATAAGGATATATTATTTTTTTTTAAAAACAATCAACAGTTTTAATTTATTAAGAGAATTAAAACAAATTAATCCAAATTTGACCAACTTCAATCAAGTTTATCCATGAAATGATTACTCAAAAGATATGGACTTATAACTTGGGTAGCATTACAGCAACATTATTCAGAGGAATAAATCCTAACAATAGGAAGATTCCAAAATAGCCATCATTCTTTTTCTATCAATGCTATGCCATGATAATCCATTTTTACTTTTTCATAAATGAACTAATATGTAACAAATAAATAAATAAAACTAACATTTAGAAGATTTTTTTGTTTTTTACAAGATATCTAATTTTTATGTTATAAACTTATAATATCTTATTTAGAGTCTTTAGTTACACAAGTCATCCCTTTTATTATTTGAGTTGGATTTTAAGGGTAAAGATTTTTTACATTTAAAAAACATTTAGTTAAAAAACCTAAAATAACTTAAAATTTGTATATCTAACATATATTTTTTTCTTAAAAAATAATTTATATTAGATAAAATTTTTTTTTTTTCATTTTATCTATTTACATTTATCTTATAAAGAGTTATTTTTGCAAACAAAACAATGAGGGTAATTTTACAAATAGATTAAATTGAAAAATATAAAAAGAAACGGCATAAATTAAGGACATCTTCAAATAATTTGCCTGTTTTTTTTAATCAAACAAGTTTAGATTAGATTCCTGATTCATATGATATTATAAGTTTCCAAACATTCTAGCATAAAATAAAATAAAAATTCTTTTGGTTTTGGGAAAGAGATCTTTTGGGGGTAGTGGCTGTTTGCTTGAGAAGGAACACGAGAGTGGAAAGCCAACCAGGTGCCGTAATTTCACCGGATAAGCGCACGATCTGGCTGACAAACTTTGGTTGGGGACCATCTCTTTCTCTCTTTTCAGCACTGCACCCGGACCATACATATCAACCGGACACGTGGTTGAGTCAGAGGATTTTCCTATACTTCTACGGCTTATTTAAAAATAATATCTCTTTAAAAATATTTTCAATTCCTACCATCATTTTGATTAAAAAAATATGTCTAAAATCATATTTTAAAGAAAACGATTTCTTCAATTTAAAAGGTCAGTCTTTTAAAAAACAATTTCTTTAACTTCAATTAATAAATCGTCTTTTTATAAGTATACTTCATACCAATATCATCATTCAGTTAATGTATTTCTTCAGAAGTCATTATTTTTCAACGAAATTTTTTAAGAGATAAAATTTATAAATTAATATTATTTTTAATTTCAAATACTAAATATAAATATGGTAGTTGTCAAAAAATGCTAATATATTTATAAATAATTATCATGATAACTAAATTATCCTATATATTGAATTTATCAAATAAATTCACTAATAAATTTATAATGTTAAAATCTTATCTCTAAAGTTGGAAATTTGTATGTAAAAAATTGTTTATTAAATAATAAATTAATTTATTATTCAATAAATTAATAATCATGTTTGTTGGTTTACATGATTACGATTTCATTTAAATTTATGGATGTCTGGTTGAAATTCTTTAGTCTGTAATAATTTATTAAATAATAAATTAATTTATTATTTAACATGTCATAGTTAAATTTTAATAAAGCATAGTGTATTTAAGCGTTTATTTATTCAAAATTAAAATAAAACATAATTACTTATTAAAAAAGAAATTGATAATAATATGATTTTAATAAATTTCACTAACAATTAATAATAATATTAATCTATAAGTAGAAAACAATGAGAGATCTTATCTGCTCTTCTTGAAAATTTCTTTTCAAGACAGATTTTAAATTGAAGAAATAAATCATTTATGAATCCATTTCTTAAAATTACTGGGTTCCTTTTTTCTAGTCAACAAAACTGTCGTAGACCATAAATATTTTAAACAATATTATTTTTAAATAAATCCTATAATATACACACGTCAATATATAACAAAGAACAAAACCCAAATGCACAGATATGAAAAACATATTTCTAAATAAATAGCAGGTACAGTGTTTCTTCTCGTTTTCACAAGAGTAGGAAAACCCAATTTCAGAGTCTCACTAAATAATTTTGCACCTAATATCATGCATGGAGGTATACGTTATTGAGTTCGATTCTATTACTACTTATAATAACCTATGCCTCGATAAGATATGAGTTCAACTTGATGTCATTTTTAATAATTTATGCCTTTTATAATCATATAAATATGAAATATTTTATTAAAAGATAACACGTATTTTTTTAAGAATGATTTACATAGAACAAATATTAATATATTTGAAAATAAAAGGTTATTTTATATAAAAAAATAATACATGTATTTTCATTAAAATAAAGTAAAATCGATAAAGATACTTTTCAAATGAATTTTTAATCAAAGCCAATCATGTAAATATCGTTGGATACCTTTCATAATGACTTATAACTAGTTATATATATATATATATATATATATATATATATATATATATATATATATATATATATATATATATATATATATATATATATAGAGTAGAGCAAGAAAATATAAATTATTTTCAACAGGAAATGATAGTGTATTGGCTAAGAATATATATTAAAACAAGAGTTCTAAACTTTACAAATAATTTTTTCAATTTTCAAAAAAGGCATTTGCCACTCAAGCCCTACTCTAGCCTCATCTCACCATTTTTTCAAGAGGGGATGCCAACAAGTAAATTTTGTGCACTTTAATTGTTTATAATTTTGTGTACTTCTTTGATGTCATTTATACGTCAGTGTTCAATTATGTAAATATTGACTTGTATCCAATAATGTAAATATGGTTAATCCCTTTGTGATACCATTTGTAATATTTTGTGTCCAGTCATGCACACATTGTTTTGGTCTCAAGAGGATTTACACAGTTTTAAATATTATTTATTAGATTGAGACGAATTACAAATACTGGGTCAAGGGAGCTTATGGACACATAATAATAGTCTAACATTTCTTTTAAAGACAAATGCCCAAGGGGCTTTCATAATTTTAAAATGTTTATACTACATTAACGTTTTGTTTAGAACTCTAAAAGTATTCAAGAAAAAAATTAAGATAAAAATGAAAAACAAATATTTGAAGGAAAATAAAAATATATTTAAATTTAATTTGTTTATCTTTTTATATAAGACTAAAAATATAAAAATGAGAAAATAATTTCCTAAATGTCAGGATTTTCCCAACATTCAATATGAGACGCATCCTAATGTCGAGTTTAGATGTTTGGTGAAGCCACATCGAAGTTGTTAAATGACAAGAGCAAACTGCGAGGGAATCATCTTCTCTGTGAATCAACTGAGAAATGTGATTTGACAATGAATGAAATGAATCTATTAATGGGAAGAAAATGGATTCAAAGCCGGGAAGATGAAAGACAATCGCGACTGTGTTTGTAGAAAGGAATTAACTGCTCCTGAAACAGTGGTTGTAATGGAAGAAGATTCCGGAAATTGGAAGAATATGTTTTGTGGCAATTATGTGTCTTGTTTGGCTACTATGAATCTGGCGGAATAGATGGATTCTCAGAATGATCTTCATTTGTACTCTTCGAAAACAGTTGCCTAGTACGTAGTACACACAGTTTGATACTTTTTGCTCAATCGCTTAACGACAGAATAAGTTATTGATGCTTCTGATTTCTGTTTCAGTCCACGGAATATTCGAGGGAATCCATGAATTTATTGGATGTAATCATTTTTTAAATGGAAAATGCAAAGTTTAAGGCTAAAAGCATCTCCAATAAATATCCTAAAAATCGAAGATTCTAAAATCATACTCAGCTCCTAAGCCATTTTAAGATTTAGCTAAAGTTTTTTAACTAAACATCTTCAAGAATAAGATTCAAAATTTTATCTATCCTAAATCTATTCCAATTTTACCATTTCTTCCTTTTATAATTATATTTACATCTTTCATTCATTTATATCAATTTCATACACTATAAATTTCATTAGCGTAAAAATGTAATCTTTCCATTCTTCAAACATTTATCATTAATAATATCTAAGAATATTGTAAGAATATCATAAACTATTCACTGAAGCACATTGCTCCTATTATTGCTCCATTATCGAACTCCGCTTTTTCAATTTACCCATTTAGTTTTTGCCCATCATTAATGTTTAAATAAACTTTTTTTTTGCAATAGTTGATTGGTGCTATGAAAAGTAATTGTTGCAATTCATTGTTGATTGAAACTTAGGGCCCATTTCGCATTGCTTTTATATAAAAGGGTTCATAACTAAAACGTTTTTTACATTATGTTTTTAAGAGAAAAAAACTACTATTTTATTGATTTTTTTCGTCAATCTAATGAAAGGCTGGGTCTCATTTGCCATACATTACGAAAAGATCATACCATACCCAAACTAACCCTATTCAAGCAAAATGTACTACAAGGCCTAGGAACTCTACCATATAACACAACTACATTCCTAGGGTTCGAACTCGCAGCTTCCGCTTAACTTATACCTTGTCCATCTTACCTACATTTTTAACAGATCAATACAACACAATAGAAATATAGAATAAAGTTTGTTAAAAATCAGAGCCTATATATTCTGATAATAACATATATGCCGATATTACTATTAGCGACTATATCATTTTTACGAGATTCTAACAAAAGATATCGATAACTATCGATTCGATTTCTTAATCGTATTATACTTTAATTGCTTAAATCTCATATAATACTTGTTAATCGAATCACCCTTACATTGTGTTTTTATAGCGATGGGTATATAAAACATTTTTATAATATTAAAATCATCTAAAAGATATTTAAAATTAATTTAAAAGTAGGCCATCATAATAAATAAAAATATTTATATAAAATAACTAAATAATTATTTTAATATTTTTTAAAAACAAAAATATTTACATAAAGATTTAAATTTTGAAAAAATGTATATAACATTTTAAGGAAAATAAGGATATTTTAATAAATAATAAATAGTTTCAAGAAAAATAATAGATATTTTAAGGATAAATGAATAAATATTTTAGAAATATCTAAAAAAACTTTTTAAGCCCTTTTTAAAAAAACCACCTCCTATGCACGTCTAAAAAAAAAGGCTTCAATAGTTTTTTTAAAGTTGTAAAACGCAAAACATTACAAAACACTTCTTTTTTTTCTTTCTAAAAAACACTTTAAGTGTTTAAAAATTTTGAAACACTCAAAAAAGTAGTAATGCCAAATTGACCTTTAGAAACCAAACTAATATGGTTTATGTTGTTATGAATTGTGATTGAAGACGTTGGAGAGGCTGAGTCTCATAGGGTGTTCTTTTAATAATGAATTTAAAGTTTCAATTAAAATATTTAAATTTTTTATATTTAATGGTAAAGATAATTATTTTATAAAAAAATAGAAAAATAAACTGACTTTGAGTAATAAAAAATAATTTATCATCTAAACTAACAACACATCGATACAAACACATAATTATATGTCCTAAAAATTATAAAAGATAATGAATCAATTGGTTTAAAGCCTATATATTTGATAATTGAAATTACACATTTCAGATTACTTTTGCGACTAAAATATCTACCACTTCATCCTCGCAAAGATATCGAAAGACCATCGATTCGACATTGCCCCTCGTATGCCTTCGCTTATCTGAATCGTCCACACACAAATAAATGATGCAAAAAAAAGAGGAAAAACAAACGTTATATTGAGATGTCACAACTAGAGCAGAATTCGACCGCTTCTAATTTCACTTAGCCTAAGGTGGTCTCTACTTCCCGCTTGACCCGCTGTCGCTTTTGCATATAGTTTGGCGATGACTGCTATGATTTAGGGCTAGGCGGGGTTGCTATGTTTTTAGCTCAGCCCAATGTTAGCCCGGCCTAACCCAACCTATCTACCTGAATTGCCATCTCTAGACACAACCACACGTCGCAACAAAACGAATACGAAATCACAAAAAAACAAATGAAAACCATGTGTGGGATAACAATTTTATTAAAAAAGAAAATGATAAAATAAGTGTAGACGGATTATTTTAAGCCAAGAATGGTAAAAAACTATCCCTCATTCCTTGAGGAAAAGAGGTTTTTTTTTGTAGTTAAGACACTTATCTATTTAACTAGCGAATATATTCAATAAAAAACACACATAATCAAAATCAAAACTAACGACACAACATTCGTTAGGAATAACTAACGATATCAATAAAACTCATATCTGATAATCTTATTACGACAAAAATACATAATAATCGAACAGAAGATACGTTAGAACCACCATTTAACTCACGCTTCGTTTGATCAACATAGATTATTTTCATTGCTCGAATCACCACACAAAGAAAACATCGCAATGGGGCACGACGAAACCAAACAAATAGACAGCCGACACAAACCACAGACACGTGATACGCCGCATAAGACGACGACAAAAACATTTAAACAAATTAAAAATCTAAGATTCGCGAATAATCACTTATTTAAAAGAAGGTTCGAAAGCCAAGAATCGGGCGATTTATGTTATAAAAATAGGAAAAAATCAATTATTTATTGCTTAAAGAAAAGAAGGAGAAAGAACAAGATAGAAATAACAGATTTTTCAAACCATATATGCATATGTAAGAAATAACACTTTCATTATGTTGTCATACAGATACAGGATAGTCCCTGTTAGCAATGATGTAGAGATGTGTTAAACAGAAATCACCTTTCACTATTATACATATGAAAAATTGTTAAAAAGAAATGTTATAAGAGGTTCTTTGATAATAATAACTGGAGAACATTTAATCAAATTTTTTTTGAATAAAGAACATTGAATTATTAAAAAATTCTGAATGGATCTAAAACATTAATTTTTAAACCCTTAACAAAAAATGCTTGCAGAAATTAATGACACTAAACTCCTGTCACTAAAAAGGCTTATCGAAAAGTAAAGAAAAGGTTAATAGAGAAAAATAATAATAAAAAAGTTAAAAAAGAAGAAAAGAAAAAAACTCCTTTTAGATTGAGTCTGGCCCATCAACGCCCATATTTCGAAAAACATGTAACATGTTTTTATTTAAAAAAAATTGTCACCATGATCACAAACAAAGCATAGTTGAGTAGTTACACAGACATTTAATTGAAGGCATCAACAAATTTTTCCAATCCAAAATTTCAAAGAACTTCCCTTTACTCAAGCACCGCTGTTTTAGCATTCCCCACCCCATATAGGTAATATCATTTTCTTTCTTTTATATTTTTCCATCTGACACTTTCTAAAAATCAGTTATTTATCCACCACTTCTAAACAACATTGTCGTTTGATAATCAAAAGTCCATTTTTATAATACTTTAGTGGATACTAATTTATGAAGTGATTTAATTTCAAATATGAGCAATAATGAAATGTTTTGATAACTTGTTCTTTAAATATAACAATTTTTTTTTTTTTTACAAAAATTGGTTAATACTACAATTTAAACATTGTCTCCTAGGAAAAGAAGAATAAAAATTCTCTTGTTCAATAAATAAATGTTTGAGTAGACTTTTTAATGAATATTTAACAAAGGGTTTTTTCGTAATATTTGTGATAACTGTCACAAATCTTGAACAGAATTTTGCAGGTTTTGAATACAACATTTTAACAAATATAGTGTTTGATAATATTTTGAAAACTTTATATATAATCAAGATTTCAAAGAGTTTTCAAAATTGCATCTGTAGGTAGCTGTTTTTTAAAATGAGTCAATTTTTTAATATTTCTAAACATTATAAAAATGTTTTTTTAAATCATCAAAATCATTCATATTTTTTCAATTATAAAATATTTTTTAAAATTCTTCTATTAGCTTGAGTCCCTGTATTTTTAAATTTAAACTAAATTCGAGATTTAATATAATATCATATTTGACATCCTCCTCTATCGAATCGAATATAAATGAATAACACCGCTTCAAGATTGTTATGGTTATAAAGATACTTCAACACACTTTTCATTTTAAGATAATATTGTCAAAACAAATCATGATACTTTTTTTAAGATAATTTTAAATTCAAGATAAGAACTGCTTTCTTTCATCAAATTTAACTTAGACTCTTTTACGATATACAGATTGTTTTAATATAAATATCATGCTTCTAACGTTATTTCACACTACGATCGCCAAATCAAACCCAATATATTTTCTAGTACGACTTAAATCCCAAAATGCTAGTAATGCCTATTGGTGATTCGAACTTCGAACCCTTATTATAAATCTTATGTTCGTTTGAATATAAACCACAAATTTAATAAGCTTAAGACGATAAACAACTCTAATAAGATGTTAAATAATCAATTTTATACAAACTCATTTAGAATCGCTGAATAATTTAATATACTTTACCAAACGAATAATTCTAGACTTAATGAAGCAATCAGATTTGGTCAATATATTAGCTAGAAAATGTGTGCAATCAATAAGAGTTGGAAATCTATATTAATCTATAAAAGTTTTCTTTAAAAACCTACATATTTTACTTTATAAAAATTAAAACACTATTGTAATTAACAAAGAATATATTTACCATTAGAATTTAGACGAAAGATGAATGAGTAGAGTGGTGTTTGTGAAGTGAGAAACGGGGGGTGGGGTATAAGGGAAAAACGGGGGCAGCGGCCGTACGAGAGCTGAGGGGGTGTAGTACATAGAACGAGCCAAGAACTGAACTGACTCAGAGAAGTGGACAAGGAAGGCAGGGAATTGGACCCCACAATCGTCGAGTCAGGACGCGCTTTCCATGGCCCCCCCACATGGACATGGAGAGATGGGAGTCTGACCTCTCAAAAGTCAACACACCAACTTCTAGGCCAACCCAACCCACCCTGCCTCCTCTTCTTCCTCTGCCGTGTCAAACCAGAGTCACCGTTTCTATGATTTCACCATGGTTACTCCCTTCAGACGCTGCCAACGTGATAATGCCGATTGATCTTGTAAAGGTGCTGTGCTGTGTTTTTGACTTTACTTTCCATTATCACTATTGTTGCTTATTCTCCTCTTCTATCAACATCTTCCTTTGAGACCTACTGGGTCGCTCTAGACGCTGAATCATACCAACGCCTCTTCAACATCATCAATCCAACTGCCTCCCCTGCCTCACCTGTCTGTGCCAGAGTTGGCAACGTGAAGGCCATGCTGAGATAAGTCTTCGATCAGAGGCCACCTGACTGAAGAAGAGAAAATATTCCAGTTTGCAAAGCTCTTTTCTTTATTTTGGAATTTTGATTTCTGTTGCTTCCTTTATTGCATGTTGTAATTGTATTTTTGAGGGAAAAATGAAACTGGGGTTTTGTTTGTGGAGAACATGGGTGGGTTTAAAAGTTTTTCCCTTGAGAGACAGACTTGAGTGAAGTGGAAAATGAAGCTGGTCATCTTTTTCAATGAGATTTTATTAATGTCACTTGTTTGTGGCGTTGAATTTATTTTAAGTATATTGACAACCTGAATGGTTGTCTTTGTTCTTTTAGCTGCCGAGAAGCAAAAGTGTGAGAAAAAATCATACCTGAGTCGCAGGAACTGAGTTGGTACGAAGGTCTCTGCATAATGGGACTTATTACTTAAAATTGATGTTTATGTATTTTATCTAAATTAATAATTTATCAATTGAAAGCTGTTAGTTACTTCTCACCATTATCCTAACCCTTGTAGTCTTTAAGGGCCAATTTTCTAAAGAAATGTTTAGATTATTTTGAGTTTTTTTTTTTTTTTCATAAAGGTTAAATGTTAATGCTTTCGCCTGCAAATCACTTAAGGTGGAAGTAAATCCCAAAAACAACCACTGATACTTATTCATAGGGTGTAGTTGAAGTTGTTTCTGTTTTTATGTTTGAGACTGAAATTAGCCTTCCAAACGATTTGTGAACGGTGAATACTGATTGGCATCTTCAATAAATTTTAAGAATTTGGTGGATGTTTACTTATGTTGGTATAGCCCTTTTCTTTGTTGTTCTTCTACTGACTTTGTTACTAATATTTTCAGTGCAATTCTGGAAGTGATGAAGATGCAGTCATCGGTCCAGCATTTGATGGAGCCAATTCTGGAGCCTTTGATCCGTAAAGTGGTAGGTGGATCCCATCAAATATTTTAGTTGCAATACTGATGAAAAGGTATGTTCCTTCTCCCCCCCCCTGAAATTGTTCTTGTGAATTGAATTTAATCTGTTTGTTGATCACTTCCTTCTTTGCATTTATATATGATTTGCATTAAAGGATTTGTTAAGTTACCTTGAGTAGTTTGTTACACCTAGGGATTGATGGAATTATATAATTTGAAAACTGTTTTAAAATTTTAAAAGTTAATATATCATGGTTGGCAGATACGTCCAATCTAAAGTGCACTTTCTGCCCTAACACCAAGTAGTTGCTTCTAACTCATAATTGCTGTATTGGCTTCATTGCCAGACAACTGATTCAAGAGCCACTTATAAGAAAAGGGCAATTGGAAAAAGCAGATGTTGCCCTTTCTTTTCTATACTGGTAGTTTTGAATGTATAATAATCAGCAGAGCTTATTAACTCCTTTTGTGTTTACAGGTGAAAGAGAGGAAGTTGAAACAGCTCTGAAAAGGCATTTACAACAGAAGTAAGAAAATATTCTGGAAATAAAAGAAGCTGATGTTAATCACTCTTGCCAATTACTATCAGTTGGTTATTCATCCAAACTTTTGTTAGAATTTCGAGAAGGAGTCGATCCTTTGAGTCAAGAAGCTTACAATTACAGCTCTCAAATTCCTTCTCTCCAGTATTTACTGGTACTGAATTGAAGGGAAGATTGCTCTGGTATCTATTGCTTTAGTTGATGCTCTGACTGTAGTTGTGGAGTCTGGGCCTGAATCTCAGCTAGGGTTGAAATAGTAATCTTGAGGATTTGGTGATGAAGGAGACAATTGACACTTGAAGAGTTTAAGAATAACATTGTTAGAGAAAGGAAGCAGAACTCCCTACTTATAGGATGCATTTAAATCTTAAAGATGGCGTTGGTTTTGTAGAGATCTCCTTACTGATAATTCAAGCTGGACAAGAAGCCGGAAGTTCAGGCTAGGAGCAAGAGTTGTGGATAACTCTGATGGAACTAGAATGTGCTAGCTAAAGACAGAATCATTCACGTCAGGGACCGAGAATGTGAGTACCGATTCCTATTATCTTCTTTGCTTTGTGGTTATCATATCTGAAGCCATTTAGTCCGTTAGTCCTATTTAATTCCTCTAGGTTCTTATTAATCTAAAGTCAGGATTGAGCTCCAAGTTTGTGAGATTTAGATAGAGTACTACATCTCACAATAGGCTTCCTCCTTATCATCATTTAGCTGAGACCTTCTATTTCTCCAGGTCATCCAAATCAATCAAAGAAGTTTAGATCTGTTTAGATGGAGAATTGTGAGTATCAAGGGCTGCTCTGTTTATGGTGGCAGTCATCAACTTGATAAACAGATCTGCATACGCGCATATTGTCTTTATAGGAATCCAAATTGTTTTATCCTTCCTTTTAGTTCAACAGGTGATAAAATTAGGTTTGAATACATTTGTCTATTAGTTTAGATTTATACCGGGCACACTTTGTATAGAGAGTGTTGAGGCCCACCCATGTGAACTCATGGGGCACTGCTGGTTGTATAGAAGGTACCTGCTTTTTCCCACTTAGAAAAGTGTTCCAAACTCACCTGGTGAAAATTAGTGACTTAAATTCCACTTGGAAGCATAAATGATCTTTTGTTAGAGAGAAAGAACAGAGGAGAAAATATCATTCTTTTGCGTATAAAAAAAAAGAAAAAAAAAGAAAAGAAAAAAAGAACAGAGAGAATGAAGGCTTTGCTTCTAATGTCTTCTTCTTCAATTCAATAAATCCTAGGTTGAGAAACTCTGGTATCGTTATGGAGACAGTGCCATGACCAAGAGCACCTCTTACACAGAAATTCTCCTATATCAGATTCTACACCGTTATGGCCTATAACTGAATCCTAGCCCAAACGCCTGAGAATGAACCGATCTTCCTGCCTAAATAGCTTGGATGAATAACCAAAATATACATTTACTTGTTTATTGCACTTACCTGGTGCATCGACTGAAATCAAATAAGTTATGCAGATATAGGATTGAAAAGAGTAGGAAAAGATATTTCTGTCTCACTGGCATGCTTTCTGTTCATCAGAACATATATATATATATATATATATATATATATATATATTGATTAGTACACAATTTTGTCTTCACTGAGACTTGAACCTGGTTCCTTCCTCCTATGTTCAATAACTCCTAACCATCGGTTTAGGCCTCATTGGATAAGACTTTGAGTGGGAACTTTGCAACTCCTTACTAGCATACTTGATTACGCTGTATGTTCTCCTGCTTTAGCTGCTGATAATTAGGTCTGTTCATTTTGCTATGAATTTGTTTGCTTTATCTAGATTTCCATCCAGCTACCGATGGAGCCTTCAGATTATTATTCTTCTTTAGATGCTAAGAGAGTTTGAGGAATTGGTTTTGTGGATTTGGAGGGCGCCCCTTGTTGTAACTTTTGTTGTGTTTTGAAAGCAAAGCAGATAGAATCATTGAGATTGTAATGCTCTGATTTGATTTCTGTTGAAATTTAGACCTGCATTGTCTGGCTCTTTCTTGCTCTTGTTTTAGGCCCTCTCTTCAGAACTTGATGTACTTATGCTTGCTTTGCCTGTTCAATGCTCCCTTCTTTATTATAGTATTCTTTCATGCTTCCCTTATGTTAATATCTGTTCTATTTTTTTTGGGGTATAATTAAATGTTTTTTCATAAGAAAATTACGAATTTGATTTCTGTTTGCAGTGTACAAGAAACACCACCCTCCTTCTCTGATGGATGAAGTGTGGCGATTAGAAAAGATTGGCAAGGATGGAGCTTTTCACAAGCGTTTGAGTAGGGAAAGCATCAACACCGTGATGATTCTGATCACCCCACTTATGATCCAATCCGTGTCTAAATGTAAATAATCGATTATCCCTTCACATTTTTCCTTTAATTACTTTTTCCAATGCTAGCTAGGCTATTGTTCTTGTCTTAATACATTGATAACTTTGAGTTGAAGTCATTACATTCTATATGATTATCTTGTGTAGTTATCCCTTTTGGTTATTCTTTCTAAAGATTGACATGCTGATAAAATTATTGTTATAGCTTGAGTGTTTATTGTTTCCATAAGCTCCACGATACATTGGATACCATCTACTCCATTGAGGTCTTAGAAAATTCTGAGTGTATTTGTTTCTAAAGGAATGGAGTTGAGAATGGACAGTTTTTCTCACCAAATTGTAATAGAGAGACGATGTTACACAGATACCTGATTCTAAAATGTGTTGAATATCGATTGTTGACACTGCTCTATTCTATTTCAGCATTCAACGATCTTGGTATATGTTTGTGACATCTGACTGATAAAAAGTTTGTGACTGACATCTTTTTCATGTCCTTGTGGATTTTAGATATGTGCATTTTGAATGTATTTTTGGGCGATGTGGTTCAGGATTTCAGAGTATGATCATTGAGCAACAGTTTTCATGTCACCCTAAGAATGAACCTTTTCACCTTTCCCTGGTCTAGCGCGATACAATGTTTGGATGCTTGCAGACCTTGGCACAGGTATGTCTACTAAGATGGGAAGTCACTGTGGAACATGCCGGACGTGTGCAATTGATAAGAGGATTTATATGTGTCGTCCTCCTGGCACTCAGCAAAAATCTGGTGTGGTTTTCAATATTGTGGGTCATCTGATGGGGCTGTTTTCAGAATGCCAGTATATTCCTCTTGATAAGCTGTCTGAAACTGAAAAGGCACAGTTCTTCTCACTTCATATTTGTTTTTGTTTTGTTTTTTTTTTTTTTTTTGCATTATTGTTAACTCCTTGTGATGAAATTTGCATTAGGTTGATGCCCATAACTT
This sequence comes from Tetrastigma voinierianum, assembly GCA_016808115.1. Taxonomy (NCBI): domain Eukaryota; kingdom Viridiplantae; phylum Streptophyta; class Magnoliopsida; order Vitales; family Vitaceae; genus Tetrastigma; species Tetrastigma voinierianum. Next base: position 138,520 of record JAEQBH010001518.1, read on the forward strand.
GATTGCACCATGAACGATGGGGAAGGTTTTTGAGGATGAGAGTGCCCTTAGTGTGTCTCCACATTTAGTGGATGTTCGTCACCCAAGCTCACTCCAGAACAGAGACTCTGTAATGGCAGCAAATTTGACTTCTCACAACATTGGTGGATTTGATTATCCACATCCTGTTGCCTCATCCCCAGATATAATTCCATATAGTTTGGATGATTATTCCTTGCATGCCATTGATAATATGGATCTTAGATATGATCAGTCCTTGAGTTTCCTAGCCAAGTGACCAGCTCAATGGGATATGATACAGAGTCCATGACTCAAGCTTTCTGTGATGATAATCATCTGGGATTTTTTGATGACCTTCAACCACACAACAAATCACAGACCCATCTATCAACTGCTGTCAATGGAGATCTACAGTGCTGCTCAGCTGCTTTCATCACCTTGTCTTTCAACAATCGAAGCACAGAGGAGGTGGAGAATGCTAGTAACTGTCATGAAGTTTTCAATATGCATGAATGTGGCTTTGAAGAAGACCCATGTCCGAGCTGTGCACAGATACAGTTGATCGGCTGTTGGAATGGACAGTTCGAATCACCATTGCTACAGGTACAGCGCTTGCTGCCCGGCTGAGCTTCCTGCACAGCTGTAGCGTGAAACAATCGGAAAAAAAAAAAAAAACCTTATTTTGGTGTAGATATGCATGCAGCCAGTCTATAAATAGTGATAGTTCCCCTAGATGACTGTTAGAAATGCATCTTTCTTTTGGGTTTAAATTGTGAATAGGTAGATGTTTTTCACAGAGCCAGATCTCTGGTTGTGGATACTTCCAAGTAGAAACTCAAAAATCCGAACCACAATGCTTAAAAATTCACTAGCTTTCATGTTGGATCATCTTTTTTGTATGGAAGCATTTACTTAATAAATGTTACTTTTCAGTACTTGAGTTTCCCTTGACCTAATGAGCATTTGGGTATTGTTTTTTATTCACTCTTTTGTCATTTATTGTGCTTATGGTGGTGGATAAGGGACTCCTGTGATGGTGGGATAATCAAGATTTCCTTTAGGTGAGAGAAGTTGCTTGTTGATCTTGTCTGGTTCCGTCATTCAGGCTGAAACCCAGTAAAAGACATTTGGCACAACTTTCCAACAAAGAAACATAAGGCATTCTAGACCACAATGTGTCACATGCCTACTCAGCTATGCAGCCGTAAGTGTTGTCTCATATCGTCACTTTTTATGATCCAACTTCACTATGCTCATGACACTATGGCTTTATATTGATTGGTTTCACCCAGCCTTGCTTTTGAGGACAGGGGTTTCAGCGCTCAACTAGTTTGTCTAGGATCGACCAAAACCCTTTTTTATGGTCAGCTTCTACACTAACGATAAGCTTCCCAAACTTAATCGAGTTGACTTACCTGAACTTTGAAGAAGTTTCATCCACGATCCACTTACACATTGTTGTAAGGCTCTCACATCATTCCGCTCAAACCTGTTAACATGCTCTTCCACTACAGTCATGGACACCACTAAAATAAGTCCATGACAATGGCACATGAACCAACCATTGAATTTACATTTCAAGCCTTTTTCAAATCTGCTACTATTTCAAGTTAAAAGATAGATAAATAGACTCATCCCATTGCATTGGGCCGGGTGTTCTTATTGACTGCAAGGGTCAAAGACCAGGAAGTGAGTTATTTATACCAAACATTCTTCTTCTACCTAACATTCTTCTTATAGCTGTATCCAATTCCTGTTGCTGTGGAAAAACCCTGAAACGTATAACCATCTGTAGAGGCTATCTGATCGATCAAATTTTAGGTAAGAAAAGCCAGAAGAATGGAGAAACAGAGAAGAGGTCATGTCCTGGTTCTCACATATCCTGCCCAGGGCCACATAAACCCACTTCTCCAATTCGCCAAGCATTTGGTCTCCAGAGGCCTTAAGGCAACTCTAGCCACTACCCACTACACTGTGAACTCCATTCAGTCAGATGCAGTTGGAATTGAGGCCATTTCAGATGGTTTGAGGGTGGCTTCCTGCAAGCACCAAGCGTGGATGCCTACTTGACCCATTTCAAACTGCTGGGTTCAAGAACTCTAGCTGAACTTGGTCCTCGTTCCATGACCTGCCTCACCTGTGGACTGTCTCGTCTACGACTCTCTCCTCTTCCATGGGGGTCTCAGTGTGTGGCTAGACAGTTTGATATGAGTTGCAATTTCATTCACTCTGCTCTCTTCCATGTATTGGCATCTCCGGCACGGTCTCCTGTCTCGCTCAGAAGCCGGGTGCACTGCCTGTGTCCTCCCTGGCCTTCCTCCGCTCCACCGTTTGTCCGATTTTCCGGATTTTTCTTGCTCAACTCAGCTGCACTCTGCTTATCTGCAGCTATCATGGAACAAATTTCCAGTTTAGGAACAAAATGACTGATGTTCATGAACACATTTGCGCATTGGAAGTGAGGTGTTTGATTTTTTTCTGCGTGCACAATTCTCACTCTCAGTTGTTATTTGCTAAACAACCAGGAATTTCCTTTGATTACTCTATGATATTTTGTTTAAATATTGTAATCACAACTCAGCTTTATATTGTTCTGACTCTTGAAAAGCTGGTAAATGCTATGTTGGGACTATTATGGTCAGTGACGATGATTGGCCCATTGATTCCCCCAATACTGGATCAACAAATCAGGAGATACGGTTTATGGTGCCAGTTTCGAAGCCAGCACTGATGAGTGCTTGAGATGGCTAGAAACAAAGACACACCTAAGTCTGTAGTCTACATCTCATTTGGAAGTATGGCAGCAATGCCAGTTAAACAAGTGGAGTGAAATTGCATGGGGGCTTGAAAGACAGCAGTTGTAGTTTCATATGGGCTGTGAAGGAGTCTGAAAGGAAGCTGCTAACTCTAACTCTTCTGAACTCAATGAATGAAGCAGGGTTAGTTGTGGGATGGTGTAACCAACTAGAGGTTCTAGCACATAAAGCTGTTGGTTGCTTCATAACTCATTGTGGGTGGAACTCAATACTGGAGGGGTTGAGCCTAGGTGTGCCAATGGTGGCAATGCCTCAGCGGGTCGACCAGCCTACCACAAGCAAATTTGTGGAGGATGTGGGCTGCAGAGTGAGCTCAGAAGGATGAAGAAGGAATCGGGATCGAAAAGAACTGGAAAATGTATAAGGAAATCATGGCGAAAGAAGTAAGGGAGATTGAGAGGTCATGTGGAGAGAGACCAGCTAAAAGAGCAGTCAGCAAAGGTGGAGCTCTGACAAGAACATTGGATGAATTTATAGAAGGATTGCTGGAAGAGAAGAAAGAATAAGACTTTGGAGGTTGCTCTGTTTGATGAATCAGATAACTTTGTATTGCTAATAATGAGATATTCAGCTATCCTACAAACTAAAAAGGTTTCAATGAGCAAACAACAAATAAATGCCTGGATCCATGACTCTGAAACTCTGTAGAATTATTTTCAATTTTTTTTTTCTATTTGATCTGATGCATGTGCACTTAAGATGTGTGTTTGTGAAGATTAAACATCAAACTAGAGGAAAAAGATGATCAATGATAAATAAAAAGATCATGTCCACATTTATCTGCTAAAAAATCATTACAATTTAAACTGATTTCATGAATAGAAACTCCATGAAAATGCACGGGTGCAGGATGAGAAAATTCAGAAAGAATCCGCTCCTATGAGGCGTCATGTGAACCTAGAAGGAAACTAGCGCAATAAATCTAGAAAAAAACATTTACTAATATAAACTCAAAAGATTAATTGATTATTGAAATTAAGTAAAAGATTGATGTATACAAGTTGTTTCTCCTTGTGTAACAATATGAAGGCACAGTAAAATCGGAAAATAGAATGTTAAGCATGATCTGTTCCGGGAGGTGAGAAAGACCAGTGAGGATATTATTGCCCATGTAGTAGTTGCTTCTTGTATATTGGACCTGCACTGTTGCACATACAGGCTGATTTTGAACTAAAATTAATATAGCTAGCTACTGGCCGTAGAATGAGTCATCTAACTGACTGCCAGTAAAGTTCACATTTTGCAAGTTTTGCTGTCACTGCATACTTCACCCTGCAAGGAAAACATAAATGTTTAACACATAACATGAAAATGAGAATGTTAAGTTTCTTTTAAATTGTCTCATTTTTCCATTGAAAATGTGAAACAAGATCTATGTGTTCTTTTGTCTCCATCCCAAGCCTAGGAGTCAATGCAACATATAACTCCTTTTTTGGTGTTTTGTTGCTAAGGAGACATGCGTAACGAAACCAGAACCATAGGGCGAGCCCCACAAATAACTATCATATTTCGTTCTCTCAAATCCTTCTAGTAGACCCAAAATTTTTAGCTTTTCAGTATAATTGTTTGAAGTATTACCCTTCACACTTCTAAAACATCATGGTAAATTTTTATATTAGATGTCATTTCTATGATAATATCCCATGAAAGCTAGATAGCTTATAAGATTAAACAGGTAGTGAAACAACGCTGCTGTGCTCTTATTTCTTAAATTGGTAATGAAAGATCCATGCAGTTTCCGAATTTCCATATGCATACCTTTTTCTTCTTTCGTAATTCCAGAACATCCTCTAGAGGTGGCCGACCTGAAATCATAAAAGGGACTGGCCAGCACTAAATAAAGTTAAAATAAATTGAAGAAAACAGAGGACAACCATAGTAGCCATTGCCAATGCAAAATCATATTAAAATTATCTCCAGCCCCCAGAAGATCTAGTATAAACATAATATCCATTGTTGCTCAATTTCACAACATTGTTATTTAAAGAAAATGTATTTTGATGGGGCACAAACAAGGACAACACCCCGATTTCAGTGCATGGTAATTTTCCTGGAAACAGTTTACTTCCTAGTTGGAAGACTTTATAAACAAAAGTCACAAGATTAGCTATAGAAGACACAATGTTGATGCAAAGCATGTCCAGTTGAAATTTGGAGACCAAATAAAAAATTTACTATAATATCATTTACCAGTAATTTGTGTAGGATTTATATTTTTAGCTCTGTAAAAATTAATTCTATGTATTACAAAGATTGGTTGTTGCAATCTGTGAATGGAAAGTTTTCTATGAAGCATGACATTGATACGTAAAAAAAGAATAAAGAAATCCCAGAACGAGACAGCTTACCGGCTCATATTTGGTGATGGCGTAAACCCATCCAAGACCAACTTCTTCATACAGTCTTCTAAATGCCTGCAAATTTCCCATCAGCATGAATTTTTTCCTTGAGGTGTTTGATCTAAAATGTAACAAGTAACAAGGGAGCTGTAAGAGATTTCAATAATGATGCCATTCAAAAATTTGCAGTCTGCTTTCTAATGTTCCTTTCATTCTAAGCACTATCTAATAATGTTCTCTCGAATCCATGACATTCAGATCTAATGGTTAACACTTGCAGCATAGGTAATTGTCTACAAGGATATCATTTTTGAAAACTAAGATGGAATTTTTTCTTCACTCCTATTCCTTTAAGAAATGTATATAATATATTACAATCTAGGTTGACCTTCTAGGATTAAAAAAAAGCATAACTACTTATTTACAGCATATCCTAATTACAGCAGAATCCTAGGGATACAGATCTTTTTTTTTTTTTTGGGGGGGGGGGGGGGGGGATTGGTGTTCAATTACACAATTATTTACAAAGAAATTTAATACAGAATATTCAGACACAATCCTTGGTCACAATCCCAAGACTGAAGCAGCAAAATTTCAACACCCCCCCTAAATCAGATGCAAAAATATTTTGCATTTCCATTTTATCTCAAGAACTACAAAGATGGTTCATAATGGTAACAGATTAACTGGTTGTTTGGTTTGTTGAAATGTAGGGCATGTGCATGTTCACAGTCTTTTTTTTTTCTCTTTTTTGTTAATGAAGTGTTAGCTGATCTCCACATGTTTAGTTTTACTCTGGTGAACAGGGTTGTGAGTATGACCTCTTTATCATCACTATACACTGATAGATTTTAACTTGATTTTAGGTGATCTGTGAAGCATGAAGGACTATTATCATCTTGCATTATTTATATGAATTGTTCGACTTTGATCGCAGTGCATTTACTTTGATTTATATCAAAGAGAAATTGATTTATATCCATCACTTTATCACAACTTAATTAACTAACGAATGAAAATTCTTCTTATTACTCATAGTGAGTTTTTACCTTATTTGCTCACTCCATTTCCACATCATGATAAAGGTTTAATTTAAATGAATTCCTTTGAGGAAGTAATAATTTGTGACCAATCGGTTACCTTGCTTGTTATTAGTGATCTGCCTCTTCAAGTCGTATATCTAATCGGCCATTTCCTTCTTTAAGTAAGACAAGGTGACAACCTTTCAAATCTCTTTGCAATTGTTAGCAAGCAGTAAGTCTTGCTAATATCTGGCTGCATGGAGTGTAGAAGCCAGGAGCCAGGACACAACAATAGAATTTTCAGCCTCCCAATTTTCGTACTTAGGGCCATCAGGTTGGTGGTGATGTTCCCCAAATATACTTCAGATATCAGAAAGATCTGGGTAGATTGAGATCATTCCATGAAATTGTTCCCATTCAATTTGGATGTAGTGATCTGAAGAGTGGGGTTCATCTCATAAAATGAACAGCAGGTTCAATAGTGATGTTCATAATAGTGATTTTTCCAGACATCTCTAACATTTTCATGAATAGTAGTGATGGAGATGGATTCAGTAAAGAACAAGAGCAAAACATACAAGTGAAAACTAGGATGGATTTTTTTCCCCACTTGTGTATTCCTCAGAGAAATGTACATAATATATTACAATCTATTTGATCAAATACACAACATATCCTAATTATAGCTAGAATCCTAAGGATACAGGATAGCCTTTATGGTCAAATACACAACTAATTTATGAAGAAAATATTCCGACACAATCTCAATCATAATCCCAATATATAGCAGCCAAATATTTCAAAAGTTTTTATGACAAAAGGTTTTCACTGATATGCATATATTGATTAGTTAAATCAAACTCTAACTCCAATAATGACATCAATTGTGTACCAACAAGAAGCCGTCAGCAGCAATCTCCCCCTTTATGATCAGAGAGGGGAAAGAATAAACTTGAAAAATAATTTTTAGAGCATTTCAAATGTGCATACTGATGGCTCCCATGTCCTGGATTGTGATTTGCGATGAAGATAATAATGATCAACTAAAACAACAGATTTCCACAATCTTGGACAGCATCTGTTGTTCCTTTCGCAATGCAATATCTAACAATTGTCATGAACACATAAAATCCACAGCTTTAAAAACCTTGTGTTGCCCATCAAAAAACACAAGAAACAAAAATAAAAAAGGAAAAAGAAAACCCTGAATTTTTTCAGTAGAATTGTACTTTCTCAGGTTTGAAGCCAATATACTATAATGCTTTAGTTTCTACAATGTCCTAGAAAGTGATTCCACCTTCAGCAGTCTTTAAACCTGATGCTTAAGCTTAAGACCATCTGTGATTCCGACCAATGCTACATGCAGAGAAATTAAGAAGCATTGGTTGGTGGTATTCTTCATTAGTCCGTCTATTTACTTTAAGTGCCTGAATAACATATTACTAGAACTTCAGAGTTTTGGATTGAATTTACATTTTGCTTCACAAGATGATGGATCAAGTAATCTCAAACAAGACAGAACTACACTTTCACATGATGCAGATTTGGAAGAGAATCTCATTACATTCAAAAGTAAAACGGAAAAGAAATTTTTCTAGCAATACCCATTTCATGGATTAAAACTCAAAAGAATTAACTATGAAAAAAAAAAAGAGAGTGTTAACAGTTAGAAAGAGGGCATACTTCAACATCAGTGACCACAGTTCCATCTGATTGGATTGCATGAATTCTTCCCATAACCTAACCAATAAACAAATTTTGTTACAACATGGCACAAGATGGAGTTATATGACGAAAATGCTGCACTATAGCATAAGTTTTCAATGAAGCTCTTAACATTTTATTTTATTTTTCTTCTTTAAATCCATAGCACTTCAGTGAAATATGGTTCTTGTGAGTTATTGTTTGGGTTCTTGCTAAAAGGTTCTTCATGGAATTGTTGCTTTTCAATTTCATCAACAGTGAACTTATAAAAATAATAGAGAACACCGATAAAACACCAAGACAAGTCCCCAATTTAAATAGTCAAAATCCTTATCATGCTCCTTTGATGTCTTATAAGCCCGGCATGGCAAATCATAGAAAAGGTGCAAGAGGCTAAATTCCAAAGAACATAAATTAACATCAATTTCAGTATAACCTATGGTGTTTAAAGTTCTCTTCGGATTAATAAACAACATCATGGAACAACTTTTCTACTAAATTATCCTAAAATTCACATCCATAATCTTTGATTCAAGTAAACTATGTACAAGAACCGAAATTATGCAATGAACATACAGCTTTATAGTCGAGCCCTTGATTCTCCTCCGGGGAGTAATCATCAGAACTAATGTCAACAAACTTAATAGCCCCATACTGCTGATTCCTCTCCCTCAGCATGTTCACCTGACAACATCACAACCAAAATCAATGAGAAATCCATTCAGTGATATAAACCCAAAATTAGAAGGAAAAAAGAAATGGGTTGGTCCACACAGACCTCACGCATACAAAGTGGGCATTCTCCATCATAGAGCATCTTAATCTTCCAATCTTGATACGATTTTTCATCTTCTTTCTTAGACACTGATTCTGCTGTGGCATTATGTATTGTAATGAATTAAAACTCAATCCTGCTGTTAAGATCAGAAGAATGTTAGAAATCAAAACACTGAAGATTCCATATTATATGTATGTATAAACAGGAGTAGAGAACTAGGAGACAAAGAGAGAATACCGGTTGGGTATGAGATGAATTTATGAAGAGGGCTTGAAGCACAACCATGAAATCTGGTTCTGAAAGAAAGGTTTCCGTGTTTTCCCAAGAAAACTGATGCAGCGGTTGTTACCCGCGACGCCATTGTGGTGGAGCTTTAACCGTTTTGGCTTTCTCCGTTTCTTCTTGGGCGACTGTTTTTGTTTTTATTATTATTATTTTTGTGTTGAGAAGCGATGTACACGTGGCGTCAGGGGCTCCAAGCAAATTATCCTCGAGGGGCCTCAATAACTATTATTTTCTTCTGTACCCTCACAGACAGGGGTAGAATTGATAATATGGTTAACATTGGGGGCATCACTGCAAAATCTCCTTTTTAAAAATTCAGATTTTCTCTGGCGAGTCCCACACTGCGCAGCTCTCTTTCCCTCGAGCTCTCTGGCCATGGCGTTCCTCCTCAACAAAGCCACTGCTCTCTCTCATCTTCGATCCCATTCTCAGGTAATTTTCTTTCTCTCTGTTGAATTTTTCTTTCTCTGTCATCTGTCTTTCTAAATTTTTATTCTGATCAGCTGAAGACGAAGGACTCTTTTTCTCTATCGCGTCGCGGATTCCACGTCGAGCCCGGGCCTCGCGAGAAAGCTGTGCGTATCGATTCTGTTTTATCTCTATTTACGTGTGCCACTGTTTTTCATTACTGCTCGACCAATGGGATCGGCTCTGCTACTTGCGTTCTTCGTTTGGTTTTCTTGATTCATTAGGTTTTGAAATCTCTTTCTCGATTTTGGTTGATAAATTTTTGACAATAGTAGAGGTTCGAGGTTTAGATCGCTGGATTTTTGTAGTAAATGGAGATCATTTGATTTCAGACTAGTGAATTTGTAGTCGAGGGGAGAATGTGGATTTCACCCAGAAAATGGTGGAGTTCGCATTATAGGCTTAATAGAGAGTGACTTTCCAGGATATCATCCTTCTCCTCAACATTTGGAATAAAAGGAACTGACATATAACTTTTTCCTGTTCCAATTCTCCACTTGGTAAACAGCCTAAGATAAGATTCTGATCCTGGATCAACTCAAAAGGAGTTCGAAATTCCTAATAAATGCTGTATGTGCAAAGAAGAAGAAGAAATGATATATTCTTCATGATTGCACAAAAGCATGGGTTTTGTGACAATTGATTTTTTGCTTTATTTTTCGTACAATGGATGATACTCTCTTAAGTAAGGGGGTTTCTCTTAAGTTGGCGCATATCTTTTGTTTGGGTGAAAGAATGAAAAAAGACGTGAAAGGTTGCTCCATTATACATGTTTTGGACCATATAGAGAGGAGATGAATAAGAGAGATTCAATAATTGTGAAAGTTTGGACTAAACAGTAAGGTATTTTTTTTAGGGGGGAGTGGGTAAGATTGTATATCATGGTCGACTCTTAATTGTTGTTAGAGTTTATCGGATTGGAATAGGTTTTGTAGGTGTGTTTACTAGTCTTGTATCCCACACTTTTTGGGTTTGCTGCTATATACGTCATGCTTAATATTTTACACTTTGATTCTACTCTATAAAAAAGAAAAATTTCTGCATATAATTTACTTGGGTTTCTGTATGCCTGGGTTTTATTAGTGTCCTACAAATATTACTGTATAAATATAATGTCTTTACATTCAACTCCCTTCTTTACATATTTGGCTAATCCTCCTTCATTTTCATTTTTTCTTTCTGTGGTGAACTGATATTTTCATTGTAGAAAATAAGGTTTCTATCTTTTTATTTTTTTCTAGCTTGCTCTTCTCATTGTCTGCTCAACTTCTTTTGACTGAAAATTGTTCTTGTTTTCCTTTGCCACACTATGGTGGAAATGGGTTTTATCTTCTTGCTGCTTTTACTCGAGTATACTGTTTGCTCATAATATAGTTTCAAATACCTGAATAAGCATTATTGTGTTCAACATCTACTAGTCTTGATCCATATGTTGTAAAATACTTTTCCAAATTTCCATGTTTTTATACCTTTTACCTTCGTTCTATACTGATAATACACCTGATTGATGTTGATATGTATTAGGTTTTCCTTAGAAAAGCATCAACAGATGGTTTTCTCTTAATTGATAAGCATACACGTGTGTGTGTTAAGCATATCCTTGTACAGTCTGGGGCTTCACTCTGGCAGTCAATATTAACGACTTGGTAATCAACCATGTTAGGACCTTTACATCAGATATAGTGCCTTATATTTTCTCTTCCATCATCCAACATTTCATTTTTGTTATTGAGTTCATCTCCACTCCATTGGATGACCATTACATCTCGCTCTACACATATTCTTGAAGCTATATATTATGCATAGTTTCTTCAAGAATTATCTCTGGAACTGTAGTCTTTTTTAGTTCATTTAAACCACACAAAATGATGGTCTAATATTAATTTGAGAGACAAACATTTAATATGTCATGACAGGTTACAATTATGTAATTTTTGCCTGACAGAAAGTTGTATTTGATATTTGATTCCTTTAGGTCCGCTCATACATCTTGTTAAACTAACTTGATTACTTTGCAGCTCTTGGCAGATGATCCATCTCTAAAGCGATTCAAATCACACAAGAGGAATGTGTGGCGACTTAAAAGGGTTGGAGATGTTCTCACAATCATATGTAATGGTATGAGGGTCTCTAACTATAAACTTAAAAATTGGTTTAGTGTCCGTTTGAGCAAATCCTCTATGAAAATTAAATGGGTTTCTGATATTGCAATTTGACACTCTAATCCTCGATATTAGCTGCTACTAAGTCATTATATGTTTTCAGCCCTAATTTAATTAATTTTTGTGCTTTGATTTTTAATTGGAAGGGAAACTAATTTAAAATGTTAAAATGTTACCTGCATAGTTTTAAAAGGCACTGAGGCCACTTTTGGTGCAAAGATCTCCTAGGACCTAGATGCAAGGTGCAACCTGGGCACATGCATTCTATGATTTTTTTTTTTTAGATTTGGACATCGAAGCATTTCTCAATTACTCACATTATCAGTATGATTCAAAATTTCAATCAAAGTAACAAAAACATAAGATCCCAAGCAATTAAAACTTGTATTCAACCAAAAACAATGCAGTAACATAAAATTTAATATGATGCACAACAAATGTAAAAGAGGAAAAAAAAATCCATTCGGAGTATTTGGGCGCTGAGAACTAGAAACCAAATGATTTTTATTTTTGGATAGGCAATAATCACTTTTTAGGGTCCACATTGTTTTGTCCCCAATATGTATCTTTGCTAAGGGGCCATAATGATTGAGGCAAACAAATATTAATAATAATAAGTAATCAATGAATAAAAACTAGAAAAAAAATGCTAACCTCATTGAGGCAGGCCTTAACAGATGAGGTGTGACAGCTGGGGTTCATTTGCTTGAGGCCTAACTGCTCCTTCGTGACTGTTTGTCTGACGTTACCATGTTACCCCTGATTATTCTCCTATAGTGTTCATGATATTCTCTCTTATCAAAAGTTGCTGAATTACTTATATTTCACAGGTCTCGCTGTCATTCCAGTTAGTTCACCAGGAATGCCGGCTGAATATTCTCACACCAACAGCAACAACCACCACCACCACCGCCATATCCCACTATTAGGGGTTAATTACAAAAATCTTCGCCATCCTATATTAAATAGAAATATATTATGTTTCTTGGATGAGAGAATCTATTTTTTGCTTGTGTTTGAATAACCTTGTTGAAAGAGCTTTTAATTGAGTTTACCATGAAAGCCTTTTTCACTCATGCAATAAATTTTTTCATGTTTGAAAAGGCCTACAGAAATACTCTAACCATTTGAAAATTTGGCTCTCTCGTCTTTACTTTTCAACTTGTAACTTAAGCCAAAAGTATGAACAAGCTATAGAAATGAAACTTAAATCATAAACTATGGCGTCCTTTGTTAAATATTCCTGTCCTTGTTCCTGTGGCCTTGTTCTTATACTTCACACCCTCTGCCACTTGAAATTCGTCACGGATTGGATTGGGTAGAGGCGTCATTTCATTCGTTATTCTGTAGAAGCTTGGAGTTTTACTATGATTTTAGATTGGTGCATTGTTTCTTAGAGTGGAGAAGAAAAATACGTAATGTTAGTCTTGTTTTTGCTTGTTCTTTGCTCCCATGTCATTTTTTTTTATACGTAATGTATGTATGTTTGTTTCAGGTTGTTGCTATGAAATTTATGTGAAAGCAGTGATGCGAGAAGAAGCTAGGAAACAGGCAGCTGCAAGTGAGAGCCTGCAGTGAAATGCGTGTTTCCATGGAGATGCTTTCTGTTGTTCACCCGGTAACATCATGAGATCCTTATGTTTTGAATGTGTTGAATAAGAAGGATAGACATGTTAATGCCAATTTTCTTCTACTGCAAAACAGATTTTTCCTCATTTGGGTGAAAATGGTAATTGTCTACAGACTCCTTTAGTAACTACTTTTTTCGCTGAAAGGGTGCCCTAAATGTTTAGGTCTCCGGACTCCAACTTGGGGATATCTGATATTCAAAAGAAAACCCGATTGTACAGCGCTTAATGTTTATTGCAAATTCCTTTAGGCTTATTTTCAGCCCGAATGTTATCTTGACAACATCGTTTTGAGATGTGCGTCGGAAACACATTAAAATTGTTTATGAATGTCTCCAAATGGACCAAATAAGTATTCATCATGCTTAGGTGGGAGCTGGTAATTGAAATCTCAGACTCATTTTTCATTTTTGAAAAGGCAGGTGAATGGAAACAGGGAATGTTCGCACCTTTGTTGGTGTTGTGTTCCCATGAGGAATAACAAAAACGGGGTTGCAGGTGTTAATTCTCTTTTTGGCATGATTTAGTGTGTATATGGTAAGGACAATCACATTGGAGGCACCACCACCACCACCACCAATTGGGACCATGAGTTAAGTCGCTTTTTTTTAAATCTCCTTGAGTGGGATTTTATTGACTCAGAATGATGTTTTCATAAATAATAGAGGCTTCTTCGGTTACAGTCTACAGATTTCAAAATCTGTTTACTGCCTACGTGCTCGCGTATGTCCCCATTTTTCCCTGGTCTCAAAATACCTTTAATATTTACTTTTATAACTCAGTTATGTCTTAAACTTAAAAAGGGTCAACAAACAACCCGTTAAACACCTATTACTTGGTTTATAGTCTGTTTATAAATTCTTTTACCCAGATGAATATGAATGGCTACAAAGATGATCAAAAAAGCTTTAATGCGATATCTATGTTAGAACCCGAGGTATTTATACATCTTATCTCACGCTTGGTTTTTTTTTTGTTTTTAAAAACACTAAATTTGGGAATGTTTAAAAATTGTTTTCAAGAACCGTTTTCAAAAGCAGGAATATATGAGAATGGTTTTTAAAAACATGAGCCTAGGGTTCCAAATTGGTATGTTTGGAGTTGAAGTTATTAGGGATGTTCAGTTTGGAGTTGAAGTTATTAGGGATGTTCATTTACATTAACGCAATCCGTTTCTACAACCGCCTTGAGTATGTAAAGCTTCAGTTACTAGTAACTCTGGCTTTAATTCCCCCATTACGAAATCAAGATGCAGGCCGACACACATGGTTTTAAAAAGAAATAAAATTACCATTGCGACATCATCTCAGAAACCTTAAATTGGGTTTAAGGATTGAAATTTAATTTAAGATCAAAGGTTCTTATATTAAAATAAAATAGCTTAATTAAACCTCGAAAATTTAAAACCCATCCCCTCTCAACTATTATTTCCCAACTTATTTATGAATGAATCAAGTAAAGCTGGCCAAATTTCAAGTGACCCACATTAGAAAATACCCATGATATAAAATCAAATCGAAATCACTTTATTTTTTTGAAAACAAAAAGAAAAGGAAGAAAAAGCAGGTGAGGGTTGCTTTTTCAAATCAAGGAGAATGATTGAGAGGAGCTGTTTGTTCATGCACTCTGGATAACTTTCATTATATATATATTACCATATAATGACAAAAAAAAAAAAAAGAAATTAAAATTCTGAAAATTAAAAATACACGTCATCATGGCCCAGAAATACGCATACAGCGCAATCTACCAAGATAAATTCACAGAGAGATGATATTTTTACACCATCTGAAAATCCACGCGCTTTGAATCACTCTCCCCCAAGAATATGGCCATGAAACGAAGGCGGTGTTATTAACGCGCTAGTAGTCAAGAGTGGAACAACGAATGAACTTCGTGAAAACCGCGATTTGTTCTAAATTTCTAATCTATGTACTATGTGGTCGGGAGAGGCACAATTTCGTCCTTCTGACATGTAAATATGAGGGTGTTTTGGTAATTCGGAATTACGTATGCTGGTAACGTCATTACGAAAATGCCCCCCAGAAATGGACAGCTAACATTTGCAGATTGTCAAATTAACTCAGTATAGAAACGCATGTCCTGCTACTCTCTGACTCTGTCTGAGCTGTACAGCCGAAGCATTGAGATTTAATCCTAGAGAGAGAGAGAAAGAGTGGGAGTTCCTTTTTTCTGAATTTCATCGATATTTTCTCGGAAAATTGAGGAGTTGAAGATCTGGGATGGCAACTTTTGCAGGGACTACCCAGAAGTGTAAGGCCTGTGAGAAGACTGTGTACTTGGTGGATGAGCTGACGGCTGATAACAAGGTCTACCATAAGGCCTGCTTCAGATGCCATCACTGCAAAGGCACTCTCAAGGTCACTCTCTTTCTCTCTCCATCTCCCTGCTATTGACTTTTCCTGGATTCCACCTTTTCTTATGTTTTTCCTTGGTTATCTTTATGATTGATGAAATCAAATTATATTTGAGTGTTTGATTCTTGATTTTTTCTCATGTGGGTTCTGTTCAAAAGTGATGTTGATGAGCTTGTTTTGATGTTTTTTTATGCTATGAATATGTTTTGGTGATGGGGGCTTGTTTGCTCTGTTTGAAATTGAGCTTTTTAGATCAGGAATTTTTTCCTTGTTTTAAGTAGGATCAGACTCTCAGAGAAAGGTGTTTTTTTTTTATTTTTTTTATTTTTTATTCACTTGAAATTCAATGATTCTTGTTGCTGCATGAACCAGTCCAATTAGGTTATCTTCTGATATGGTTGCTTGAATCCATCAGACATTCATTCCATCATGTTTTTGTCAATTGGCAAGAGAGAGATTTTGGTCAGCATTCAAAACTTCCCTCAGATCATTAATGGAAATGTTCTTTCTTACTTGTTTTTATTGGAAAAAGTTTTGCTATTTATTGGTATTATATCAGAAAAGATTTTGACAATTTGGTTGCTCATTGTCTGCATTCAGATATCTTCCAAGCTTTCGACCAATTTCTTATAAGTGGAAAAGTGGGTGAATTATACTTATTGGAAATCTTCACAGAATTCGAACTAAAGAAACCAAATCAAACGAATTTTATCCTCATTTCCTGATATGATTACCAGGAATAATAGAGGACTCCATCTGGGTGATGGAGACACTAAGGATTGGAGATAGATAGAGACCATGTGAAGATCCATTCTGTCTTCCTAATAATTCTCAACCAAGAAAGTTTAGTTGCTTAATACCCATGTGGATCGAGTATATGCAAAGGCACTATTAGGATCATTCCTGTGGTGGGCCAACCCAACATGTGACTCCCATCTGGCATACGTTTCTTGTATTCATGGCTGACTTAGTTTTGAATTCATTATACACTTTAAATCATATGGATATTGCAACTTCTACATTATGAATGTTTGGTACAATATCATAGTTGGTCTAAATTCAGTTTTGCATATCACATTTAGAAAATGTAATGACAGATATGAAAACCATGGCTAGTGTCACTACGGCCTAAGAATTTGATGTTGGTATGATTTTGGTGACAATTTGAATTTGGTACTTTTAAATGCTGAGATCTGTTTAATGCACCCAAGTTTCTGACATTGATGGCATAAAGGTGATAAATTCTTTGGTAATTTCCTTTTGATTATTTTCTTATATCGGGAAAAAATAAAATAAAATGATGTTTCATTTTAAATAGTTTATATCCGTGATTGTTTGTTGATGTCTTTGAAGAGTTTTCCCAGCCTGTTTTGTCTAAAATTTCACGTTTTTTGTCTTTGCAGCTCAGTAACTATTCCTCCTTTGAGGGAGTGCTGTATTGTAAACCACACTTTGATCAGTTGTTTAAGATGACTGGCAGCTTGGATAAAAGTTTTGAAGGTACTTAGCCCTAATTAAGTTGTCCTCAGGTTGCTTGATCAGTCCCTTTATCCACCTCTCTTAAGTCTTCCATCTTTCGTTCTTTTGTTTATTTCTCTTTATACTGGTCATCCAGGGGCCCCCAAAACCACCAGATCTGTTGATCAGGTACTCTGCTGCTTCCTTCATTGTTGATAGCTTTTCACTTTGAGACCTACAAGGCTACAACTTTTATTGAGGAGATATCGGCTTCTTTATATATTGAGTTGTTTCACATATTGAGTGCACTTGTGCAGAGCCATACCAATAGCAAAGTTTCGCTATTCGCTGGAACTCAAGAGGCGTGTTGCTTGCAAAAACTGTTTACCCAATTGAAAAAGGTGTATGCATTAGCAATTATATAAAAGAAATAGAGTACAATCTTTGCAGACTGAACTGATCTTTATGCTTTGCAAATTTATATTACAGGTTTTGAGAGGCATTGGTATTATTCTATTATCCTTTAACTATCTGCACTAGATAACTGTATGCTTCGTTGTGCTTTTCTATGTCCTTGAATATCAATCCCTTACGAGTAGAAACTTGTAGAATCAAGCTTGAATATCAATCCCTTACGAGTAGAAACTTGTAGAATCAAGCTTTTTAAAACCCGATCCTAGCAGGAGGTTATATTTTGGAATTCTACTTGAACCTATTTGGAATGTAACTTAAAAGTGTATCAGCTGCTTTTTTGTAAGAGTTTTATGAATCCTGACTGTCCCTTTCGGCAGTGGATGGCACAGCTTACCATAAGGCTTGCTTCAGGTGCAGCCATGGAGGTTGTACGATCAGCCCGTCAAACTACATAGCCCATGAGCATCGACTATACTGTAGGCACCACCATTCCCAACTCTTCAAGGAGAAGGGGAACTTCAGCCAATTGGACAAGCAGGAGCAAGTTAAAGGGGGTGACTGAGATTCCAAGAATTCGACAACAAAGTGACTCTATTAAAGTTTTCATGTTAGTGTGAAACTGTAAGATCACATCTAAAGGGAGTTTTCTGAGCACCGGATGCAAATGTTATGGTAGAAGAGATAATGGGATTGCCTTCTTTTTCTATATAGATACATACATATATATGTGTTATTTCTACAAGAATATTCACTATTTGAGTCTTAGTTTTTTCACATTTTGAGTGTGAGGTTTTGAATGAATAATAATCAGAGGTGGGGTTTTCTTTTCTCCCTTCAATAAACAATATGTGGCAAGCCCACAGATCTTTTGTTTGTGTTTTCATATGAAGCTTGGTCTAACTTTTCCTTCTCTTAGTCCATTGCTTTGCTATGAAACCAAGCTGTTTTTTATGATGCCCCCTTTGGTTCATGCACATACAATTTGTCATAAATTTGTTTCCCAATGATATGAGCATGTTTGTTTGCAGTATTTGAAACTATTTCTTGTTTTAAAAAACTATGAAAACAAGAAAACATAGAGAATATGTTTGGTTATTAGTTTTTTTGTTCTAAAAGATATGGAGAACACAAAAAACACTCAATTCAGAGAACAAGAACAGTTTTAAATAAACACCATTTTGGAATTGTGTTTTCCAAAACTGTTTTCAATAACAGTTTAGAAAACAGGAACTAAATAGGCCCTATGTTTCTATTCTCTGTTGTTACTTCATTCTCTTTCTACTGCAGTTTGCATAAGGTCTATATTCTTTAAAAGAATGGGGAACCAAATGCCAAACACTGGCTTCATTTCTTATACATGTACCATAAAAATGAGAATTAATTAAACCCCGAGGGGTAGCTTAGCTAGTCCGATCTTTGGTTTATTTTTCAATTGTTACATGTTGAGTCCCTTTGGCTAGTGGAGATTTGTCCAATTATTACCGGCCAGGAATTTTTTGGGGTTCCTAGCTAGTGAGGATTTATTCAACCGTTACCGGTTCGAATTCCCTTGGGCTAGTGGAGAATTTGTACAAAAGAAGAAAAAAGGCGGAATTAAACCATGAGCTATGAACTTTTTGCTCTTCCTATCGGGTTATAGTGGATTGTTTTTATATTCAAGACTCAATCGCAGAAAACCTTTGAGGTTCATATTTCATTATTCAGTCCCCCACCGGATATAATACTTCTCCTCAAGCGCATTTTCATCACAAATGCGCTTTACCCCACTTCCTAAACGGCCCTTACTCTTCAGCACCAAAATCCCTCTACTAATAATAGAGCCTTTTTACGTTCAGATTCCTCTGGTTTACATTTCATCTAACACCTCATCTGCCATCTGGGATCCATTCGGAGCATCTTCTTTTTCAATTCCAAGCCATTCAACGCTCGCACGACTCCTGAAGAAGAGGCCATCATTGACTCAAATTAAGCAGATACATGCCCAGGTTATTACTCAGGGCTTGGCCCAGAATACCTCTCTACTTGGACCTCTGATCCACGCGTATATTGGCTGTAGAAACCTTAGCTTTTCAAGGATTGCATTTGATCAATACCCTTCTCCACCGCCCACAATAATATGGAACCTCATGATCCAAGCCTATTCCAAAACACCCTATTCGCAAGAGTCACTGTACCTCTTCCGTAGAATGCTTGTTTATGGCCGGCCCTCTTTAGCCGACAAGTACACCTTACGTTTGTGTTAACACTTGTTCGTGCCATCCCACGCTCATTGGTTGCAGGAAAACGTCCACGGAATGGTAGTGGAAAGATGGGTATGAATCAGATGTATTTGTAGGGAACTCGTTGGTTAATATGTATTCAATCTTTTCAAGAATGGTTGACGCCAAGTGAGTGTTTGATGAAATGCTTCACAGGGACGTAATCACTTGGACTAGCGTAGTAAAAGGGTATGCAATGCGTGGAGAGTTGGTAAAGCTTAGGAATTGTTCGCTATGATGCCGGAGCACAATGATGTTTCATGGGCAGTCATGGTTGCCGGCTATGTGAGACACAAGTTATATAATGATGCACTTCAATGTTTCAATGATATGCTTTGCCATGATGAGGTGAAGCCTAATGAGGCAGTATTAGTCAGCATCTTATCAGCTTGTGCTCATCTTGGGGCCTTGGATCAAGGGAAATGGATTCATGTTTATATAGATAAGAATAAAATTCCTCTGAGTTCAAATATCTCTACTGCTCTTATTGACATGTATGCAAAATGTGGGAGGATAGATTTAGCAAGAAGGGTTTTTGATGGGTTACATAAAAGAGATCTCTTCACATGGACAAGCTTGATATCAGGATTATCAATGCATGGGCTTGGTGCAGAATGTCTCAGAACATTTTCAGAAATGCTAGCAGAAGGGTTTAAACCAGATGATATCGCCCTTCTTGGTGTTCTAAATGGATGTAGTCATTCAGGTCTAGTTGAAGAGGGTCTTTCCATCTTCCATGACATGGTACCTTTGTGGGGAATAGTTCCCAAGCTTGAGCACTATGGATGTTTAATAGACCTTCTGGGTCGAGCTGGTCGACTTGAAAGTGCCTTCGAAACAATCAAGAGCATGCCTATGGATCCTGATGTTGTTGCCTGGAGAGCCTTGCTTAGTGCTTGTAGACTTCATGGTAATGTTGATCTTGGAGAGAGAACTATAAACCAAATTGTAGAACTGGGTCTTGGTTCTCATGGTGGAGGCTATGTGCTTCTCTCGAATTTGTATGCATCCATGGGACAATGGGAAAGTGTGACTAAAGTCAGGAAAGCTATGAGTCAGAGGGGCAGTGAAGAATGCCCTGGTTGCAGTTGGATTGAGATTGATGGTGTTGTTCATGAATTTCTTGCTGCAGATAAGTTGCACCCAAGGATGTCAGAGATAAACAAGAAGTTGAATGAGGTGCTGAGAAGAATAGGCATAGAGGGAGGTTATATTCCTAGCACCAAGCAAGTGTTGTTTGATTTGAATGAGGAGGATAAAGAACAAGCAGTGTCTTGGCACAGTGAGAAATTGGCTGTTGCTTTTGGGTTATTGAGTACTCAAGAGGGTACCATTCGGATCACGAAGAATTTGCGGATTTGTGAAGATTGTCACTCAGCCATGAAGGCCATTTCCCTTGTCTTCAATAGAGAAATTGTGGTGAGAGATAGATCTCGGTTCCACACTTTCAGATGTGGAAACTGTTCTTGTACTGATTATTGGTAAAAGTAAAATTATAGATGGTTGTGAACTTGCAAAAACTGTTCACTTGAAGCAAGATTTCTTGATGTTCTCTATCAGACCATATGAGCATAGAACATGCTGATTTTTCTCAGTGGTGGGTGTAAAGATTTCATGATTCTAACTTGGTTTGATCAAAATGGACTGCTACCACCTCCACCTCCACCTCTATAGACAATAACAAAAGCTCAAAAAATGAGAACCCTAGTCATCAAAAACCACAAATTTACTACTATAACATTCTCTTTTATCCTCAGCAAACTTCAGATCCTTGCAATCTCAAAAGCCACTACTGCAGTTTCAAATTTAAAAATTATATATTTTTCTGTTCATTCACCACATTTCCCTCCATTTCCTTGCCAATCAATCAAACCCCAATTGACCTCCCAACTCCACCAACATTTATCTCTACTGCTAAATAAACGTCCAAAACTATCTCAGCTCCAACAAATCCATGCCCTAGTTGTCACCCAAGCAAAGTCATCAGATGCTTCTCTTACTTCCTCTCTCATCCGCCCTCTATGCCAAGAACCACCCAAATGCTAGAATCCTATTTGATCAATATCCTTCTCCTTCACCACCCATTAAGCTATGGAATGTTATGATCAGAGCCTATTCCAAAGTTCCCGAGATATCCATCGATACTCAGACTGGATGGTCCCATGCAAGTTTTCCCGGATGAGTATACTTTTACCTTTGTGATCACTTCCATGTTCATCAGATATCTCTCGTATATGGAGAAATTGTTCACGGGATAGTAGTACAAAGTGGGTTTGAATTAAATTTATATGTAGGCAACTCGGTGATAAATATGTATTTATTTTTTGGGAGAATGGAGGATGCTCACGAAGTTTTCAATCAAATGTCTGTGTGGGATGTGGTTAGTTGGACGAGTCTGTTAGGTGGGTATGCAAAACATGGGGACATGGACAGAGCCTGGGAGCGTTTTGATTTGATGCCCGTGCGTAATGATGTATCTTGTGCTGTAATGGTTTCAAGGGTTTTGGGATGTGGAAGGTATATTGAAGCTCTTACATTTTTCCACAGCATGTTGTGCGATGGATGATAGGCTAACTTAATGAGGCTGTTCTTTGTATGTGTTCTATCTGCTTGTTAATGTTGGAGCCTTAGATCTGGAAACTTGATCCATCGTTATATAGACAAGACTAGAGTAAGGCAAAGCTCAAACATTTCTACTGCCCTCATAGATATGTATGCAAAATGTGGAAGGATTGATTGTGCAAGAACAGTTTCCAATGGAACCAGCAGACGTGATGTTCTCAGTTTTACAAGCATGGGCTTGGCTAGGATGCTCTGCATGTTTTTTATTAAATGTTAGATGAAAATGTGATGCCCAATGAAGTCACCATTCTAGGGGTTTTAAATGGATGTAGCCATTCAGGTCTTGTAGAGGAGGGTTCTTCAATCTGGGATAACATGGAAAGCTTGTGGGGGATTGCACCCAAGGTTGAGCACTGCGGGTGCTACATTGATTTACTTGGTCGTGCCGGCTTCTTGGAGAGGGCGCGCTTGAAGTTGTCAGAATCATGCCCATGGAACCAGACATTGTTATATGGAGGACTTTGTCGAGTTTCAGAATCTTTGCAATGTTGATCTTGGAGAACAGATTGTCAATCACATTGGCCAACTGAAATCTAGAGACCATATAATGGAGGTGAGAGGTGCTTCTTCAAATTTATTTGCTTCTCTAGGAATATGGGAGAGGGTCACAGAAACGAGGAAGCTAATGGTTGACATGGGGAGTGAGTCGAGCCCTGGATATAGTTGGATTGAGGTCAATGGTCTTGTTCATGAGTTTCTAGTTGCTGACCGCTTCATCCCTAGATCAGGAGATCCCAAACAAAGCCTCGTTGAAATCTGCAGAAGACTCAAGGCCTTGTTCTGCTAGTTCGATAGCCTGCGAGTTGTCATTACCAGGATCGGCCTGACCTCGCAGACCGCGGCGCGACAAACCTCGCAAAACAAAAAGGAGGTCCGTGGCGACAGGTCGACGCTCCGATGATTAGGTTAGCAAAAAAGGGTGGAGAAGAGATACTGAGTTAGCGCACCGGAGTCAGACAATCTTCCCTGGGAGTCTCTGCTTATATTCGAATTTCTTACTGATTTTAGGAAAGATAATCTCATGATTTTGGTGATAAGATATTTCTTTCCTTATCAAGGACTAGTTCTTCCTTATCGAGGATTAATGTTTTTTGGATGTATGAGATTTGGACATTGGGAGATCCGTGGATAAATATCATGCGAGTGATTTCCTCCCTGATATAGTTATCCATAATATCCTTTCCATATACCTGCAGGACGGCTCCGGCCAGAGGACTCAGGATCCTGCACGGCCTCTGTGGACTCCACCGTCCTGTTATTCCCGTGTGGCTTTTAATATTATAGTGGGTCAGCTCGACCGCTTTATGATAGCGCCAGGCCGGGCCTATCAGCAATGTCCGGGCCTGTGCCACGACACTCACAATGCTCCCATTTTTCTTCGATTGAAGGATTATGCTCTTCTAGTCGGGGAAAAATATTGTGTTTTGGGACCCTAAATATGGAGAATTATAGATTATTAATGCGAATATGTTCCAATGTGTCTATTACATGTGATGTCCCGATGGTGCATTCAATGCGCCTTTTGAAGTTCCACCTCTATATATATAGGGATGAACCTCCGAAGTCTATGAAGTTGCCAATGGATTTCTTTTCTGTTACACAGAGCTTCTTTCCCCTATTGTGATTTCTTCCCCCTCCTGTGTCTATAGGTCGGCGAAGGTGGAGAAGTTATGGAGGGAGGCTTTCAGAAGTCTCTACAACTATTTGTTGCTAATGGATATTGTGTGTTTGAAGACGACGTCTGTGTTGACCTATCAGGTGTCTTAGATGGGAAGCCTAATTATGCCAACGTCCCATTTTCAGAGCTCTTTGTTGGGCCTTGCGTAGATCAGCTAGAGGTCATGGCCGAGGGGCTTGATTATGTTACTACCCTTCTTTCAAAGTTCTACGTCAAGCAGTTCCCTTGTGTCATGCCTCCTAGCCAATGTTGCGTAGGTCGAGAGTAAGGAGAGCCTTCAAGCAAAGAGTTTTAGACTCTTCTTTCTCGACACCCCCCCCCCTCTCTTTCACAATCACCGGTATTTGTAATGGGTCTACACGGTTGTTCGCGTTTGTTTCAGGTAACCACTCGATGCCTACATGATTTAATAAGATTCGCTTATGACATACTGCACCGAACTTTCTATCATTCATTTCTTTCAGGTATGCTCTGGCCAGGTGCAAATTCCAAGATGGCTTAAGTAGAAGCCTTTACCGGTCAGGAATGTGTTTTGGTTTTAGATTGAGACTTATTTGGGTTTCAAGACGGCCAATGTGCCCGCCATCGAAGATGCCAATCGAGGCCAAGCAACCCGGCGACCTAGGCCCAAATAACCGGCTTGTCGATTGATATGACGGCCACACACAGATTCGACCCGACCGAGATTTAACCCTGACCGTGACGTTATTTTTAATTTATTTATTTATTTATTTGAATCATTTTGAATAATCCAAATATAATTACTTTTCCAAACACATTTCAAATACTCAATGAAAATATATATACGTAAATACCACTTTAACATAAAAGGGGCCCATCATTTGATCACAAAACTCTTTTTTCATTCGATGTGGCATTTCATGCCCATTTGGTCAATTTCCCACCTTTATACAATGCGGCATTATTAGTCGTTTTCAATATCAAAATATTTACAAAACATAATCAGAGTTCTATTTTTATAATAGTGTTTGTACAAAATGAGTCGAACAACTTCATGTACGCACACAGAGCCTTGGTTTATCCGTGCGACTTTGACGATAACTCGATTCATCAGCGGGTCTACGCTTCAGATTGCTCACTCGCACTTCACGATGATAAATATAACGCGCTAAGCATTTTCATGCTTAGTGGTTCTATATAGTACTCTCTTTCATTCCAGTTTAAGTCAAATCATGCAATTTTTCTAAACCATGCTTTTGAATATTTTTGAATGATCAATGCAAATACAATACATATATTCATTTCATATACATTCATTTATGGTTCATTGATCATTCAAAATATGCACTTTCATATGCAATAAATCATTCAACACACAAATCATGCATTTCAGAAATATTCTTATCATTTTGTCCTTAAACGAATTCTAGGCAATCGCTCAATGCGTAGATAAGTGGAATCACCGGCACCCGGCCCCATCGAGCGCATGATGGTATAAAAGGTTTTATACCATAGTACGGTCCCCGCTGGCCGAATCGTTATTAAAAATCATTTTGTGTACACTACCGATACTGTCTCGCCGGGCTACTGACGGAGTGATACTATATTTTCGCCTGCTCACAGATCTTACTGACCCTTATCGGTGATACTCAATATATCCTTAACTCGAATATGACAGATAACATTCTATTAAGGACATTAAAAATCAGTTATAGAAATTTACAATAGGGTATATACATATATACTCAAATAGCACATTTCAATACTCATGCAATTTTTTTCATGGCAATCATTTCACAATCAATCTTCAAATCACTCTAAAATAAATCAATATGCAGCCTTTTATTGAAAATCATTTCAATAATTGCGCAAACAATTTTGATATTTCTGAAATAAGAAGAGAAGAATAGAAACGAACCAAAAAAGTCGTCGTCGATTTTTATCCTCAATCTGGGGACTTCACTCTGCTTTCGTCACAACCCTTAATCCATCACAATTAAAGAACAATATTTGTTGGCTTATTAGGTTTCTAGTTAGGGTTGTTTTCTACCCAACACATCTTCACTTGTAAAATTTTTCTGGGAACAAGTGAACCAAAATTTACCCAACTTCCTTCAAGTCCATTGTTTCTCTATAAATCTATTTTATTCAAAAATTGGAATCATCTAATTCGGAGCACCGGAGCTCTAGATATGTCCTAAACATCCGAGACTATTCTTTTTCAACACGTAACTAGAATTTGCCCAAAACAGCTTCTCCCTTTTAGACTAATTTCTCGGGTCTAAATTTGAAATCCTTATTGGGAAATTTGTTCTCATAAGCCCGCTTTATCCAAAAATTCAATCACTCAATTCGATTTAGTGAAACTCAACTTATGGTCTAAATACCAAAACTGCTTTCGAAACACCAAATCAGACGACCGAACTGCACTGACCCGAAAACATAGCCTCACTTTGACAAATTTTATGGGTTCAATGGGGTCCAAATTTGGATACAATTATTTCAGAGAGATTTATTTTCCTAGAAGTCTAGTTTACCTAAAAATTTGAATAACTCAATTTGAATGGGTGATGACCAAGTTATGGCAAAAACAAAAACATGATATTTGGAAAATTTTGACAGCATCTTCCCTAAGAACCCAACATTTCATTTATACAAAAATCCCTCAACACTAATCCAAACAACCATATAACAACTTAGAGCAACCCCCAAAACTGAAATAAACCAATGAACATTATTTTTATACCAACTTAGGGTTCTTTCTAAACCCAAGCACAACATTAAGGAAAGTTAGGGTTTGATTTCTTACCTTTAAATCTTTGATTCTTCAATACCAATTTTCCTTCTTCCTCTTGATCACCTTAATCCTTGATTACATGGAGCAAAGATCACTAAACTTCCTCCCTCTCTTACAACCGAAAAAGCCTTAGCACTTTCTCTCCCCTTCGTTTGCCAAATGTGCAAAATGCCTCTCAAAGATCAATATTTGGTATTTAATCAAAATCCTGCACTAAGCCTTGTTTGGCTAGCCCACAAATTCCTCTTTTCTCATTTTTGCATTTTTAAGGCTTCATTTCACTTTCATTTTCAATACACTTGATCACATTTCATTTGCATTTTACATCTCTCATTTAGCGACCCTCGGGTCCTCATTTGACAATTTTACCAAATTTATCTGACTTTGTATAATTTCCAAGTTTTTATCATTTTTTCGCTTTTAGCAATTTAAACGCCAAAAACATACAATTTAATATATTTTATACCCTAAACATGTTATAAAACTGTTAGGATATTTTCAAGGCATTATAGATAGACCCAAAGGGCTGGGTGCTATAATCAGCGAGCCCATGCTTTGTTTGAATGCCTTGTAATATAAAATGCCCTATGAATACTAAGCGTGGGGTGAGAAGGGAGCGTTTCTCGATACTTGGTTCAGTCTGCTGGCGCATTGAATACGCCTGTTCATGCATTACCTTAT
This sequence comes from Tetrastigma voinierianum, assembly GCA_016808115.1. Lineage (NCBI taxonomy): Eukaryota > Viridiplantae > Streptophyta > Magnoliopsida > Vitales > Vitaceae > Tetrastigma > Tetrastigma voinierianum. Next base: position 165,969 of record JAEQBH010001518.1, read on the forward strand.
ATAGGGATAGGGATCTAGAAGTTATCATCACTTAGAAGCCTCTCGCTCAAAAATCCTTTGAGCATCTACACACTCTCAAGGTTTCAAACAAGTAAATATAGTTGCCTTTCACCATTTTCACCTCGTGGGTTTTTCCTCCGCTAGCTTCCGATTTTCCTTGCAATGATTGTTTTGTTTATGCTGGTTTTGTTCTCGCTTCCCTAATGCGAGCCATTCAATAATAAGAGTTTCGATCACTGAACTCAGACACAAAGATTTCGGGATGTACTCATTCCTGGGTGCGCCCCAATAGTTTTCGGAAAGCTCCTCATACTAGGGTTTTGGTCATGTTATCGTTTTGCTAAGGGATCCTCGAGTTGATCCTCTTTCTTTGTTTGCCTGTAGAATGACGAGAGGTTAAGAGGAGACTTCCACTAGTCAGGTTGGGTGCAGGAAGGGGTCTAGTTGGGAGTCGCATACTATGAGTAGCCTTGTGGCTTTTATGTCCGTGGAGAAACTGAGGTCCTTCTGCCGAGTCCCTAACGACATTAGCTTAGAATTGTCGGGCGGGTCGGGTTTCTCTACTGTAGGTCAGGTGGATAACGCCGTCTACTTCACCCGGGAGTAGTTCGCAGCCTAAACTCCTGGCTCCCCGTTTTCATAGAAGCGCCTCACATGTCACCTGATCACCTCCTGCGCTTATTCATCTGAATGTTTTTCGAATATTAATGGGTTGTAGTGTGCTTAACTTTCTATACTAGCTGGATATTTCGCTGGTAGAGATATGTTTCATCTATACGTTGAAGCTGGGGACTGGGGGACCGACTGTCTATGTTGACCCATAGTCCCCAACTATAATTTGTAACCGGGCTCCTTGATTCCCCCTAGATGGAGGCGAAGGGGGTTGTCATGGTTAAGGGCTCGTGGTACGAGACGCCCGACTCTTTGGGGCTTCCTTGATGAATCAATCTCTACGCTCCTAAAGCTGGTCTTAGTTCCTATTGCAAATCATGTTATGCTAGATGATCTCGTTTCGACACACATATGTTTACGATGCTATCCAAGTAAGCCTGGCCGGTGGCTCATTAGTCAACCTGATCGGGAAGGTCGGGCCCGAGAACATCGACGCCACTGAGAACATCAGACGCCTACTAGAGAACACAGAAGGAGTGCAATCATGAGTCGATCGACTCGCTAGCGAACTCGAGAGTCACACCGCACCTTCCTTACATCATCCCCATGTCTGATTTATTACCCATAGAACACAGAGACCGTCGCCTCACATCGACCGTAAGTCTAGCCCTGCACTCTTCCTCGCATACCGTTGCTCGTGAAGATCAAGCGGAGGCCGCTAAGAAGCCTTAGTGAGGTATGCTGTTCGAGTAACTCAAATTTCCAAAGGAGATGTGAAGAGGCTCGGGCAAACGAAAGAGCCGGCAACTGGTCGGGAAGGGTTTGTGCACTCGGGCTGCATAATTTCCAGTGAGCTCGCCGAGGAGGAGGAAATGTCAAGGCTTGTTGTCGGGTTTGCCGCACGGATGTGTAAATGGGTTACAGGCTTGGAGGGTGAGTCCACCCCCATATCTGATGGGAAGTGTCCAACGCGTTCTTTACCAGATGAAGAGGCCTAGAAGGATTGGGTAATAATCCCAATGGATTCCCCCGATCAAGCCTCCAACAATTAATCAATCTTGGAAGACGCTCTCAATGAGGCTGATGCACCTCTGGGGGAGGGAGGGGATCCCTATCAGCCCTTCCACGTCAACGAAATCAGAGGGGTCCCTCAAGGGTAGTCGCCGCCTGACATCCCGCCTGTGCATGTGGATATTCGTGATTTTTCAGAGAAGCGTCACATCAGTGTTACCGAGCACGTACGCTCCTCCACATGATGATCCACCCTGAACCGGGCATGGTCAGCCTCAATTCTGGGAGGGTGCTTGAGAGATCATTCAACGCTGGAGCCCCTTTAACCAGCGAGACTTCCCTCGGCCACTGGCTGACTTATTTTTCAGATAGACCAAACCCTGCTAAGTAATTAACACTCATGCCAAAGACTAAAGCTCCCGGAAGAATGTCACAAAACTTGTTAATCGACCAAACCCGTGCATACAAAGTTATGACTCGCCACCAAAGGACTATTATCTAATCCTGAACGACGCCAAAACTCATGGCATATTTTGATGAAAAATATGTGTTTATCCTTTCAGAACTCTTTGACATTTAAAATTCAAATTGGTCTAAATCACTCGCAAGTGCACAAAGTCGTACAAGTAATAAAAGTGGATTTATTAAGTCCAAATATCGCTCCTAATGAATCGATGATAAATCACAAGATCCCACCACTCTAACTACTTAAGATCCCCTTACTATTTGAACTCAAATTTAAGATGATTAGATAACGAATAAAATAATACTAAAGTAATTTCATCAGCTTTACATAAAAAATATTAATAAGAATGGAATTGAGAGTCTATCGAGTGAGGACAACACCGGGAAATAGACTCAATGAATAATTGTCACTGCATACTTTGAATCATAGCTAGTTTCATAATTGAAAGTCGAAGCTCACAAAGATGCATCAGGGTATAATTTGGATTTCTCTTTAACCACATACCTTTCACTAATTACATATTCATGTTCGCTTCCGACTACGGATCTAATAAGTCACTCAGAAGATATAACTTTCTCTTTCTAAGATTTGAGTATTTTTTTCTTTCCAGTAATTCACACCCAACTCTTAGGACTGAAGAATTCTTTCGCCCCATGTGACAAAGATATTGCAAGTCTTCTCCAATTAGATGACACTCATCTCAATACTCGATGAAATTCTCCATCTCCTTGATTAGATCTTTGCTAACACTCTGATCGTAATACTTAATTAAAAGAGGAGAAACCTCTGAACGATTAAATTGATACTTCATCAAATTATCCTCAAACCATGAGTAAGTTAGTGATCTATCCGAGTAATCTTTCAGAATTCATTAGTTCCAAAGTATTAGTCTATCATACCCACAAAGAATTACTCTATACCCTCAGGATTCTCCATCTCTGTGTCACGTAGAGGGCCTCCTGGAAATCAAAGCAAGATACAATACTTTGTTTGGGTACACGATACTAGTACTTGGAACAATTAAGTTCAAAATAATACCAATCAAATAAATTCAAGAATTCTAACTAAGGCGTTCTTCCACTTTGTGCAGAAAAATAACAATCATCATCGACCCATTCCCAAAGGGAGCTCAACCTTTCAAAACTGGTTCACTCATATCAGTGACTAACTGATCAGGAAAATTCACTGAAATTGTAAACGAACTGAAATAAATGAACTCTAGAAATTTTCCAAACTCCATTTTATTCAAAACAGTAATGAAAGAGAAATTTTACAAGAAATTCTAGGTCGAAGCTGCACATCAGTTCATTACTCAACTCCAGAGAATCAAAAGAAAACTAACTAAATACTACACTCAAACTAAATCTACTAAAAAGGAAATAAAAGATAAAAATAAAAGAAAAATAATATACAAAGTGTCTTCAACTACCCAAAAGTCCTGGAATTACAGAAGCTGAGCACACAGTGCCTTAGATGCGTCTACTTATAGACTTTCCAATGTTGGGCTGTACTTTAAAGCTGCGTCGTGGATCTCCAAATATTCTGGCCCAAATTGGTCCTTCTGTCACGACATAGAAAATTATGTCGCGATAGAGTGTTTATTCTTTGTCACTGGCTTCTGTTGTAGCATGCAGTTTTCTGTCGTGACCGGTTCTCTGAGCTTTTTCTTGGATTTTGTCATGACAGATTTTAACAATGTCGCGACATAGTTTTGATGTAGCAGTCTTGTTCTTGTTGTGACAGGGATTTCTTGTGTCGTGACATAGAATTTGTTGCAACCAGCTTCTCATGCTTTTCTGCTTTTGGAAACTGTCGCGACAAGCATTTTCACCTTCAACACTTATACTTTGTCTCGACATTCTTTATGTTGTTCTTCATCAGCTTTGTCGCAATAGAGTTTTCTTATGTCTCAACAAAACTTCTTTGGTTACTCAACAATCTCTGTCACGACAGAGTTTTCTTTTGTCATGACAAACTTTTCTTCTTTGGTCCTTATCGCTGGCTGAGCTATTTGTTGGGACATAGAAATCTTTGTTGTGACAGGCTTGACTTAGCTAATATTAGTTCTCTTTCAATTTATGTCACGATCGAATTTTCTTTTGTCGCGATAGAATTCTATCACTTTGTAGCTTTTATTGTCGTGAAAGAAAACTTCTTTGTCGCTACAGAGATTCTGCCTTCAATTCTTCATCATGCTGCAACATGAATTTCTTCGTCGCCATTCCTCTTATGTTACTCTTCAACTTCTTATCGTGACAAAGATTTCCTTGTCGTGATAGAGTTCACCTCAACCTCATGTTTTGTTTGTTGCGACAGAAATAATTTTTGTCATGACAAAGTCCTGTTGCTCTTTGTTATGAACTCTGAATGTTATGTCGCGACAGAGTTTTCTTTGTTGCGACATAAATTCTTCCTTGAGCTGGTTCTATGTTGAAACTTTGTCGCAACATAAAAATACTTGTCGTAGCTAACTTGTGTTTATACCCTGCCATTTTCTGTCGCGACAGAGTTCATATGTTAATCTTCAACCTTTTATGTTGCGATAGAGTAAGGATTGTCGCGTCAAAGTTCCACTGCCATTTGCCTTGCTCAATGTCACATTTGCAGTAAAGAGGTTATGATAGCTCATACTTTTCTTCAAAGAATGTCTAACAGAAAAACTCTTTGTCGTGACAAAGTTCTTCTTCCTCCTTGAATTCTACCTGGACTTTGTTGCGATAAACTGCTGTTGGCTGCGACATAGCTCTTTTGGTCTCCTTGAAATTATGTCGCGACAGACAAAAACTATGTCGCGATAGAGAATCCTGCATTTGCCACTTTTTTTCTTTTTTTTCTTGCTAGAATCATCTATTTTTCAATGAAAACATGCAAAACACAAATTTGGTGAATATTCTATAATTTAGCATTAAAAAATATCTCAACTGCTAAAAATGGATTAAAAATAGATGAGTTTAGGACTCATCAAATTCCCCCAAACTTAAAGTTTTCTTGTCCCCAAGCAAAGAAAAGAAAATTTTGTTTGTTCTCAAACAATTTAGCTTTTATTTTTAAGGACATTTTTATGTTTAAACCTCAATTGGGCAGGAAACATAAGTCAGTTATAAAATTATTTCTAAACATGTTTCCAATTTAGAATTAGGAAGATTTTCAATTAAGTTCACTACATAGCCAAATAATTCATATAGTGTAAACACTTCGATCATTCAACCCTGATTTGTGAGTGTGTGATGATCATCTCTTTTCCTCGCGCATTAGTTAAATCTTCCGGGGGATAATACTCGCTTAGCACACTTCCTTCATTCTTACAAATTCCATATGCTTGTTTGTCATGTTAATATCCACTAATGTAAGCATATCACCACCTACGTGGACTTCAAATAGGTCTTTTAGGGCTTGTAATGTGTGGCTTGGATAATTGGGTAGATAATTGGACAATTTAGACTCAATTTTACCCAGACTTCATTGACAACTTATTACTCCTGCCTTCATTGTGTATCCTTGATTTCTTTTGATTTCAAGTTTCTAACCTTCACATCAGGTTTTGTGCATCTTTCTGCATATTCTCCATGGTGGTATCTTTTTCTCTTTTCATTGACCACACTCAGAATATAACTTATCTTCCTTATCTTAGAAGCTTTTTCACTTTTCATCCCTCACCAAGGTTTTTGAAATGGGGCAATGTTTTGTTTTTTTAAGCTTTCTATCTCCTTTAACGAACTTTGGGTCAATAACTCCCATACCAGTTGGCATTAGGGTACTAGGTGTTGAACACCCCTAATAACTTAATTGTTTAAGGGAGGAAGGCTATAAGACCAAACTCAGTCTTCCTTGATGTTTTTCTTTTCACAACTTCTTCTCTTAATTCTCTTCATATCTTCTCATCTCAATGAATTTTTCTTTCTCAACCCTTTTTATCCTTCTCTACAACTTAAAATAATATTCCCCCAAACTTGTCATTTTCTGTCATTTATGTATTTTTTCTTGTAATCTGGACAAATAAGGGTTCTTTACTGTAGGATTATGTTTAAGGAAAGAATTGAGCTTCTCATTTGCTAGTTGATGATAAGATTGGAAATTGGCTCAAAAAAGGAACTAATGTGTATGCTTATGCATATCATAAAGGTAGGCTTTGAAAGACTCAAACTTCCAAGGATGACCTATATCATTTCCTGTTAGTGGTATTGCCTAGGATTTCGCCTTAACTAATAATCTAACAAGTTCTAGGACATTTGGAGATTTAACTGTTATGGATCCCAGAAGATGTCTCTAACTTGAGCACAATTTGTTTCAGAGTTACATTTGACCATGTGCAAGGCTTATCAGGATTTTTACAACCAAACTGTTTATAAAAAATAGAATTATAGGTCATATCTTGGTTGTTCCATCAATTTGTTGTAATCTTCCTTATTCTTCAAGTTCAACATATTTATTAATATTCTTACAACTTTTCTTTTTCAATTTTTCTCATCCTACCTCAATGCATCTATCAAATTGCTTATTTGGTTCCTGGATATGTTGCTGTGTTGTTTAACAAGTCAGAAAGTTAATTGAAATTAAACATTCAGTTCAGAGAAATTTAACACAACCACAATTTCATCCCTTCAGCAATTCAATTCAACCAAATAAGTCACATAAATTAGACAATTAATTCCAGGTAAACTGGTTTCTTATTTATTCAATCAAGCTATTTACCAAAACTTCCTCAAATTCAATTATTCAAAGTAAAATAAAGAAAATGCAAATGAGACACACAAGAAATGCAACATGAGAGTGAACACCGAGCTTTGAAAAGAATTTTTATTTTATTTTATTTTATTGGTTTTTTCAAGGATGGGATATTAGGTACATAGAAGGAAAAGGGGAAGGAAGAACAGGGTGAGCTATTTTCTTTTTTTCTTTTCTTGCCTAAGGAGGAAGGTAGATCTCACTGTGTCTAACTTGTAATCCGCTATAGAAGGTGAGAACTCAGAACTGATTTGTGGTCGGGCCTGACCTATTGCCTTCTTCCATTTCGTTAAGTGCGCATTCACCCATGGATATGGCCATTTTCTTGATCAGTTCATTTTGTCTCTACCCAATAGAGACGAGGATTCCCTTAAACTCACCCTGGGTAGAGTACATCTTAATCAGGTTGTTGTTGATCATATCCAATCTTTCACCCAACACTTTCCCGTAGTTCGTGGTGCTCCCATTTCCTCAAGTCCTTCTATCATAGTTCTTTTTTCCTTATAATGTTCCTTGTACAGATACCCAAAAGCATATGCCTTCTGCAACAAGTTCTTCTCCATGACATCTTCCTTTTCCTTCATGATTTTTATTAGCTCACTATCTCTCCTGAGCTGATATGAGATGAAGGCATCTTCTCTTGCCTTAAGTTCTTCACTCAACTCTTGTTCTCTCAGTTCCCATCTACTCTTCCACTCTTCATCTCTCTGCTTTAGGGCTTCTTCCAGATTCGGGTCCATTCTTTTAAGTTCTGCATCCATATATTGATCTCTCAATGGAAGTTGAATTTGCAAACAAGCTATTCCTTTTCAGATTCATTTTATTGTTCAACATTTCCATCAATGTAGCATTGTTTACCTTGAGGCTCGGGTGTTTCAAAGATGCTCATGATGGGCTTGTCTCACTTCTAGAGAGGAGGTTAGAATTGGGCTTAAGCTTTTTTTGCCTCCTCATAGAGCTCCTGAGTTTCTACCCCTGTGTCAGGTCATTCGGTGATTTCCTCGTATGTTCTTCTTCTTTTCTCATAGCTTTTACCTATCTTTCCCTGCCTCTGTTCTTAGGCCCCTTGGTGATTCCTGTCAGTGTCAAGAGTGAGGTCCTAGGACAGTTTTCCTTTTCCTCCCAGTTTCCTTGTACACCACCCAAGATACAGAGCCTTGAGATCAATGCTAGGTGTGGAATCAGCCCCTTGTAGCCTCCTCTGTAATAACTCAGAATTGAGTTTTTTTATTATTTTACCAACACTGAATTTGTAGTCCTTTAGGATGGCATATAACAACACTGCTTCCTTCTCCTTGACCGTACACATGTGCTTTGAAGGTAGAATGACTGAACATAAAAAAGAAAACCACACCTTTGCTGGTTCAGTCAATGCTCCTCTGGCGATGGACTCGTGTGGGGTTTTTTGGTGGCATTCCACTTTCCCTTGCAATAAGTCAACAAGTCTACAATCTTCTGGAAGTTAGGTTCCTTCACCAGTTTGTTAAACTTTGACCCATTCTTCCTCTCCTGAAGATTGTACGTTTGGTCTATCTGCTCTCTGCCGAAGGTATCCATTTCCCTCTAACGTACACTGCCTTATCCTTCATTCCCACCATATTGGCATAGAACTCCTTCACCACATCTAAGAACCCAGAAGTCTTGTGCTTGCAGAAAAGGTGCCATCCTTTTCTCTTGACAATCTCTTGGAATGGAGAAATCCATTTGTAGAAGCCTCTTCACTTTACGCAAGTCTTACTACAATTTATTCTTCCAAGCAACATGTGGCATATCGTAAATCCAAGCCATTTTTTCTCCACGCTTCGCTCTCGCTTTTATCTCCTCTGCATCTTCTCGATTCTTCAATTGGTCAAGCCAGTTCCTCATAAGCATTTCACCCCCTTTCTTCACTCCGCCTCTATTTCTACCCGAGTGACTTCATCGGGAGTTCTTCCTCCCTCTCAGTATATTCTTCCATGATCTCGTTTAGGTTTGGAACCGAGTTCGTCGGCTTAGACATTGTGAGAGGAAACTTTTGGGAATCTAGGGTTTTGAAAGGGAGTGGAGAGGATGATTCGAGAGTGGAAGACCCAGGGTTTTGAAGGTTATGATGCGTATGACCTAAGCCAAAAAATTTCTATTTATGTGCCAAAGGTATAAATATGGTTGTCACACTGTCGCGACAAAAAATCGGGAATTAGGTGTGTTCCCTTTATATCGTGTCGCCATTACGCAGAAATAATGTCGCGATAGATATTTGCAATCAATTGTAAACTAGGGCAATTATTTGTCACGACAGAGCACGAATTGTCGCGACATAAATTTTTGATGCTCCAATTGATTTATGTCGCGACATAGAGAAATCATGTCGCGACATATTTTCTGATGTTCATTTGTACTTTTGTTGTGACAAAATGGAATTATGTTTAATAAAGTTTTTTCTTTAAAATCAAAGGTTAGAACTAACCTTGCTGCGACTTCCGCAAAGCAATTATGTTACGACATTGAACTAAAAATTTTCCGTGACCGCATCATTCACGCTTCAACTGCTTTAAATTCAAAGCAAGGTGTATTCACTCATACCCATCGTAACATACTTTAGAAACTCATCTAATCATCAAAGAACCTCAATTCAAGTATGAACAACAAATCTCATTCTTCACTCAATATAATTCATCAAGATATTCAATAATGCATCCAAGTCATGTGCACAATAAAGCTGTTTACAATTTTCTGCTCTAAATAAAATTCACATTCCCCAAACTTCAACTATGCATTATCATTAAAGACAAAGTGAGGGAAATGGAAATACTCCCCGTTGTAGCAATTTTCTACATATTTCAGTTTGAGACAGTGTGCTTCCTAATAACATCCATTTCTAATTCAAACATCGTCCCTCGAAAATCAGCAAAAAAACTACAAAATAAAAATTTCTAACAAAATTAAACTAAAATTCAAACACACTAATTTAATAAACCAAATTAACTATGAAAATTAAAATTTGCTTGGGTTGCCTCCCAAGAAGTTGCTCAGTTTAATGTCTTTAGCTAGATATTTGCTGCATAATATCTTCATTTCAACAAAATTCTATTCCCTCTTCAAAATATAGAACTAAACTTCATTCATGCTTCCTCTAAGATAGTGCTTCAATCTCTGACCATTTACTTTAAATTCACTTCCAAATTTAGCTTGTAGTGTTACTGCTCCAAAGGGTGTACTTGTTACCACTGTGTAAGGACCACTCCATCTTGACTTCAATTTCCCTAGAAATAGCTTGAGCTTGAGTTGTATAAGAGGACTCGTTCCCCATTTCTCAATTTCCTCCCAGAATCTTTCCCCGATCATGCCACTTCTTTATCTTATCTCTTGTAGATTCTAGCATTATCATAAGCTTCATTTCTTAACCTTCCAGTTCATTCAATTAGAGTAATCTCTTTTCTTTGGCACCTTGAAACTCAATGTTTAGTTTCTTGATGGCCCACATAGCTTTGTATTCTAGTTCTAAAGGGAGATGACAAGGTGATGAGTCTTAAACTCATCTATTTTTAATCCAATTTTCTGGCATGTTTTTAGCTGTTTTAGATTTATTTTTATGAAAAATTATGGAATATTCACCAACTTTGTGTTTTTTGCGTGTTTAATTCGAAAAGGAGATAACCTGCAAGATAAAAAGAAAGAAGAGTGGCAATTGCGCATTCTTCGTCACATGCACTTCAAGTGTATTCAAAAGAACTATGTCGCAACCGCCAGCCTATGTCGCAACAAAGTCCGTGTTGAACTCGGGCGCGTAAATACATGAATCTCTATCATGACAAAAAGAGTTCTCTGTCGCGACATCGTTGAAGAAGAATGAAAAGAAGATTATCGCGACACCTTTAACTTTGTCACGACAATGATCAAGGCAAATGACGAAGGAACTTTGTCGCTACAATCCTTCCTCCGCGCCAAAAATAAAAGGTCAAGATTACCGTGATGAACTTTTGGTTTAAAGACAAAATTGGCCGCGATTAAAATGGCAAGAATACAACACAAGTAAGTCGAGACAAGTCTTTTATGTTGGCGACAAAAGTTTTCAAATACGGAGCTAGCTCAAGGAAGAATTTATGTCTCAACAAAGAAAATCCTGTCGCGAAATTACATTCAGAATTCACAACAAAGAGCAATAAAATCTCTGTTGCGATAAAGATTATTTCTATTGTGACAAACAAAACATGAGGGAGGTGAATTCTCTGTCGTGACAAGAAATTGAAGAGCAACACAAAAGGAATGGCGACAAAGAAATTCATGTTGCGACATAGTAAAAAATTAAAGGCAGAATTCTACCTAAGCAAAGAAGTTTTCTTCACAGAACAATAGCTATAGAATGATAGGAATTTTGTCACGACAAGAAATTCGACCGCGACGTAAATCAGGGCAGAACCGAGATTAGCTAAGCCGTTTGTTGCAATAAAGACTTCTATGTTGCTCTGAGCAACTGACAGAGACAAAAGACCCGGAAGTCTATGCGACAAAAGAAAATTTTGTCGCGACAAAAATTGTGGGAAATAAAAATGCTTGTCGCGACATAGAAAACTTTGTCGCAACAGAATAGACAAGCTGAAGAGAAAAATGCTTGTTGCGACATTATCAAAGTCTGTCGCGACAGAATCCAAGAAAAAGCCTAAAGAATAGGTCGCGACAGAAAACTACAGGCTGCGACAGAAGTCAACGACAAAGACTGAAGACTCTGATAATCAAAACAACCAATTTGGGCCCTGGTGGGGATCCATGCTGCTTATCTTGAAGTGCGGTGACATTGGAAGAATGCATAAATAGATGCATCCTAGGGCCAATGCGTAGCTTCCGCATTATCAGAAATTTTCCAAACTCCATTTTATTCAAAACAGTAATGAAGAGAAAATTTAACAAGAAATTTCAGCTCGAAGCTGCACTACAGTTCATTTCTTAAACTTCGAAAAATCAGAAGAAAACTAACTAAAAACTATGCTTTGGTAGCCGTGTCGAAAAAAAGGTCTTCACAAGTTTTTGGCGCCGTTGTCGGAGATTAGATAATAACCCATGGTAATAGTTCCATAATTGTACATATATGATCTTGTTTGCTCAACCGGTCATAACTTTGTTTGAATAGTTTGGTCTATATAACAAAAGGTCTTAACAAGTTTTCAAGGCTATAGTCGGGGGATAGATGATTTAGATGAATTTAGAGATCAATATTCTAACCAAAAGGAATTACTAATTTGACATTTTTCTTCTTTTTCTTTTATTTTATCATAAATTTCAGAAAATCACAAAAAATGCTTTTTAATGAAAGTAGCCGATGATGCTATCAAAATTTTATTTTGAGCATTAATGGATAATCAAGCCTACATATTTATTTGATTCAGGTTTATTTCAGAAAACAAAGTAAATGCATAGAAAGCCAGAAGCAGATCCGCTGCCCTTAGATACAGAAATAGAAAGAACACTAAGAATCTGAGGAAGATTACAAGTGTAGAATCTAGAAGTATGACAAATCAAAGGGAAAGACTAAAAGCTATTATAGAAGAAGAAGAAGAAATAGAGAGACCTCAAAGGCAAATGACTATGGAAGATTTTTGGAGGCCTTCTATTCAAGATGAATATTCGACTGTAAGACAACCTATATAGAAGCAAATAATTTTGAACTAAAGCCAGCCTTGATCACCATGGTACAACAACACCAGTTTATTGGTCATCCATCTGAAGACCCTAATGAGTATATATATATGGGAAGATTCTCTTTATGATGACAATATGCTTGAGTTAATGGGCAGGAACCGTATGATCACTCGTAACTTTTTCCTTTCTCATTGGAGATGTGGCAAAGAACTGGTTTGAGTCATCGCTTGTTGACTGACAAATTGGGTGAAGAAGGAAGCTATACGGGCAAGATTTTTCCTCTTGCCTCGACGGCCCGAAAGAAGATGAGAGATTGTAGTCTTTAAGTAGGGGGAGGATGAAAGTCTCTACAACGCATGGGAGAGATTTAAGAGACTACTCGAAAGATGCCCTATGCATGGCATAGACTTGACCACTCAGATGGACATTTTCTACCATTCCATGAATTATGCCTCAAAGGGCATAATTGATGCAGCTTGTTGTGCGGCTTTCAAAAGAAAAAGTGCTGAGGAGGCAAGGCAAATTGATTGAAGACCTTACCAATGCAACTAAAGCTCCATCCAAGCTTCAGGAGCAAGCAGCAGACTAAAAGAGGAGGGTGTAATTGAGCTATCTGAATTGACGCTAATACAAAGTTAGATGCATTGATGAACAAGATAGGAAACAATAGGGAAGAATGCAAACTGTGACTAAGTGGAGACAAGATGCAGCGAGTAAAGAAGAAGAGTGCTAAAGAGGGATCAAACCATGAGGGTCCCTACCAAGTTGAGGAGGCATAGTACCTAAATGCCAATAGGAGCTACACTTTCAAGCCTAACCTCAAATTGCCCACTCACTACATACCAGCACTAAGGAACCATGAGAACTTCTCATATGGAGGAGGAGCACAGGAAGGTCAAAGACTTGGACATAATTTGCAGCAATATCATGCCTCCTCAGAGTTCCAACAACAGTATCAACAACTAGCAAGATAAAGAGTAGAAAATCAAGGGCAGAGGAGATCTAATTCCTTTGAGGACTAGATGCTGGCTTTCATGGGAGAAAATAAAAGGCTGCTGAACATACATGAGCAGAAGTTTGTTGAGCTAGCAGCATTCCAAGCAAACACAATTGTGTTTCAGGCAAATACCAAAGCCTCTTTGAAGAATCTGGAGACTCAGGTAGGGCAGTCCTAGCCATGTAGAATCAGCCGAAGGATGCATTTCCAAGTGACACAAGGAAAAATCCAAAGGATTAAATGGCTCTGATTCAGAAGAGGAGGAGTGAATTAGAGGAAATTTAAATGAAGATGAGATCCAGATTTTGAAGAGGGAAAAGAGTTTTGCTGAAATGAAGACATTCTGCAGCAAATGTCTAGCTAAAGACATTAAACTGAAAGCAGCCTTCTCGAGGCAACTCGCGTAATTTAAAATTTTATAGTTGGGATTGATGTCATAAATTTTATGTGTTTAAAGTTCCAATAATTTTGTTAAATTTTATTTTAGCTTGTTGATTTTTCAGACAATGAAACTATATTAAAGATGAATTTATTAGAAGCACATTGTTCTAAACTGAAAAAATGCGTAAAATAGCTTCAAGGGGGAGCAGCCATTTCCTCAATTTGTTTTTTAATGATAATGCATAATCAAGCTCGGGGAATGTGAAAATTTTATTGTGCAAATTGCTTGTATGCATTGGCTGATATATTGATGAATGATATTAGCGAAGAATGAGAACTATTGCTCAACTTTGAATTGTGATTGTCTGCTGTAAATTGTATTTTCACAAGTATGAACTAAGAAAGACTTATCGCATAATGTCATCCGGCCGGCGTGCGAAGCATGAAAATATAAAAAAAAAATTTATGAGGTAGGACAAAATCCTGTCACAACATACAAAGTTATGCCCGACAAAAATTTTGAACTTTTGTTGTGACATTGGTTCAATTTGTCGCGACAAAGAAAAATCAAACCTCAACACATGTTGCAGGAAACTATGTTGCGACACACTTTCTTTCTATCATGATAAAGTTGGTGCTAACAATTGATTTACAATGAAAGAGATTGGTCGCGGACATATTTTCTTATGCTCGCAAACAAAGAAACTTGGACTCCTCATAATCATGTCATGGCTAAGATTTCTCTATGTCGCGTGATGAACTTAAAAGTCATCTCTTTTTAGTCCATTTTTCTGTTTGATTTTTAGTTAAAATTTAATATTTAATATACGTAATTATGAAGAAACTCACCAATTTGTCATTACAGTAGGCCAAGCAAGAAAGATGGAAAATGCAAAGAATAAGTGGAATAAAAGTGTTGAATTGACGTAGCAGTAAATGACAAAATCGGGCGTGGAGCTTCACCGATGCATTTTAGATCTACATACCAGCTTCAAGTCGCGGACTCGTGAAGATTGAAGAGAACAGGCATGTCGTGACAGGGAACACAGATAGGCAAATAAGAAGGAGCGTAAATTAAAGAATGATGTCGATGTATTCCAGGTCATGTATTATCATCACTAACCATCGCGAATCCATGTTGTTATAAGGTGATGTCAGCGGAAGAAGAAGACCGGATGTCGCGACATCGCGAACCACCGTTGTTACAGCAGACTTAATGCCGGGTCGACATCAAGAGGAGATCAACCAAAGGCTTCGGAACCGCGAGGTTGAAGTCACGACATCGTGGGACAATCTGCCTCAAGGAAACAAAGATTCAGAGCCGATGTCATGACAAGAAAATCGAGGTCGCATCATGACAACCGCTGAAAGGGTGCGTGAGACTCGAGCCCATGTCGCGAGCAACATCCCGATGTCGCCATCGTGAACAACCATCAAGACCGCAAGGAACTAGAATGGATGTCACGACAAGGCCATGATGTCGCGACATCACCACGCATCATCCGAGATGCGCAAGGTCGCTCGGCGTCGTGACATCAAGAATGTAGACCGCGGAGATCAGCGGGTCACGACATCAAAAGCCGCTAAGTGAAGACCGCAGTCGTAAGGCCGATGTCGCTGATAAGGTCGTAAGTCGCGACATAGACCGCCGCTTGAAGGAGGAAGTTTGCTAAAGTGAGGTCGCTGACAGCGATCAGTCGCATCAGAATCATCTGAAACCCGTAAGGAATGAAGTGATGTCGCGACAAGATGGTGATGTCACACATCAAGAATGACTAAATAGCTGGTAAGGTACACCGGTCGCGACGTGGGATCGAAGTCGCGACCTCAATGATGTCACGACAAGGAAACTGAAGTCGCGACTTGAAGCAAAGAACTGCCCGGCTACTCAAGTCCACAAGAAGCTACGATCGGGATTAAAGCCCAATCAGGAACCCTATAAATACAAACTTATCCAAATTTATCTGCGAAGCTTCGCGCCACAGACGCAGAGGTCCGGATTGCCGAAAGCTCATTTTTCTTCTTTTCTTTTAATTTTTATTTTATTTTGTTGTTTCCATCGCTTGAGCAGATTATGTTTTCGTGATTTCATTTTCGTTGTATTTTCCGAACTGATGTTATCGCTTTAAATTGCCGAATGCAGATTTCATTTCTTTCAAATTACCACCGAATGCTCAAGTTCGCATTAAATTTCGAATTGATTGTTTTTGGCTTTCAACTCTGCGCTTTTCTTATGATCGAGGAATGTCAGATCGTGTAATTTAGTTCGAGGAATCCAAATATTAATTGAACGTTATCGCGTAATTTATCTTTCCCGTGAGTCGTCTAGCGCTTTGTTAATTTCAATAATAATCACTTCAGATTTTGGTTTTATTGATTTCAAACCGAATACCGCTTTATACCTGCTAAGAATCGCACATTACTCGATTTCAAGGAAGTCCCCGTGACACAGGAAGACAATCCTGGGTAACGTCTAGTTCTTTTGAAGGTATACTAACTCATATTAGGATCCTCAAGGCTTAAAGTTCACTTGGATAAATCCTCTTCTCACTTGAAGTCAAGATCGGAAGTTAATGAGTTATCCACTTAAACAAGCAAAGAGTTCACCTCACCGATAGTGAGTCCAATCCCGTACATCGAGATCTAATCAAGGAAAGGTTGACTTCCATCCTAATTTTCGGCGAGAGCAATCCTGGTAAGTCAGATATCCTGCTCGACCAATACAACTCGGGAGTTATACTATACCCATAAATGGGTATGAAGTATCAGAAGAAAATACCCGGGATAAGGAAGTCCTTTTAAATGGTAGTTATCTAATTCCTCAGATTCGAGAATCAGTCATAAATTAGATAATGAAATGTGGAGTGTGGAGATCCACCAGACTACAATTCGCTCTCGACATTTTTTGGAAACTCGAGTTAATCAAGAAATTCTATCGATTTAACTACAGGAACTGACATAGTTCACTATAACCGTTTACGATGTGTCTGAGGATAACTATTCAAGATTCATTTCTTTATTAGAAATTCATTATTCTTTATTCTTTTATCTCCGCTTGTTGGTTATTTCTGCGTATTTTGTTTCTTCAATTTTCCAAAGATCCGAATGTCGACTCACTCATTTTATCGCCCAAATAGTATGGAGCTGGTAGTCGTGGTAGTTGATTTAAAAATTCAGATTCAGGATCGATATCTCGACTTAAATCCATTTTACTACTTGTCACCTCGTGCACTCGGGCACAGCAAATCAAAAAACAAAGCTTTGAAAATGACTTATTTTAAGCAGATTTCGTTTCTACATATTATACTTCCACAAGTATGGCAAGGTTGCCGAGGATTAATTAATAGTCCATGGGTAAATGTAAAGTGGTTGTAAATTTTGTATGCGGTGTTTTGATTCTCGCTAACAAGTTTTATGGCGCATTGTCGGATTGAAAGAATCTAACAAATCAATATTTAGATGAAAGAAGGAAATACTAATTTGGACATTTAAAGAAAAAGAACAAAAATAGTTTTTCAAAAAGGGTTCATTTTGTCACTGACCTTTAACAAACCATATTGAAAATGTTTGTTGACTAGGCTAATCCTATTGATCTGAGTGTATTTTGATTTCAGGAAGGCCTTAGCATGCCCATGGTAGATAAAGGATCTGATCAAGGGCCAACTGTGAATGTGCAGAAAGGGCCAAGGAGCAGGATACTCATGGAAAATTTATGGAATACATTCATCCACAATAAATATTCAGCAATAAAACAACCAGCAGTCGATGCTAATGATTATGAGCTCGAGCCAGCATTGATAACTATGGTCCAACAACCACCCGCCGATTACCCACCGAAAAATCCCAATGAACACTTGGGACGATTTCTGAGAATAGAGAATTCAACTCAATTTAATGGAGTGAAGCCAGAAGTTATTCAAATATAGTTATTCCCATTCTCCTTGCGAGACATGCATATAACTCGTTTAACTCCCTACCTCAAGAATCGTTAACACTGGGAGGAGAGCTGATGAGAGCTTATTCAACAAATTCTTTATCCCATCCTTCGCTCGAAACAAGGAAAAGAAATCATTAATTCCAACTCAAGGAGATGGGGATGTGCATATTGTTTCGAGGGATTTTGGCCGAATACAAACATAAGGTCATCTGGAACTTCAGAGAGAAATGACAGAGCTGAAGGAACAAAATGAATGTGATGGACAAACTGGCCACCTACAGAGGCCAAGTCAGATGAATTGATTTATTTGATGAATACAGGAAGCTCCATCAAGGCTAACAACGGCGTACTTGCGGGAAAGAATGAAGAGTGGATGGCGAAGAACCTCCTTAAGCAAGAGTCAACACGCCTCGAGATTATATGGTCGAAACAAAAGGGAGTTCCTACTCTTTTTCCTACCTTTATTTTAATCGCATTTGAGCTGAAATAATTGATTGTGATATTAAATTTAAAGTAGCAAGATTGTGTTTTGGGGAATTTATTTTATCTTATGCGAATGCTTAACTATTAAATAGAGGAAGTGTCTAATTCCCGCATGATAAAATAAATTGAACTGTAGTTGTTTCTGAGAGACATCGCATAACCGAGAAATGTTGTTAATTGCTCGTCTGCATTTGGGGATATAACACGTTTAAGGAGGATAACCAGAATGCTGGCATGAAGAATAGTAAAGGGAAAAAGAAACCAAATGAATGAAAACTTCTAGTCATCACCCCCAAATAAAGAACATTCCATGTCGTGACTCCAATTTTCGCGTCACAACATAAAAATCAAGTCATGACATCCCATAAATAATCCCATTGAGTTAATGACCCAATAATGAATATAATCGCCTTTGCTGATGATTCCCTTACCTTGAACCCAGTGTCAAATCTCACTTAACTGCATCAAATTACAAGTCACCCAAACTCATTAAATTGAAGAAATAAATTGTCATGAATGCGTAAATGTAAATTTACATCTTGATCTAACCAAATAAGAGAATATTTTCGCCAAGAAGAATACTAGGAAGAGAATAAAGACTGAAGTGGAAACGATCCAATTTCCCCATCGAAAAGCCAAAAAATCCGAAAGTGAAAAACGTAAGAGCATGAAACTGGTGAGTCTCATTTAATACTTCCCTAGAAATTGAAGTGAGTATTAACATTCCCATTCTTCCCAAGGACGCAATGCACTATAAAAGGAGGGAAGAACACAAAGGAAAGGACTCGCAATAAGAATGGAGGGAAGGAAGACCGAGAACAAAAAGAAGGCCCGAGGGATGAAAACAATGTTTATGAATGAGAGGAGTCGGAAAACAAACCGCCTCTCGGCAGGTGTTCCATAAACGTGGTTTCAAATGAGAACGGCCGATGGAAGGGGAATATGGATTAGTTAGAATCCATCGATCAGAAGCTCAAAAGAAAGAAGCAAATCTCGAATTCTTGTCGCACAACCTTATTAACGGCCGAATCACTGGCTAGAGCTCAAGGTCCTGAGAACCAAATCTAAAGCTCTGGGACGCAAACTTCGAGAAAAGATAGGATTTTAATAGATGAACTTAGTGAAAATGTTTGTAATAGAAATAGTTCCTGATCATATCAAGTCCTTCGTGGATATTTGAACAAGAACTCAAGGATTTACAAATTGGTTGATCATGATGTGTGGATTTGTGTTTCTGTGCTATTTCATTTTCTGAATCAAAATAACATTTCTAATTCTGTTCAATTTTTCTGAAAAGAATGGAGAATATGAATAACGAAACTGGAACTAAGAGTACGTACTGTTTTGTTCAAGGTTCAGTTTGGGTTGAAAAATCGAGAAATTGGTCTATTCTGATATAACAAAGTACTTGGGCAAACTAATGTAATTATATTATGAATAAGCACAAGTCTAGAAGAGTACTTAACACCAAGATCGACAACACTCGAAACTTTAAATGAAGTTAGAAAATTTTCCGGGAATTTAATTTATAATCCATGCTCTAGAACCTGTTCGAATATTGATTTATAGCGAAATCCTAGTTGAAAACAACTCGACAAAAACATATATTATCTCGACAACTGAGCTATTCTAGCCATCCTTATTAATATGCCGATGCACACCTTAGTTCCATGAATCGAAAGCTAAACCGACCGATTTTTCAAAAGTAAACTGAATGGAAACTCCCAACTCCATCCATAAAATTCAACTTTCAAGAAAGAACCAATGATTACCTGTGAATTCAAGAAGGAAGAAGGAAATGAAGTTTGGGAGTTTATATATTTTTGAAGAACTCAAAAAGGGAATGAAAAGAAAAAGGCAAAAAGCAGAAAATAAAACAGAAAGAAGGTTTTTGTGGATAAGTTTTATCTGTGTTTAACTCTTCGAACAATTAAGTTCGAGGGGTGTTTCACCTAGTACCCTAATGCCATTCGTATGGGAGCAATAACCCAAAGTTCCGCTAAGTGTTAGAAAGCCTAAAAGTTAAAACATAGCACTATCCCCGAATGGCAAGAACTAAGAGAATTCCCAATGAAATTACAAGTATGAATGTGTACATAGCTCGAATTGAAGAAATCAAAGAGATGTCCCAAACATGAAGTCTGGGGGAGTTTATTAGAGAAGCTATAAGAAGTAAAGGGTAGAAGAGAAGAGAAAATGATCAGGGTATTCTTAACCCAAAAATTCCTTTCATCCTACCATTGCCCAAGCCTAACATTACAAGCCCCAAAAGACCTGATTGATTTTGAAGGTTGGGATCACCTACATTAGTGGAGATCAATATGAAAAACCAGCATATGGGACTTTAATAAACAGCTGAGAAAAACCTCCCGTGAGATCGACCACCTAATACAAAGTTTGAGAAGGATTGCCGACCCGCACACACACACCGAATAAGGCTTCGACATGAACTCATGCATATACATTAGTTTATCAAGAGATTTCGCATAGAAGATACTTCATGCTTGCCTCAGAGCGGTTTAAATTTGCACACAGCTTATATTCGATAATTCCAGCTTAGAAATAAGAAATAATTAAACCGCAAAACAAAAATGTAAAATGTCCTTTTGCTCAGGACAAACAATTCTTTCTTTTCGCTGAGGACAAGCAAAATTTAAGTTCGGGGGAGTTTGACAACTTAAAAGTCATCTCTTTTTTAGTCCATTTTTCGCTTGATTTTTAGTTAAAATTTAATATTTAATATACAGAATTATGAAGAAACTCACCAATTTGTCATTAGCAGGAAGGAAGCAAGAAAGATGGAAAATAAAGAATAAGTAATAAAAGCGCGCGAATCGACAGAGCGTAAATGACAAAATCGGGCGGAGTCACCGATGCAGATGGATCTACACACCCGGGGCTCAAGTCGTGACCTCGTGAAGATTGAAGAGAAAATCGAGGCATGTCGACAGTGAACACACTATGTGCAAATGCAAGAAGGAGCAGAAATTAAAGGAATGATGTCACACAATCGAGGTCATGACATCATCACTAACCATTGCAACCTGGGCGCAGCTGGTATTATGATGTCGCTGACAAGAAGATCGATGTCGCGACATCAAGAACTACCGGTTGTTAAGGTGCGTGAGACTTA
The DNA here is from genome assembly GCA_016808115.1 of Tetrastigma voinierianum. Classification (NCBI taxonomy): domain Eukaryota; kingdom Viridiplantae; phylum Streptophyta; class Magnoliopsida; order Vitales; family Vitaceae; genus Tetrastigma; species Tetrastigma voinierianum. The sequence goes on from JAEQBH010001518.1 coordinate 187,330, forward strand.
ATGCCGTCGTGACATCAAGAGGAGATCAACTAAAGGCTTCGGAACTACGAGGTCAAGTCACGACATCGGGGGACACCCGCTCAAGGAACAAGACAGAGCCGATGTCGCGACAAGAAACTGAAATGGCATCATGACAACCAAAGGAAAGGGTGCAGAGACTCGGTTCATAACAACATCCTCGATGTCACACGAACAACCATCAAGACCGCAAGGAACTGTAATGGATGTCACGACAAGGCCATGATGTCGCCGACATCACCACGATCATCCGGGAGATGCGCAGCGGGTCACCACAATGGACATCAAGAACGTGACCGTGAGATTCAGCGGTCACGCCATCGTGCCGCAAGTGAAGACTGCAATGGCAATGATGTCGACATGCGTCGAAGTCGCGACATGACTCGCCAATAAGGAGTGTGTTTCATAAAGTGAGGTCGCGACAAAGGATTGAAGTCGCGACATCAGGAATCATCAGTGGAAACCTGTAAGGGAATGAAGTGATGTCGCGACAAGATGGTGATGTCGCGACATCAAGAATGACTAAATAAAGGCTATATAGTGTACACTGAAGTCGCGACGTGGGATCAAGTCACACTTCAATGATGTCAATGACAAGGAAACTCAAGTCGCGACTGGGCAAGAATCTCACCCGCTACTCAAGTCCACAAAGAGTTACATCGGGATTAGTGGCCCACCAGAGGAACTCCTATAAATATTAATAAACATTCAAATTATTCAAGTAGTCATACTACAGACGAGGTCTGGATTGCCGAAAGCTTCATTTTTCTTTCTTTCTTTTTAATTTTTTTATTTTATTTTGTTGTTTCCATCGCTTTAGAAAGCAAGATTATGTTTTCAGATTTTCATTTCGCTTGCATTTTCCGAACTGATGTTATCGCTTAAATAAGCCGAATGCGTATTTCTATTTCTTTCAAATTACTACCCGAATGTTCGTTCGTACAAATTTCTCGAATTGATTGCTTCGCTTCAACTTGCAGTTTTTCTTATGATCAGAGGAATGCTGTATCGTGTAATTTAGTAATTGAGGAATCCAGCTTCCATTAATTGAACGTTATCGTCAGAATTTATCTTTCCTGTAGTCGTTCTAGCAGTTTGTTAATTTCTGGGCCACGAATTTACTCGATTGGGTTTTATCGATTGGATCTCAATACGCTCTATACCCGTTAAGAATCAAGGCCATTACCCCGATTTCAAGGAAGTCCCCGCGTGACACAGGAAGACAACTCGGGGTAACGCCTAGTTCTTTGAAGGTATACTAACCTCGGCTATTAGGATCTCATGCTTTGCAAGTTCACTGATAAATCCTCTTCTCACTTGAAGTCAAGAATGAGTTGAATGAGCATCCACTTGAACAAGAAAGAGTTCACCCCACCGATAGCGAATCCAACTCGCAGTTAGCCGAGATCTAATCAAGGAAAGGTTGATCTATCCACTTTCGAGGAGGAGCAATCTGAAGTTGTATATCCTCGTCGACCAATAACTCGGGAGTTAAGGTTTACAAATTCATAAAATGGGTATGAAGTATTGTAAAAGAAAATACCCAGATTAAGGAAGTCCTCTTTAAATGTAGTTATCTAATTCCTCGTATTCGAGAATCAGTCATAAATTAGATAATGAAATGTGGGAGTGTGGAGAGATCCACGCACTACAATTGCTCGATGATTTTGAAACTTGAGTTAATCAAGAAAATTCTATCGATTTAACTACAGAATTGATAGTTCACTATAACCTTTTATTGATGTGTCTTTGAGGATAACTATTCAAGATCTACTTCTTTATTAGAAATTCATTATTCTTTATTCTTTATCTCCCATTAAGTTGGTTATTTCGCTATTTTGTTCTTCAATTTTCCAAAGATTCGAATGTTTGACTCACTATCATTTTATCGTCTAAATAGTATGGAGCTGAGTACAGGTAGTTGATTTAAAATTCTTGAGATCTCTGGTGGATCGATATCCGACTTAAATCCATTTTACTACTTGTCGAATTCGTGCACTCACACAGCAACCAAACAGCTAAAATGACTTATTTTAAGAGATTGTCACATATTATAATTTCCACAAGTTTATGGCAAGGTTGCCGAGGATTAATTAATAAATCTACGGGTAATAAAGAAGTTAAAATTTTGTAAGGCAGGTTGACTTCACAACATCACATAAATCACCAAGCAAAGACAAATTGTTGTTACGATAAATTTCTGCTTTGTCGCAACAAAGAATCGCCTAATTGAAAAGAAATCTTTGTCGCAACATTAATTCTCTATGTCGTGACACAATATTTAAAAAGGGTACAACTTTAGGTCAAAATTTGTTGCGACAATTAATGAAAGCACAACAACTCTTGGCCTATAAATAGAAAATTTTTGAAGACTAAAGAGTCACCTACCTCACAAACCTTCAACCCAATCCTTCCCGCACCAAATCTCTCTCACTCCCCTTCGAAACCCTAGATCCCTAAATATCTCTCTCAAAATGTATGAGCTAAGGAACTGGTTCTAAACCTTAATGAGATCATGAAAGAATATGCTGAGAAAGAGGAAGGAACAATTCAAGCAGTGTAGACAGAAACAAGGCGAAGTGAAGAAAGGGCTGAAGTAAATAGAGAACTGAGCAGCCAATGGAAGAATCTAGAAAGAGGAAAAGAGGAGATGAAGAAGAAAGAGCAGAGAGTAGTGGAGAAAAAGTTAGTGACTAGGTCTCTGATATGGTTTATATCGCTGTAGAGATAAATTGGCAAGATAAAGACTTATATAGGGAAGAGAGAGGCTTCATCATGGGATTTCTCCATTCCAAGAGCCGGCCGAGAGCAAGGGATGGCTCGCTCTACTTGCTAATGCAGCCCCGGATTCAGATGTGGTGAAGGATTTCTACGCAAATATGGTGGGAATGAAGGATAAAACAGTCTACGTTAGAGGGAGATGGATATCCTTCAGTAGAGAGCAAATAGACCTCACCTACAATCTTCAGGAGAATAAGAATGGGTCGAAATTCAAAAGACTGGTGGAAGCACCTGACTTCCAGAAGATTGTAGACTTGCTAACTAATGGCAAGGGAAAGTGGAATGCTACCAGAAAAAACCCACATGAGTCCATAGCCAAAGGAGCCCTGACTGAACCGACAAAGGTGTGGTTTTATTTTTTATGTTCATTAATTCTTCCTTCCAAGCACCTATGCATAGTTACGGAGAAAGAGGCGGTATTGTTATATGCCATCCTCAAGGGGTTTAAATTCAATGTGGGCAAGATAATAGAAAACTTAATTCTAAGTTATTACAGAGGAGGATACAAAGGGCTGATTCCACACCCAACACTGATCTCAAGACTCTGCATCTTGGGAGGTGTCTAAGGAGATTGAGAAGAAGAAGAAAACTGCCCTAAGACATCGCCCCTAACACTTATAGGAATCACCAAGGGGCCTAAAAACAGAGGCAGGGTAAGACAAGTGGAATCTGTAAGAGAAGAAGAAGAACAGACAGAAATACAACAGAAGGCAGATGCTTTTGGGTATCTGTACAAGGAACATCAGAAGGAAATAAGAACTTTGATAAAGAAAAGGGATAAGGAAATAGAGGGCACCCTAAATTATAGGGAAAAGTGCTATACTGAAATCTTAGACATGATCAACAAAAATTTGCTTAAAATGTACTTTGCCTAGGGAGAATTTGAGGGAACCCTGAATTCTATTGGGCAAAGACAAAATGAAATGATCAAGCAATCAACCCTAACCATGGAGTGGTATGTACTAAACATAAATGGAGAAGGTAGTAGGTCAAGGCAGCCATAAGTCAAAATCCTTGAGTTCTCACATTCGGCAGCTGGTTACAAATTAGATCCAGTTAACTTACCTCCCTCCCATAAGCATGAAAGAAAAAGAAAATAGCTCACCCTGCTATTCCATATCTTCTTCTCTCGTTGTACCTAATATCCCGTCCCTGAAAAATTCAATGAAATAGAAATTCTTTGCAAAGCTTGGTGTTCACTTTTATTTCTTGTTTGTTTTGTTTTGTTTAAATTTTCTGTCCTTTGAGTTTCATAATTTGAAATTGTTGACTTGTGGTAAATAACTTAGTTGAATAAATGAGAAACCAATTTCCTGGTTGGAATTGCAAAATAAGTCAGGAATTGCTCGTGAAGCCGAATTGTCGATGGAACTGAAAGTCATGTTGTGTTACATTTTTCTGAATTGAATTGTTGATCTACATGAACATTCTAAATGTTATATAGCACATCAGCATATCCACAAAACCAAACAAACAATATGATAGATGCTTTTAGGGTAGGAGGAGATGAATTGAAATGGAAAGTTGTAAAGATATTAATAAATGTGTTGAACTTCAAGAATAATGAAGGTTTTAATAAATTGATGGAACAAATAAGACCTATAATTATGTTTTTATAAATAGTTTGGTTATAAAAACCCTGATAAGCTTTGCACATGGTCAACAATAATACTGAAAAAAAATTTTGTGCTAAGATTAGGGACATATTCCGGGATCCATCACAATAATCTCTCCAATGTCCTAGAACTTGTTGGATTATTAGTCAAGGCGAAATTCTAGGCAATGCCACTAACAGGAAATGATTTAGGCCATCCTTGGAAGTTTGAACCTTTCAAAGCCTACCCTATGATATGCATAAGCATACACACTAGTTCCTTATTTGAGCCTATAGCCAATCTCATCATCAACCAACAAATGAGAAGCCCAATTCCTTCCTTAAACATAATCCTATAGTAAAGAACCCTTATTTTCCCAAATTACAAGATAAAATACATCAATGACAGAAAAGGACAAGTTTGGGGGAATATTATTTTAAGTTGTAAAGAAGGATAAAAAGGGTAGAGAAAGAAAAATTAATTGAGATAAGAAGAGATGAAGAGAATTAAGAAAGAAGCTGTGAAAGGGAAAACATTAGGGAAGAATGAGTTTGGTCTTGTAGCCTTCCTCCCTTGAACAATTAAGTTCTTAAGGGTGTTCAGACACTAACCCGTAGTTCAAGTAAGGGAGGTAGAAAGCTTAAAAAGACAAAACATTGCACCATTCTAAAACCTTTGATAAATGTATGAAAGTGAAAAAGCTTCAAGATAAGGGAAGAAAAGTCATACTGATTGAAGGAAATGAAAAGAGAAACATCAAGTAGAGAGTATGCGTAGCATGAACAAACTCGATGAGGAGGTTAGAAACTTAAAATCAAGAGAAATCAAGGATGCAAGGATGAAGGCAAGAGTGTGTTGTCAAATAAATCTAGGTCAAATTGAGCCTAAAGTGTCCAATTATCTACCCACTCACCTGCCACATTACAAGCCTAAAAGACCTACTTTATCTTAAAGGTGGTGATATGCCTACATTAGTGGAGATTATATGACAAAACAGCATATGGGACTTTAAAATGAAAGAGAAGTGAGTTAACCGAGTAGTAGACCGTAAGATTAACTAATCACTAAGGAAAAATAGAGGGAAGACCATACACACCACAAATCGGTTTAATGATTAAATTGTTTACACCATCTGAATTATTTGTTGGTTTAGTGAACTTAATTGAAAATCTTCCTGATTCTAGATTGGAAACATGTTTAGAAATAATTTTACAACTGATTTATGTTTCCTGCCTAATTGAATTTTAAACAAAAAAATGTCCTTAAAAATAAAAGCTAAATTGTTTGAGGATAAACAAAAATTTCTTTTTTTTTGCTTGGGGAAAAGCAACACATTAAGTTTGGGGGAATTTGATGAGTTTTAAACTCATCTATTTTTCATCAATTTTTCTAGCATGTTTTTAGCTATTTCAGATCTATTTTTATGCAAAATTATGGAATATTCACCAAATTTGTGTTTTACAGGTTTTAATTGAAAAAGGAGATAATTCCAACAGAAAAGAAGAAGAAAGTGGCAATTGTAGCATTCACTCTCGTGACATAGCTTCTTTGTCGCACGCACTTCTGCCAACCAAAAGAACTATGTCGCAGCGCTAGCCAGGCGTCGCAAAGTCCGTGTCAACTAAGGCAGAATGTAATCTCTATTAGCGAAAAGAGCCTCCATCAACGACACATCAAGAAGAATGAAAAGAAGACTATCGCGACACCCTTAACTCTGTCGTGACATTGATCAAGGTAAATGGCAAAGGAACTTTGTCACGACAATCTTTCTTCTGTCGCAACATAAAAGGCTGAAGATTAACAGATGACCTCTGTCGCGACAAAAGACAGCTCTGTCGCGATTGAAAATGGTAAGAATACAATACAAGTTAGTTGAGACAAATATTTTTATGTTGTGACAAAGTTTTCAGCATGGAGCCAGCTCAAGGAAGAATTTCTGTCGCAATAAAGAAAATCTTGTCGCGATATTACATTTAGAATTCACAACAAAAAACAACAAAATCTCTGTCACGACAAAGATTATTTATGTCACGACAAACAAAACATGATGGAGGTGAATTCTCTGTCGCGACAAGAAATTGAAGAGAAACACAAGAGGAATGACGACAAAGAAATTCATGTTGCGACATAGTAAAGAATTGAAGGCAGAATCTTTGTTGCAACAAAGAAGTTTTCTTTCATGACAATAAAAGCTAGAGAATGGTAGAATTTTTTCGCGACAGAAATTGTATGAGAACTGAGATTAGCCAAGTCAAGTTTGTCGCAACAAATACTTTTATGTCGTAACAAACAGCTTAGTAAGCGACAAAGACCAAGGAAGAAAAGTCTGTTATGACAAAAGAAAATTCTGTCGTGACAGAATAGACAAGTTGAAGAGAAAAAATGCTTGTCGTGACATTATCAAAGTTTGTCGCGACAGAATCCAAGAAAAAGCCTAGAGAATAGGTTGCGATAGAAGTCAGCGATAAAGACTGAAGACTCTGTCACGACAGAACTTTCTATGTCGCGACAGAGAAACCAATTTGGGCCAGAAATTTGGGGATATATAACACTGACTTGAAGTGCAGCCTAACATTGGAAAGTCTATAAATAGACACATCTAGGGCACTATGTGTAGCTTCCGCAATTCCAGGACTCCTAGGTAGTTGAAGACTCTTGTATATCTTTATTTTTCTTTTATTTCCATTTTAGTAGTTTAGTTTGAGCATAGTTTTTAGTTAGTTTTTTTTTTTTTTTCTGATTTTTCGGAGTTGCGAAATGAATTGTGGTGTAGCTTCGAGTTGGAATTTCTTGTTAAATTACCTTTTCATTATTGTTTTGAATAAAATGGAGTTTGGAAAATTTCTGGATTTCATTTATTTTAGTTCGTTTACACTTTCAGTGAATTTTCATGATCAGCTAGTCACTGAGATGAGTGAACCAGTTTTGAAAGGTTGTGCTCCCTCTGTGAATGGGCCGATGATTATAGTCATTTTTCTGCACAAAGTGGAAGAACGTGTAACACCCCGAAATATACCCTAGTCGTTTTCAACGTGTTTAGGGTATTTTGTAGGCATAAATTGAGTTTATTGTAATTGAAATGCGAAACATGGAAATTGAGAAACCCGGAAATTGTACAAGACATAAGGACAAAATTGTAATTTGATAAGAAGGGGACATAAAAGTCATAAGTTGATAAGACTAGAGGCCAAAGTGGAAATATCAAGTGAATCAGGAGTACACCACTAGAACGAGGAGGACTAAAAGGCAAATAAGAGAAAATTTAACTATAAAGGTGGAGGGAGACAAAATAACTCATTTGTCTCCAAACAAGAGAGTCTATACGGGTCAGGAGAGTTAAGAAGAAGAAGAAGAGGAAGAAAGAGGAGTCAAGCAAAAGTATGGAATTCTAAAGTTTTGTATGGATTCTAGTATGATTTTGTATAAAATACTACTTGGGTATGGATTGATAGAGTTTTATTTGGATATTAGTTTTGTTCTCTTTCTAGGGTTTTGTTAGGAATACATCCTAACTCTAGATTTATGGGAAGTTGGGTTGAAAATCCCTAGCTGATATCAATTAGACATGGAATCTTCATAATTGTATGATTTTGTAAAGTTTGGTGAACTTTGGTATGAATCCTTGGATCCTTTGGCTAATGAGTTGTTTGGAGGGATTCCATGTTATTTTTTGATGAAGGATGGAATAGAAGAGAATTATGGAAGAAAAGTGAATGAAAAAAGGTGAATTTTGCCATTTCCGGGCAGAATCGCACCTTGGTAACAGTACCAAACAAGGGTGGTATCGGTACCACTTATGCAGAGGCAAAATAGTACCGGTACCATCCAGTGGTACCCCACCACTCTCTGTAACCTGTGGGCTTGGTATCTAGCATCAACATAGCGTGCCTGGCATTCATTAGCTCCGCAACCCCGCTTTTGGGTATTTTGCATTGACAAGCTATAATTTGCTACCGAGAGTATTAGAACTCTAATGAATGATTACTGTGTTAAGATAAGAAAGAAATGACTCTACGCCTCTATAATAAGCTAGAAGTTTCTACATATAATTTAGGAATGCCTAAGACTGTGTATTAAATGACACGACACTTCGCTATTTGCGGCAGCATCGTTCGACGCAGATTTCTAAGACTCCTTCTTTGTGCTACGACACTTCAAGATCGTATAAGACTTCGCACTTATCGGTCATGGTCTTTACTCGCTTATTATTAACCATGCATTCTACAGTTATATGCTAATAACCCGAATGATCTTAAATAGAAGTACACAAATGATATCGTTCTATGTAATACCTACGTGTACTCGAATAAGAATAAGCTCAGAATTCCTACCTGAGATCCAACGTATAAAGTTGCTATAAGTACAAGTATGAGTCCTATGGGAGATCTGAATAAGCATAAGTCTGTTATAAGCATAAGTTCATTATATGAATGCATGAAAATTTTGATATATGTTATTGTTATATGCTCACTATAAATGTGTATATGCATAATACATATGTTTCCCACTAAGCGCAGTTTAGCACTGGTTTTCAACTGTGGCAGCATGTGAAGAAGGAGACAAAGGATCTTCTCGCATTCTTCTCGCCACCACACTATCAGTTCACCACTATAGGCTCTGCGGCTCGATCGGGTAAATGTAAATGTATAGTTTTGTATGTGTAAATGGGACTCGATCAGAGCAGGTGATTAATCGTAAACACCACTACTGTTAGTTTTATTTGTATTTTGTATATGATATGTTGATACAGTTATAAGACTTGGACATACCAACGTCTCTGATAAAGTAGTAAAGAGTCCCACCCGCTTCGTGCCTTCGCGACGTAACGCCCGTTGATAATTTTTGAATTTATTTGATTGGTATTATTTCCGAACTTAATTTGCTCTCAAAGACTAGTAACCAGTGTGTACCCAAGCAAAGTATCAGATCTTGCTCATCAGGAGGCCTTCTACGTGACACGTAGATGACAGAATTCTTATGGTGGCAGAGAGCAATTCAGGGGTACGGTACCAATACTTGAATTAGTGAACTCGAAAGATTACTCCGATAAATCACTAACTTACTCATGGTCTAAGATAGTCGGTGAGTCACTTAATCACTCAGAGGCTTCCTTCTCCGATGAAAGGATTCGATCCTCGTGTTAGCAAGGATCTAATCAAGGAAATGGAGAATTTCATCAGTATTAAGGATGAGGTGCCATCTAAATTGGAGAAGGCTTGCAATATCCTGTCTATGGGGGCAAGAATTCTTCAGTCCTAAGATCTGGGTGTGAAGTATTGAAAAAGATAAACACTCAAATATTAGAAAGATGATTATATCTTACAAGTAGCTGATTAAATTCATAAGTTAGAAATGAACATGAATCTCTAATTAGTGAAAGGTATGGTTGAGGGAGAAATCCAACTTTCCAACTAATGGCTTAGCTAAGATTCAAAATGGTGCAGAAAATGACAATTATTCATTGGTCTATGTCCTAGTGTTGTCTCACTTAGTGAACTCTCAACTCCATTCTTTTTAATATTTAATGTACACTAGTGAAATTACTTTAGAATTATTTCATTTTTTTCCAATCATCTTAATATCGAGTTCAAATAAGAAGGACCTGGAAGTAGTTTAAAGAGCTGGATGAGTAATTCATCCCCAACTGTAAACTGTTATTTGACTTAATGAAAATCCACTTTTATTACTTGTACGATTTGTGCACTTGTAATGATTAAGACCAATCAAAATTTTTAATGAATCCAGTTTACAAAAGGACAAACACATATTTTCATCACAGTTGCTTAACAAGTTTTTGATGTTGTTGCTAGGGACTTTAGTTAGTCTTTGCAAAATTCTGTTAGAAAAATGTCTTAACAAGCTTTGGCGCTGTCACAGGATTAGATATGTTCACGGTAATAGTCCCATAAATTTTTACATATCTGATCTTGTTTGTCAACTAGTCAACTGGTGATAACTTTGTTTGAACAGTTTGGTCTATATAACAAAAGGTCTTAACACAAGGTTTTCCAAATACAATTTTGTATGGGGACTGTAACGCTCCAAAAAATACCCTAATATTTTTACATGTATTAGGTATAAATTGATAAACTGAGGATTTTTCTGCATTGTTAAATGATCATGTTAAATGTTAAATGATAAATGATTGATTATGATTCAATGAATGAACCTCGAATTTACCCAAGTGTTATATCAAAATGGGAAAATTATCATCGAGACCTATGTCATTTGTGATAAAGAAAATATGTCTCAAGCAGAATAGTGAGAATTGAAGTGCAAATAGAGAAAGTATATGGGTTATATGGCAAATTTGGAGAACTTAACTCAAAAATGGGTTTTAGAGCCAAACATGGCCTTATGATGTTTAGTGACTTAAGACCACATCAGCCCACTGAATTTACCATTGCAAAAATACCTGAGATCGAGAAAGAAAAGTAGGGTTTTGAGTGAAGATCAAGAGATTGGTGTGAACTTGCTGGTTTAAAAGATCTACAGAAAGCCCAGTGAGCAGCTAGGCAAGAAGTTTCAAGAGATTTAAAGTAAGAACACAAACCCTAGAAATATTTTCTTATGTTTAGATTTGGGGAAAAACCCTAACCTTATGTAAAGGTGATTTTGATTGGTTGTAGATTAGTTTTGGGGTTGTGTCGGGTTGAGTTTTGAAGTGTATTATTGGTCAGGTATTGGCTCGATTGGTTTTGAGGAATGTTTGTAAAAGGAAAACATGTTTTCAAAGGAGTTGTCACAAAATTTGTCAAAACCCTATAGGTTGTTATAATCATCCAAAATGGAGGATCAATTGGTAAAGAACCATAAGAGCTAGAGCTACAAATGAGTGCTAGAAGGACCAGGAGCAAATTGTGTTCTAAGGCCCCGAATATGGGCTTAAATGTGAGTTTCGTAGCTCCACGGCATGCCCGCTTTGGGCGGGCCAGTGCGTTTTGGCCATAAGTTGAGAGTTTCACCATCCAAATTGAGTGATTAAAATTCTGTAACCATAATGTCTAGGGAATAATTTACTTGAAGGAAGTATAATTAAATTGTAACCTCAAAGTGCCCATAAATCTATCAAAGTGGAGCTATGTGCAGATTCTATTTTGCAAATTAGAGTAGTCTAGATGTAAAATGCAATAACTTGAGTTTTGGTGATCCAAATTGGATGATTCCAATTGGATAAGAAACCTTAGAACCATAGCTTCAAATGAGTGAAGGAAACATTACCAATTTATGGAGTTAAGACCCCAGAAATCGAAAATAACAAAGAGGTGATCCAAAGAGTCAGCATAAGACTAGTTTGACATTAAAATGTCGTAACTTGAGTTTGGGTGATCCAAATGAGATGATTCCAATTCCTACTGAAAATAGACTCATACATTTATCATTTATTGAAGGAAGCATGAGAAAAATATGGCTCATGTGTCCCCATAAAAATTTTCAAGTGAAGGAGTATAGGGTAGACATCAACCCTTACCAAAACTCCTAGAATGCACAACTGATTTTTCTTTCTTTGGTTGTTCTTTAATTGTGACATATTTGTGATCAATTAGGGTTGGTGACAAGGAAGCTTGACCCAAGAACGGGATTTTTAGGATAGGAATCGAAGAATGACAACCTTTTTGAGTTTGTTCTTCAATCTCTCTCTTGTTTCAAATTCAGAAAGTTTGATCTATGCACTCTTCTTCATTGTTTCAAAATTGATTGTGAAATATTTAATATTTTATGATAAATGTATATTGATTTGTTTTAAATTGATTTGAGACAACCCGGACAAGTAAATAAATTGTATGAAATTTGCATGAAAAGTTGAAAATAAATTATTGTATCTAAAATGTATATACACTATTGTAAATTGTATTGAATGATCTAAGATCCTTACAAGAATACAACTGCTAAAATTTGAGTTAAGGATAGATTGGTATACCAATAAGGGTTAAATTAACAAGATTGACAATGGAATCAGATCTAACTGTGAGCTCCAAGAAGAGCCAAGATCGATAGTGTTCACGAAATTGGATTTTTAATAACCAGTCACAGCCTAACCAGACCTACCGTGTTATAAAAACCGCTTTTTATACCAAATTGTAGCTTCAACAAGACGCGTTTGATTCATTATCCTATGCACCGAAAGCATAGGTTAAATTCGATAAGGGCAAAATGATAATAAAATTGAAAAGTGCATGATTTATGATTTGAATGATTTAGTGCATATGAAATTGCCTAACTTGAAATGACCAATGAATTGTACTGAAATCAGAGAGAGTATATATATATATATATATATATATATATATATATATATATATATATATATATATATATGTATGTATCAGACCGCATTGGTCATGTACAAAAGCATTGTTTTATAAATATTGCATGAATTGATTTAAACTGAAATGAAGAGAGAATTGTATAGAACCACTAAGCTTGAAAATGCTTAGCGCGAAAGTGGCAGGATCGAAGATCGTCAAGCGCAGAGTCATCGTCAAACAGAGCGGAGTATAAGTAAATGCTCTGTCTCATGCATATCATTTCATTCATGATATTTTGTAATTATTTTTGATTGAACTCAAAGATGTAAAAGTCTTCATAAAAAGATCACATTTTTTTTTATATCTTTTTAAAAGTATGGAAATGTATTTTACATATTGTGGACAATCTGTAAGTGAACTCCATAAATATTTTGTATTTGCAAAGGCATGGAATATCAATTTGTATAAATGCGTCATTCAAGAACAGTTTTGGGCCTTATTTAAATTAAGGAATGTGTATTTTGTTTTATCAAAGCTATAGTTAAATTGTTATGTGCTGGCACCTGTGTGCCACATTTTAAGGTGACGTGAGCACAAGTAGCATAGAGCTACAGTATTGAAAACGTATTTGTATTTGTATTGGTGTTTGAATATATCTTAAAAGTAAAAGTATTAGTAGTGCAATGGATGCTACAATTATTTTGGTATAAGAGCCTAGGTTTAGGCGGTTCTACAAAATGATTTTGAAATTTTTGTGAATGATTTTGAAATTGTTTATGACATGCATTGCATTTGCATATAAAGGATGACGTAACTTTGATGCGGATCTTATCGGTCTTAATAGGTAAGCATGAAAAGTTCAGGCCCCAATAGTGTCTTTGTGAATAGAGTTTATAATGAACTGCATCTCATCCTAGCCCAAGAAGACAAAGATTTGATAAGTGTTTACAAAATTGATTTTTAATAACTAGTCAAGAGTCTAACGAGACTTACTCAGTATAAAACCGCTTATACCAACTCGTAGGGCTCAATCCAGACCGTGTTTGATTCATTATCCTATGCACCGAAAGCATAGGTTAAATTCGAGCAAGTGGCAAATGATAATAAAATTGAAAAGTGCATGATTTATGATTTGACGATTTAAAGGCATATGAAATTGCCTAACTTGGAAATGACCAATGAATTGTAATTGAAATTGCATATATATATATATATATATATATATATATATATATATATATATATATATATATATATATATATATATATATATATATATATATATATATATATATATATGTATGTATTGTACTGCATTGGTCATGTACAAAAGCATTGTTTTATAAATATTGCATGAATTGATTTAAACTGAAATGAAGAGAGAATTGTATAGAACCACTAAGCTTGAAAATGCTTAGCGCGAAAGTGGCAGGATCGAAGATCGTCAAGAGCAGAGTCATCGTTAAACAGAGCGAAGTATAAGTAAATGCTCTGTCTCATGCATATCATTTCCTCATTCATATTTTGTAATTATTTTTGATCGAACTCAAAGATGTAAAAGTCTTCTTACAAGAAGATCACATTTTTTATATCTTTTAAAAGTACAACGATTTACATATCAGGACAACCAGTGCGAACTCCATAAATATTTTGTATCATAAAGGCATGGAATATCAATTATAAATGCGTCATTCAAGAACAAGCTAGTCTTTATTTAAATTAAGGAATGTGTATTTTGTTTTATCAAAGCTATAGTTAAATTGTTATAAAAGGGCATGGGTGTGCCACATTTTAAGTGGTATCAGAGCACAAGTAGCATAGAGCTACAGTATTGAAAACGTATTTGTATTTGTATTGGTGTTTGAATATATCTTAAAAGTAAAAGTATTAGTAGTGCAATGGATGCTACAATTATTTTGGTATAAGAGCCTAGGTTTAGGCGGTTCTACAAAATGATTTTGAAATTTTTGTGAATGATTTTGAAATTGTTTATGACATGCATTGCATTTGCATATAAGTGATGACGAACTACGCGATCTTATCTGGCCTTAATAGGTAAGCATGGAAAGTTCAGCCCCAATAGTGTCTCATGAATGAGTTTATAGAGATCGCTTCCATCGTGTAATATGAGAGTATGAGTTTCTTGGAGACTGATCAAGTTATCATTAAGAGAGTTTGATGTGGATATTGGGGATGGATTGCTGTCCCGACACTCAAGTAGTAGTTGATTGTAGAACTAAGAGAGTGAATCTGGCGACACCGAAAGGGAGGAAGTGACTTTTAATGGCAAGAGGTCGAACCACCTCTCTAATGTGATATCTGTCGCTACTGCTAGAATTATGGTTTGAAAGGGGTGTGAAGCCTACTTGGCATATGTGATAGATACGAAAAAGGTGGAGCCTAGTTTATCAGACATCCTTACATTTTGTGATTATCTGGATGTGTTTTCGGATGAATTTCTAGGATTGCCTCCATAGAGAGAGATTGAGTTCGCAATCGACGTTGTTCCGGGTGCCACTCCGGCATCCATTACACCGTATAGAACGGCTCTAGTGGAGTTAAAAGAATTGAAGCTTCAATTGCAAGAGTTATTAGAGAAAGGATTTATTCGTCCGAGTGTATCACCATGGGGAGTGCCAATGCTCTTTGTTAAGAAGAAAGATGGTACGCTTTGGTTGTGTGTTGATTATAGGCAATTGAACAAAATGACAGTGAAAAATAAGTATCCGTTACCTAAGATTGATGACTTATTCGACCAATTGAAAGGTGCAAGTGTATTTTCGAAGATCGGGATTCCATGACTGGGGTATCATCAATTGAGGATTAAGGATGCTACGTATAAGACTGCTCATAAAGCTTATGATACTATGAGTTCTTGTAATGCCGTCATTGACAAATGCACCGGTGGCTTTCATGAACTTAATGAATCGTGGTTTTTCGATCGTATGCAGATCACTTGTAGTCGTGTTTATAGATGAGCATCCTGCGGTATCCAGTGACTGAAGATCATGATAATACACGCACTCGAGTAGTGCTAGAAACCCGAGGCGCGAACAGCTTATATGCAAACCGAGCAAATGTGAATTTTGGTCAGAGAAGTGTCTTTTCGACATTGTAATGTAAGGAATTCGAGGGATCCAAAGAAGATATAGGTGATTATTGAATGGAAACAAACGAAAAATGTCACGTAAGGCGTGAGCTCGATCGCAAACACACGCCAGTATGTCTGCTAAGGGGTTTTCGGCGATCATGTCCCTATGACGATCGTACTCCAAAAGAATGAGATTCGGCGGGAGTGGAAAGTGTTAAGCCGCTTTGAAAGCTGAAAGCATTCTAATCGAGGCAATGCATTCTTATCTGAGCCGACCTACGGTAAAGAATACGCGATTTTTAGTGATGCTTCATTAAACGGACTCGACGTGTCCATGTAAGAGGGTAGCGGTAGCTTACGCTTACAGCAGCTTAGCGCATGAAAAGAATTATCCTACGATGATTCGATTTATCACATTGTGTTCACAGATTGAAAATATGGAGACACTATTTATGGAGAAAATGTTTCATCCACACCGATCACAAAAGTCTTGGCATTTAATTCTTGCAAAGAGAGCTTAACTCGAGACAACGATGGATGGAATTGATCAAGGATTGCGATTGTGTGATCGACATCATCCCGAGAAGGCCAATGTAGCAGCGCATGCCTGGCAGAAAGTCGCACAAACGCTCGAGCCAATGCTCATTTTCAGCATCGTAAGATCTGCGGCAATATTAGTGGAATTAGTAGCAAAACCAAATTTGTTGAACCGAGTGCTAGAGGCACAAAAGAATGATGAGAAAATAGCTACAATTGTAAATTAGAGTAGAGAAGGGAAAGAAACTGAATTTATAGTGAACGAGGATGAATTTTTCTATTATAAAGATCGGGTTTGTGTACCTAATGATGATGAGTTGAAAAAATCCATACTTGAAGAGGCACATAGGGATCCTTTGCTATGCATCCTGGTAGCACAAAAATGTATCAGGAATTAAAGACTTCATACTGGTGGTCCAGAATGAAAGAAATGTGGCTTAATCCAGGACCGCGTATGGTGTGTCATAAAGTGAAGGCAACATCAAGTTCATTTGGGATTATTGCAGCCTAATAAAATAATTCGATCGGAAATGGGACCGAATCACAATGGATTTCAGGGCTCAAGCTAATCGTTGAAAGGAAGGAAGCATGATTTGGTTTGGGTCGTGGAAGACCGATTGACTAAATCATTTGCTTCCTACGGTGAACCGACTATTCCTTGACAAATGACGAGTTGTACATAAGTGAAATAGTTTAGTTACATGGGATTCCAATATCCATCATTTCAGATAGAGATCCGAGGTTCACCTTGAGATTTTGAGGAAAATTGCAAGAGGCTTTGGGCACTCAGGCGAATTCGACCTGATGTTCACCCATAAACGGATGGACAATCAGAGAGTGATCCAAGTGTTGGAAGATATGCTGAGAAGTTGTGTGATCGACTATGAGGGTAGTTGGGATAGAAACATTCCCCTAGTTGAATTTGTGTATAACAATAGCTTCTAATCGAGTATTGGAATGGCGCCTTACGAGGCTCTCTACGGAAGAAAACGCAGAACACCATTGTGTTGGACTGAGTTAAGTGAGAAGAAAGTGATTAGCCTCAATTTGATTCAAGAAACCGAAGAAAAGGTAAAAATAATTAGAGAAAAGTTGAAAGTGGCAACTGATAGGCAAAAATCGTACGCCAACATGAAAGAAAGGACATTCGATATGAGATCGGCGAGAAAGTATTCTTGAAGGTATCACCTTGGAAGAAAGTAATGAGATTTGGGAAAAAGGGCAAGTTGAGCCCAAGGTTTATTAGGCCATTTGAGGTGATCGAAAAAGTGGGTCCAGTGACATAAAGATTAGCCTTACTTCCAAAATTGGAAAAGATCCATAATGTATTCGATGTATTAATGCTACGGAGGTACATGTTAGACCCATCACACGTAGTCTCTTCAAAGACAATTGAGCTTATATCAGATTTGACGTATGAGGAAGAGCCAGTGGAGATCTTGGCTCGGGAAGTGAAGAAAGAGTGCGGAACAAGCGGGTGCATTAGTGAAGTGTTGTGAAACCCTTGAGGCCAGGAAGCCACATGGGAAAGTGAAGAAACGATACGTCAACAATATCCGCAACTGTTCAATGAAGGTAATTTCGAGGACGAAATTTTCTTACACGGGGGAGAGTTGTAACGCCCCTAGTATTTTTATTATGTGTTTAGGGTATAAATTGTGTACCAGCCAGGGATTTTCGGGTATTAAATGATCATGTGTTAAATGTTAAATGATAGACGATTGATTATGATTCAATGAATGAACAGAAATTTACCCAGAATGTTTTAAGAAACGAAATGGGAAAAATTATCAAATGAGGACCTAAGGGTCATTTATGATGAAAATAAGTGAATAGTGAGAATTGAAGTGCAAATAGAGAAAGTATATGAGTTATATGGCAAATTAGGAGAACTTAACTCAAAAATGGGTTTTTAGAGACAAACATGGCCTTATGATGTTCGTGACTTAAGACCATTGATCTATTGAATGGCCATTTGTGCAAAAATGTATTTGGAGATTGAGAGAAAGAAAAGCTAGGGTTTTGAGTGAAGATCAAGAGATTGGTGTGGAACTTTCTCTTTGGTGTAAGATCTTACAAGAAAGTTCAAGGAGGAAGCTAGGGCAAGAAGTTTCAAGAGATTCAAAATGAAACACAAACCCTATAACTCTTTTCTTGTGTTTGGATTTGGGGAAAAACCCTAACCTTATGTAAGTGATTTTAATTGGTTGTAGATTAGTTTTGGGGTTGTGTTGGGTTGAGTTTTGAAGTGTATTGTCGGTTGGTATTGGTTTAAATTTGTAACACCCCGAAATATACCCTAACGATTTGATTTATGTTTAGGAGTATAATAAAAGTAAAAAGTATATTTATCAAAAATAAAATAAAGATAAAATAAAATAACCCAAATGAAATTAATACTGAGTTAAGGGTAAATTAATAATTTACCAATGCAGGACCCAAGGGTCATAATTTAATAAGTTCATATGCCAAAGTAGGATTTTGATAAATTGAATAGAGAATAAAAATGAAAGTGAGGACCAAAGGGTAATAAAAGAAAGATATTAGAATAAAATAAGGGAAGAGAAAATTGTGGAGAAACCAGTGGCTTGAAGGAAGGGAGGGAGGAAGTTTCCTCCTTGGAAAGTGAAATAAAAAGGGGATAAGATCAAATAAAGATAAGACCAAAATAAAAATCTCATTTTGGTCATGGAAAATAGAGAGAAGAGAAAGGAAGAAGAAGAAGAAGAAGAGAAAGAAAGAAAGAGGAAAAGAAAGAGGAATCCTGGTATGGAACCCCATGATTTTGTATAGAAAGAGTATGGAAATATGGTTTGGTATGGATACATGTCTTGGGTTGTATGAAACTATGGGTTTTGTATAGTTAAGGTATAAAAAAGTATAGATACATGGTTTGAAACCTCTATCTCGTGTATGGGTTGGGTTTGGAAACTCCCAGCCTCATTTAGTTAGGAGTTGAGTTGAAGAGTTCTAAGGCTCCTATAGATGTGTTTTAGGGAAGGGTCTAGTTTACCAAATTAAACGAGAAAATTCTATTTTGATCATATACGTGTGGGACCTTGACGGAGTTTTAGACCAGAAATAAAGGGAATTTAGAAGTAAGTCCTTTTGATAAATTGTATCCACATCAATGAACTTGATGTTAGGCTTTTGAATATCTCAATTTGGACCTCTGTAGACTAAGTTATGGTCCTTTTACCGAGGTCAGCCAACTAAATCCGATCGGGTCAGTTATGCCAATTTGGGTCAACTAGCCGGACATTAGAACGGGGTTTTGAGTAAGAAATAAAGGAAATTTGGAAGTAAGTCCTTCTGGTAAATTGTAGCCACATCAATGAACTTGATGTTAGGCTTTTGAATTTCTCAATTCGGACTCCACAGCCAGGCTAAGTTACTGGTCTTTTACTCACGAGCGATCAAATGGTGAGGAGGTCGGCCATAGAATTAGATCCAACATAGGTCGGCGGACCCTCATGCAACCAGAGGTCGTGGGGCCTCATGTAGCGAGAGGTCAGCACACTCATCCCGGCGGAGGTCGGCCCCGGACCTCATGTAGCAGAGGTCGGCCTGCCTTATCCTGTAGAGTCGACGGACCTCGTCACCGCAGAGCTCGGCTCGTCTGTAGGCTCGGCTCGTCTGAAAAGCTTCATTTCGTCGCGAAGGGCTTCGGCTGCGTCTATGGCTTTTGCACGTTGTGCATGCGGCTTCATTCGTCACGAAGAAACTTCGGCCGTCGCGAAATCAGCTCGTCGCGAAAAGCTTCGGCTCGTCTGTAAAAACTCAACAATCGATTAAAATCTGGCGCGGCGACCGTCCTGGCAAACTCGATTAGCCGTCTGTGAAACCATTTCGTCTGAAAACTTCGGCTAAATGCGCTAAAAGCTGGCTCGTCTGTAAGCTTCGGCTCGTCACGAAGCCATTTCGTCACGAAGAGCTTCGGCTACGTCATGAACTCAGCTCGTCTGTAGAAACCGGCCGTCACGAAGCTTCGAAACACGTCGCGAAGAAGCTTCGGCTCGTCGCGAAGCTTCCGGCTTCGAGTCGGCGAACCGCAAATCTGTGAAACTCGGCTTCGTCTGTAGAAACTTCGGCTTCGTCACGAAGAAGCGCTTCAGCTTCGTCGCGAAAACTTCGGCTTCGTCTATGAAACTCCAGCTGCGTCTGAAAACTCAGCTGCGTCGCGGCTTCGGCTTCGTCATGGCTTCAGCTCATCGCGAAGCTCGGCTCGTCTGTAGAAGCTTCGGCTCATCCGGTTGAGTCGGCCCGTCAAGGTGACTCACGTATGACCTCCCGCCCGGAAGGTCATATCTCTTTCGTCACGAACTCGGGTTACGGGTGTTCTTGGACTCTATGGAAAGCCCATTGAGTCAAGAATACATTCATATGCCTGAGGAGGATATTGAATGTCAGACCAAGGTGTTATGTCGAGCTCGTCGGTCGAGTCGACGTGATTGAAATAAACAAATGCGGGTTGATAGCATGACCTCGACTTCGGAAGGTCATATCTCCCTTCATTTGAACTCCGATTTGGGTGTTCTTGGACTCTATGGAAAGCCCGTGATCAAGGGAATACATTCATATGCCTGAGGATATTCGATGTCAGATCGAGGTGTTGGAATTTGAGCTCTCGTCAGGTCAGGTCAACCCCGCCCGAGTTCCAGGTCAGCTCGTCACGGGTTGACTCGCATGACCTCCAACTTGGAGTCATAACTCCTTCATCGAACTCCGATTTAGGTGTTCTTGGACTCTATGGAAAGCCGTTGAGTCAAAAATACATTCATATGACTGAGGAGGATATTAGATTGATAGACAGGTGTTAGACCAGAGCTCACCGAGGTCGAGTCATTTCGTCGATTCGGGATTGACTACGTATGACCTCCAGCCCGGAAGGTCTGCTCATTCATCGAACTCCGATTTGGGTGTTCTTGGACTCTATGGAAAGACCATTGAGTCAATAATACATTCATATGCCTAAGGAGGATATTAGATGCAGGACAGTGTTAGTCTAGATCTCTTTGAAATTGAATTGTTTTACTAAATTGTACTAATCGCTTGGTTAAGGATAATTGGAATACATGATAAGAAAAGAGATAGATATGAACAAGAAATAGCAACATAAGTAGATTTGATATGAGGAATATAGAAGAAAAGAGAATAAAATAGTAATTTCAAAGAACATATAATTGCCTTAGTTGCCTAGAGCGGATCTTGAATGACAGGATATATGATCGATTATACTGCGGCTCCTGCTTGTGAGTGCTACGGCAGCCTTACATCACGTGGCGAGCACGTACATATGATTAGTGCGACACGTATGCATGATCGGTCTTACGCACTCTGCTAGTGTTTCTACACTTCTATTACGTGGGCGAGGCACGTCTGCGTGCATCTTAAGTATTGTGCAGCCCAGGTATATATTGTGCAGGAGTCTCATTCATTCTTTATCTCCGGTCCAAGTAAGCGAATGTTTATACGTGTGTATCTGAAATAGAAAAGATAAAAAGGTAAATAGTTTGGACATGAAGGGTACCTAAGGGTATTAAAGAAGAATTCTATGTTACTCCTGGGAGATGAAACGATGCGATAAAACTATGATAAAAACTAAATCTAAAGTAAATGTATAAGAGTATAAGTCATAAGATATGATAGTATAATAAAGTACATGAAGATATAAGTTAACAAGATATAAGATGTTACGAGAATAGTACATGTACGGGCATAAACATATATGAATAGAAGAATGAGTAAATGCATGCATGATAAAAATATAGGAGTATATGTATTATAGAGAAATATGAGAACGAATACAAATTAAAGTAATGATAGTATATATTGCATAAGCAATCATGATAACAATAATTATTCATGTTTATGAGATATGTACAGAAAATGTAATAAAACGGATTGCACAGTAATCGGCCGAGTAGAGGATAGATTGGCATGCTCATTAGGAAAAATAAATCTGCGACATACGAGTTACATTGCGATATCGAGGCCTCGTTTGAATTGATGACATAGATCATTGGATCGAATTGTACGAAGGGTCTGCTAACGCCTTCGCGCCTTTATAAGATGATCATTGTCTCGTACAATGATAATAGCGCCTCCGGGCCCTAATAAGACCACTATCTCGAACAACGAGTACAGCGCCTCCGGACCCTGATAAGACCACTGTTTCGTATAGTGAGTACAGCGCCTTCGGGCCTTTATAAGTTTCCTTTATCCACTTCTTTGGTATTCTGGGCATGAAACATAAAATAAATGATTTGAATATGACATGTGGAAAGATATGATATAATCTGAGAAGTATAGCCTTTGCTATGTGATGATAAGTTACGTAACATGAGATTATATGATCGTATTGATATATGAAAATGTATAAAGTGTAAAATGATACGAAAAGTTAATATGAAAGAAAGTAATATGAAAAGTATAACATGAATCTGATTATATACATGATTACATGATACTTGGTATGTGAACGTTACATGATCACAATATATGATAGCAGTACATGAAAATAGTACATGAAAATAGAACATAACAAATGCTATATAGTATATAACCACGAAAGTAATATATGTATAAGATATGACATGCACAAAATAGGATATGTAATATGAACCATTAGAAAGATAATAGATCAAATGATAAGTACTAGAATAAATATATGAAATATGAATATATGATAAATATACACAGATATGAATAGATGGAACATGCTATGAACACATGATGAAAATGCATAAGTGCTAAGAGCTGATGAGATAAGTAAAGATGACAAAGCACGGAATATAGTAAAAATATAGATAGAAGATGTGTAAAGATAGAAAACATGTAGCGGAAAAGATTGATATGCAATAGGAATGTAGATGATAAGTAACCAAAAGTTATATGAATATGTATGGTATATGAAATGCATATGTAAACTTGTGAAGCGTCACCATTGGTAGTTATCCATGCTTATATTTCCCACTAGCGTAAAGCTTAGCACGGGTGTTCAATGTCGGGTGTAGGTACGAGCTTGAGAAGACGACAAGGATAGAGGCAGGACATCTCATGATGGCCAGTGGCTCGGAGATAGGTGCTCGCCATGTTTCTTAGCGATCTGATGTTTGTATTAGAAAAAAAATGTACATGTATAAGTAAATGGGACTTAGGATATAGGTATATAGATTTTGTTGGACACCACTCACAGTGGTAGTTCTTTTTAGCCAAATGAAAATGATTTTGTTATTACGAAATTGTTTGTATAACCGCAGTCTGAAGTTCGGCTACGAGAAAGAACAGGTCAATGAGTCTCAGTATATAGTCTCGCGCCCGGACTCTGTTCGGATCCGCCAATCGAGTCGGATCGGGAATGGGGGCGTGACAGGATTGGTTTTGAGGAATGTTTGTAAAAAAGAAAATGTTGTGTTTTCAAAGGAGTTGTTGTTAAAAATTTGTCAAAACCCCTGTTCTTGTTTTGGCAGGAGCATTACATAATCCAAAAGACATCCTTCTAAAAGCAAAAGTGTCATAAGGACAAGTAAATGTAGTTTTCTCCTGATCCTTTGGGGCTATATCAATCTGGTTAAAACTATAAAATCCATCAAGAAAACAGTAAAGGGAGTGCCCTGCTAACCTATCCAGCATTTTGTCAATGAAAGGTAGAGGATAGTGGTCCTTTCTAGTACTAGTGTTTAGTTCTTGTAGGAATAAATTCATTCTTCTCATTTCTTATTACTATAAATCTTCCCTTCTTGGGTACCATGGCTAGGCTCACCCGAGGTTATGCGAGATTGCATATATAGGCACACATTAGCCATTTCGATTACTTTTTTTCTAATTACTTCCTTCATCACTGGATTCAACCTTCTTTGATGTTCTATAGAGGTTTTAGCATTCTCCTCTAAAAGGATCTTGTGCATACAAATAGAAGGATTGATTCCTTTCAGATCATCTATAGACCAAGCTATTGCATCCTTGTATTTTCTGAGAATCTCCGGCAGTCTTTGTTCTTCAAGCCCAGTCAGTCTAGCTGAAATGATGAGTGGCTTTTCTTTTTCCGGTTGCAAGGAAACATACTTCAAATGTTCAGGCAATTCTTTTAGAATCAAACCCTCTAAGCTTGTGTTTACTTCAATAGCTTTCTCTTCATAACTGCTGGATTTTTTTGTACTAATTTCTTCAACATTGAGTACTTCCTCTTTTAATTAAATTTTGAGTTCAGAAATTCAACTTTAAGATGCTCAAGATACTGGAAATTCATCTCATTCTCATTCATTGAACTATGAATATTACAATCATTTATCAGTTCAGAACTGATGAGAATTTTTGTTTCTACAATCTCACATTTAGCATTAATAAGTTCTGGATGTTTCAAACTATGCTTGACATTGAGGTACCTTGCCTCATCTCGACCGAGGAAGTTAGTTCTCCTTTCTCTTCACATCGATCAGTGCTCTGTACGAAGGGCCTTCCTAATAGCAATGGAACTTGTTTGTCTTCTTCTATATCAATAACTATAAAGTCCACTGGGAAAATGAACTTTCCCACTTTGATCAGCACATCTTCAAGAATGCCCTCAGGATGGGCTAAGGTTTTGTCAGCATGCTTGAGGTCATGGCATTTGTGGGAGTAAGCTCCCCCCCAATTTGATCTTTAACCACGGGGATAAGAGCATCAAGTTGATGTTGGCTCCCGAGGAATCGCGCGTGCTTTTCCCATATCAAATTCCCAATTTTGCGAGGTATAGTGGAAAAATTTGCTTTCGGATCTGCATTTCTTTGTTAAAGACTTACGAATAAGCGCCTTTGCAGAAGTTGCTATCGAGGCTCACTACTCCTCCTTTAGAAATTCTTTTCTTTCTGCTCAATATATCCTTCATGAATTTTGCATATTGAGGCATTTGAGTCAATGCCTCAGAAAAAGGGATATTGATCTCTATCTTTTTGAACATGTTCAAGAATTTAGAGAATTGCTCTTCAATCTTTTCCTTCTGACCTGAGAATGGAACTTGAGGATTATGGCTTTAACCGCCTTCTTCTTTAGATTTCCTTTTTAACTTCTTTGCATTTTGGTGTCTGTCTTCTTGACCGAACTTTGTTGCTTCAATTCTTCTCCAATTCCAGTATGTTTCTCTTCCTTAGTTTCCTTCTTCTCATTTCTTCACTCTTCCATTTCTTTGCCACTTCTTAGAGTTACTGCCATGCAATCCTTCAGATTCTTACTTGTGTCACTAGGGAATGAATCATGAATGGGTCTGCATGGATAGGGCCAGTTGCCCCTACGAGTCTCAGTTCAAGAGAGCATTGGTATTGGCTGAAACAGTTGTTTTTCTTGGAACATTCTTAGCTCAATAAAAATTCTACTCATGTATGTTCAACAACCTGCCCATTTTCCCCGAAACAGTATATAGTCCTCAAAGGAATTAGATCTTCTATGCCCTTGATTTTCTACTCTCACATCCTACTAGTTCTTTGTTGTTATTTGGAACCACAGTGAGAGCATGGTATTATTTGCGGGTCTGTCCAAGTCTTTGACCTTGCTATGTTCCTCCCCCATATGAGAAGTTCTCATGGTTTCTGAGTGCTAATGTGTAGTGAGTGGGTAAGTTAAGGTTGGGCTTGAAAGTGTAGCTCCTATTTGCATTGAGGTACTGTGCCTCCTCAACTTGCTAGGGACCCTCATGGGTTAGTCCCTCATCAACTCTTTCTTTTCTCTCCTTCATCTACTGTCCCCACTTCAAGTACAATGTGCATTCTTCTTTCATTGTTTCCAAACTTGTTCATTAATGCATCCAACTTTGCTTCTATGACAGTCATTCTATTATGCTCTATTACACCACTCCCCTTCATTCTGCTACTACTCCTTGAAGATTCAGATGTAGCTTTGTAGTTACATTTGGCAAGGTCTTCAATCAACTGCCTTGCCTCCTCAGTACTTCTTCTTTTGAAAGCCTGCATCAATTATACCCTTTGAGGCATAATTCATGGAATGGTAAAAAATATCCATATGAGTGGTCAGATATATTCCGTGCGTAGGGCATCTTTTGAGTAGTCTCTTGTATCTCTCATGCCTTTGGCGGGGCTTTCCCATCCTCCCCTTGTTTGAAGACATGTTCTGTGTTTTTGGAAGTCAAAGTGCGGGGGAAAATGCGCCCATATAGGCGTCCACCAATTCTTCCCAATTAGTCACTGATCCAACAGGCAGTGACTCAAACCAAGTTGCTGCCACATCTCTTAGAGAAAAGGGAAAGAGTATGACACGATCGCTTCTGGTCTCACCCAGAATTTAATAAGCGCCATTAGTCATCCTGTGATCTTCCCATATGCTCAATAGGGTCTTCAAAGGATGACCAGTAAACTGGTGATGTTGTACCATAGTAATCAAAGCTGGCTTCAGTTCAAAATTGTTGGCTTCTATAGCGGGGTTGTCTCCTGACCAGAATATTCATCTTGAACTCTCCAGGCCTCGAAAAGTCTTCCATAGTCATTTGCCTTTGAGGTCTTTACATTTTACCTTCCTTACCGGAATAGTTGTAGTCTCTCTTTGTTTACCATACTTTTGGGTGCCCCGCGCTTTGTACTCTTCCTTGATTCCTCGGTGTTCTCTCTATTTACGTATCCAAGCGACGAATGCGCCCCAGTTTTCTATGCATTTTACTATCTTCTAAAATAGAAACACTGAGATCAAATGAAATATGTGAGGCTCTTATGTTGATTTTGGCTCACATAAAATATTCGGTAGCTTATTAAGCTCTTTGTGAATTAAAAACTAATTTTGTGTTTTTCATTTATCTATGATAAAATAAAGAAAAATGTCTAAATTAGAAATTCTCTCTTTGGTTAGAATATTAATCTTTAAATTTATCCAAAATCTATCATTGATGGCGTAAAAGCTTGTTAGTGATTTTTGTATAGACCAAATTTGCCTAGTAATTAGCGCTCATGCCAAAGACTAAATAAAGTCTCCGACAATGTCACCAAAAACATGTTAATTGACCAAACTAAGCATACAAAGTTATGACTCTGACACCAAAGGACTATTATCTAATCCCCGGCAACGGCGCCAAAAACTTGTTGACAGATTTGTGTTTGTCCTTTTTGTAAACTGGATTCTTTAAAAATTGTGCTTGGTCTAAATCACTACAAGTGCACAGGTCGTACAAGTAATAAAAATGTTTTTTTATTAAGTCCCAGATATTGTTCCCACGAGCATTGATGATAAATCACAAGACTAACTACCTCAACCATTCAAGATCCTTACTATTTGAACTCCAATTTTAAGATGATTAGAGAACAAATAAAATAATACTAAAGTAATTTCACTACCATACATAAAAAATATATTAATAAGAATGGAATTGAGAGTTCACTAAGTGAGAGAACACTGGGAAATAGACCAATGAATAATTGTCAATTTCTGCATCATTTTGAATCATAGCTAAGCCATAAGTTGGAAAAAGCTGAATTTGTCAAAGATGCATTGCGATATAGTTTGGATTTCTCCCTTAACCATACCTTTCACCCCAATTACAGTTCATGTTAGTTTCGAAGCTCATGGATCTGTCAGTCCTGTAAGATATAATCCTCTTTCTAAAATTTGGGTATTTTTTCCTTTTCGATTACTTCACCAAATCTTAGAGAGAATTATCTACCCAACGTGAGATCTTAAGCGTTCTCAATTTAGCGTTCTCCAATTTAGATGGAACCTCATCCTTAATCTGCGATGAAATTCTCCATCTCCTTGATTGATCTTTGCTAACACGGGATGAGAATACTTTCATCGAAAGAAGAAAGCCTCTGACGGTGCGATACTTCATCCGACTATCCTCAAACCA
Organism: Tetrastigma voinierianum; assembly: GCA_016808115.1. Classification (NCBI taxonomy): domain Eukaryota; kingdom Viridiplantae; phylum Streptophyta; class Magnoliopsida; order Vitales; family Vitaceae; genus Tetrastigma; species Tetrastigma voinierianum. The sequence goes on from JAEQBH010001518.1 coordinate 215,425, forward strand.
TGGTAAGTTAGTGATCTATCGAGTAATCTTTTATAGTTCATTAGTTCCAAAGTATTAGTCTACCATACCCCTGGCGCTCTGTATCCTCGAGATTCTCACATCTGTGTCACGCAGAGGGCTTTCTAGAAATCAAAGCAAGATACAATACTTTTTTGGGTACACGGTACTAGTACTTGGAACAATTAAGTTAAAAATGAATACCAATAAAATAAATTCAAGAATTCCAACTAAGGCGTTCATCCACTTTGTGCAGAAAAATAACAATCATCATTGACCCGTTCGAGAGGAGCTGATCTTTCAAAAGCTTGGTTCACTCATATCAGTCACTAACTGATCAAGAAAATTCACTGAAATTGTAAATGAACAGAAATAAATGAACTCCAGAAATTTTCCAGACTCCATTTTATTCAAAACAGTAATGAAAGAGAAAATTTTACAAGAAATTTCAGCTCGAACCTGCACATCGGTTCATTACTCAACTCCAGAAAATCAAAAGAAAACTAACTAAAAACTACGCTGAAACTAAATCTACTAAAAAGGAAATAAAAGATAAAAATAAAAGATAAATAAAAGAAAAATAATATACAAAGAGTCTTTAACTACCCAGAAGTCCTAGAATTGCGGAAGCTACGCACAATGCCCTAGATGCGTCTATTTATAAACTTTCCAATGTTGGGCCACACTTCAAAGCTGCGTCGTGGATCCCCAAATATTCTGGCCCAAATTGGTCGCTCTGTCGCAACATAGAAAATTATGTCGCGACCAGTGTTGCAACGTGACCACCGTTGGCTTACGTACGTAGAATGCGGTTTTTATCGCGTAGGTTCTCGAGCTTTTCTTGGATTCTATCGCGACAGATTTTAACAATGTCGCGACATAGTTTTGATGCAGCGGTCTTGTTCTTGTGTCGCGACAGGGATGTCTTGTGTCGCAACATAGAATTTGTTGCAACCACTTCTCGCGGTTACTACGCTTTTGGAAAGCGTAAGCGACATAAATTTCTTTGTCATGACAACATTTTCACCGCCGGCACTTATACTGTCGCGTCATTCTTTATGTTGTTCTTGACCTTTGTTGTAATAAAAAGTTTTTTCTTATGTCGCGACAGAACTTCTTTGGTTACTCAACAATCTCTGTCGCGACAGAGTTTTCTTTTGTCGCAACGGACTTTTCTTCTTTAGTCCTTATCGCTGGCTGAGTTATTTGTTGCGATATAGAAATATTTGTTGCGACGGACTTGACTTGGCTAATCTCAGTTCTCTTTCAATTTCTGTCACAGCTGAATTTTCTTACGTTGTGCGAATTCTGCCTCTACGGCACATTGTCACGACCGAAGAACTTCTTTGTCCGCGACCAGAGATTCTTATTGATTCTTCATTATGTTGCAACATGAGTTTCTTTGTCGCCATTCCTCTTGTATTTCTTTTCAACTTCTTGTCGCGACAGAGATTTCCTTATCGCGATAGAGTTCACCTCAACCTCATGTTTTGTTTGTTGCGATAGAAATAATCTTTGTCGCGACAAAGTCCTGTTGCTCTTTGTTGTGAACTCTGAATGTTATGTCGCGACAGAGTTTTCTTTAATCGAAGCAAAATTCTTGTGGCCCCAGTCTGCATGTTGAAACTTTGTCACAACATAAAAACCTTGTCTATGCTTGTGTTTATACCACGCCATTTTTACGTGCGCTGGCGAGTTTGGCTTTATTCGTAACCGATTCATCTATTATTCTTTAGCCTTTTATGTTGCGACAGAGTAAGGAGTGTCTCGACAAAGTTCCACTGCCATTTGCCTTGCTTAATGTCGTGATAAAGTAAAGAGTGTCGCGACAGTCTTCTTCACAGTATTCTTCAGCAATGTCGCGATAGAAAAACTTTTTGTCGTGACAAAGTTCTTCTTCCTCCTTGAATTCTACCTGGACTTTGTTATGAAAAACTACTGCTGGCTGCGACATAGCTCTTTTGGTCTCCTTGAAATTTTGTTGTGACAGACAAAAACTATGTCGCGACAGAGAATCCTGTATTTGCCACATTTTTCTTCTTTTCTTGTTGGAATCATCTCTTTTTAAATGAAAACTTGCAAAACACAAATTTGATGAATATTCCATAATTAAGCATTAAAAATATATCTCAACTGCTAAAAATATGCTAGAAAAATTGATTAAAAATAGATGAGTTTAGGACTCATCAGTCGTGCATATGCGTGACCTCTATCCTAATTACTTCTTAGTACCGGTGTTGGCTCGCTCAAAGCAGTAACAAGGAGGCTTTCCAATCGGTGGTTGAGGACGGGATGCTTATCCTCAACCATGACTTTCACCGATCAACCGAGCTGGTACGTGTTTCTTTTTAGTACTTGATTACTAGTTTTGCGTAGTAATTTTCTTTTAACTTTTCTTTTATAGGTTGTGATGGCCATCGGGAATATGGCTCGCTAGCATAAGGAATTTCAATCCTGGCTAGATGACACTGAGAAGCTGCGGCTTTACACCCAATCAGTCGTTTCCAAGCATTAGGCCTTTGATGCTTCTTTGGCCAAGGTAGAATCCAAGTTGAAACATTAGAAGCGAGAGGCCAAAGCATGTGTGGCGAAGATTGAACGGGAGGAAAAAGAAAGGGGCGAAGCCAAGTAGGATGCTAAGGTGGTTCGTCTGGCAGCAGTGGCAGCAGGTGAGGCTAAGGCAAGGGCAGAGGATGACCTAACTAGGGCTTGAGATGCCTTGGCTGTTGCGGAGGAAGACGGGAGCAGGTTAGACTCGCTTGGAGGTTGAGCGGACGTCACTCTTACTGGAGCTCGAGGCATCTAAATATGAGGTGTCTTCTTTTCATTCCCAGGTGGGCAAGGACAAGGAAGCCATGGAGGAAGACTACGATAACGCCCTGGAGGAGATTTTCGCTTATGGCTACAGATACTGAGCATTCAAACACAGCATCTATGGTGACCAGCCAAGGATTTAGGATGGCATGCTTGACTCTGCCAACCCACTTCCTCCAGAGTTTTTTGCGAATCTAGGGTGCCCCCAGGCCCCAACAGCCATTGAAGCCAAGGCTACAGAGGTACATCTGGGCGAAGCAACGAAGGATCCGCTGGAAGTTGTTGTTGCAGAGGAACAAGGTTAACTTCTTCCCCTATTTTAGTGTTCGCCATTTTGGGAGACTTTTACGTATTAATTCTTGTAATCTTTGGCAAATTTTAATGGAATAGCAAGATACTTACCAAGACACAAGTCATGTTTGATTAGAATCCTAGCAGGACAACAACCATGTTTGGACTTTTTTTTAATTTTTTTATTTAGATGCCAGCAGAACATCAACCATATATGGAATTTTTAAGGCGCCAGCAGGGCAACAACCATATTTGGGCTTTTTTTAGATACCAGCAGGACATCAACCATATCTGGACTTTTCAAGGCTTCAGTAGGGCAACAACCATATATGGGCTCTTCTCTCTTTTTTTTAAATGCTAGTAGGACATCAACCATATCTGGACTTTTTAAGATGCTAGCAGGACAATAATTATATCTAGGCTTTTTTGGGTGCCAGTAGGACAACAACCATATATGGGCTTTTTTGGATGCTAGCAGGACAACAACCATATATGGACTTTTAAAGAGAAGCAATTATAGGTTTTCAGAGGAAATGTCTAAAAGATAATCTTTATTGATGATAGTATCCTCAAAGAAAACATTACTGATAATACTTTTTTAAGGTGCATAGCGTTCCATCCTTAACCTTTGTAGTTAAAACCGGCACATAACCCAGCATAAGACCTAGTTGTCCCTACTCGAGAACTACCATGTATGGCCCTTCCCAATTGGGCTAAAACTTCCCGTCTGCTGGGTTGGCCATGTTTTCAAATATCCTTCTTAAGACTAATTCTCCGGGTAGGAATGTACGCGGCTTTACACGTTGGTTGTGCAAGTTTGCTAGTCTTTGATGGTATGGCAGCTATGCGCCACGATTCTTAGCTTCGGGAGTTAGATTAGTTTGTATCTAGGTCTTATTTGTGGCTTAAGCATTTTTCTTTCTTAGGAATTTACTGCTCATACGGTGAGCATCAGATTTTATTAAAGGGATGATGGCCTTTATCCCATACGTGAGAAATGACAGTGTCTGTCCGGTTTGGTGGATTGTTACGTAGGCTCATAAACCCACCCCAGTAGTTCATACACCCACTTTCCTTTAGGCGAATCTGGGCGTTTTATTTGGTAGGAGAGTCTTATTAGATGCTTAAGCCTGGCCGTTGCTGCGTAGATGCAGATGGGGGTCGATACGAGGTTTTGATCTTCAGCCCGGATGCAAAAATTCACATCTGACTATCAAATTATGGCCCCCATTGTCGGTTATAATCGATTGGGGTATTTCGAACCTACACATAATGTTCTTCCATACGAATTGAACAACCTCTTTATCTTTAATGGATGCGAAAGCTTCGGCTTCTATCCATTCTTTGAAATAATCGATAAGCGACCCGATAATAGCTTCTTCGAGTTTGGAGGCGTGACGGTGTACAAAATGTCCATACCCCATTAAGCGAAGGGCCAGGGGCTTGTTATGGTTTTTAGTTCTTGTGTCGACACCTTTGACACGGGGGCCTGTCGTTGGCAACGGTCACACTTCCTACATAGGCAACTACATTTGCGTGCATGGTTGGCGATAGTAATACAGGTGTGGGCTTTGTGGGCCCGTCTTAGCAGCGCGGATGATTCATACCCGTCATGGAGCTGCCGGAAAATCTTTGCTCCTCTTTGGTGAGTGAAGCGCAAGGTATGGCATATGGGGACCGCTTATATAGTTGTTCGTTCTAGGCGAGTGGCAGCTTGGACTGGAGTCTTGTGGGCCTTGCCTTGTTATCCGGAAACTCTCCCGAGCTCAAATAGCAGACTATTGGAGTCATCCATGTCGTGCCCCGATGCCCGGCAGGCGTGAGCGAGATCGGATCAGGGGCGTGGACCCGGTTTACCATATATACGTTTTGAATCTTATAAAAATTAATGTCGGCATGTCGTTTTGGTTAAGAGGGCTCACCATTTTGTGATTAATACTTTGTTCAATATGACATGTATGCCCTTTCCAACATTATCATTTACAAAACATTATCGAGGTCATCTCCTGAAAAGAAATCAAATATGTTCTTCCATGAAAACTTATACATTTTGGTTTCATTACAAAATGATCAATTTATGTCATGGGATGAAATGTAGCTAGAGCGGAGCATTTACTTATACTCTTATGCCGGTCGACGGTGACTGAACTCTGTGGTCTTTGCTCTTGTCCCTAGTCACTCGGTACCCACGCGATGATAAAAACACAGCGCTAAGCATTTTCATGCTTAGTGGTTCTATGTAATTCTCTCTTCATTTTAATTAAACACAAATATGTAGCTTTTCAAAAACAATGTTTTGACACAATTTCAACAGTCCATGCAATATACATTATATATATATATATATATATATATATATATATATATATATATATATATATATATGTGCTTATTTCACATACTTTCATTTGCAAATCATTTTATCTCTTCAAAGTATACAATTTCATATGCAATATTTCATTCGAAACTCAAATCATGCATATCACACATTTACTTATAATTTTTCCCTTAAACGAATTTAACCATTTCTTTCGGTGCCTAGGATAACAGAATCATTGGCACGGTCCCATTGGGTTATAGGTCGATAGAAAAAACATTTTATAACACAGTATGGTCCCGTTGGGCTGCTGACTGGTTATTTAAAAATCGTATTGTGTATACTCACGTCTCTTTGTCTCGTTGGGCTACGGATTGATATGCCACTATAATTCATTTCGTTCACAGTATTGCTAGTTTGACCCTTATTGGTATACCAATCTATCCTTAACTCGAATATGACAGATAACATTATATTAAGGGCATTAAAAACTCGATCATAGTAATTTACAATGTGTATATGCATTTATACCCAAATAATACATTTTGATGCTCCTTAATTTTATGGCAATGCATTGAAATCAATTTTCCCAAATCGCAAAACAAATCACATATGCGGTTTTCTTGAAAATCAATTTCAACGGCTTGATCACAAAACTTGAAATAAGAAGGGAATGGAGGAAACAAGCCGAAAAGATTGTCGTTCTCGAGTTCACATCCTCGGAATCCCATTCTTGAGTTTCTAGTTATGGTTGTTTTCTGCAAACTTACGTTAAAGTAAATTTTTAAAACAAGTATTTATTTGCAAACTTCCTTCCCAAGTCCATTGTTCCCCTATAAATCTATTTTATTCATAATTTGAATCTATCGGTCGAGACCTTTGAAACTGAAGATATGTTCAAAACAAGCAGAGCTACTCTATTTGTAAAACATAGCAAAATTTGCCCCAAAAATAAGTTTCACTTTGCCAATTTTGGGTTCAATGAAGATCCCGGAAATTTGAATACATTTATTCAGGAGATTTGTTCTCCTAAGAAGTCTAGTTGCAATTTGAATCACTCAATTTGGATGAGTGAAACTGACTTATGGCTTAATAACAAAGTGTTCAAAACACCAAAGCGTATAGGCGGAACGAGGAATTTGCTTTCAGCAGTCTCACTTTGACTAATTTAAGATTAATGGGGTTCAAATTTAGTACACTTATTTCAAGGTGATTTGTTCTCTAAGTCTAATTTACTTGAAATTTGAATAACTTCCGATTTGGATGAGTGGCGAAACAAAAACATAGGTTTTGGAAAATTTTCTGACATCTCCTAAAACCCTGACATTTCTTTATACAAAAATTCACCAAAAACAAATCTTAATAGCGCTTTGAGACCGCTCAAAACAACCTAAAAACTGATTGACAACCATTTAAAACACTTCTATTCCGATTTGGGGTTTTCATCAAACCCAAACACAACATTAAAGGGGGTTAGGGTTAGTTTCATACCTTTAATCTCTTTATTTTCACTTCCTTCTTCTTCATTCTTCTTTGTTTGGCTCAAATCCTTGAAGAGCCTGAAAGCGACCCAGTCTCCTTTCTCCTCTCTCAAGCGAATTACCTAGTTTTCAATGTGAAGATATGCCCAAATGAGAAATGTTATTCAAAGACCAATTTTTGGTCTTAACTCAATACCTTCACTTGGCCTTATTTGGCTAGCACATTATTTCCTCATTTCTCATTTTTGCATTCTAATCCTTCTTTTCTCTTTCATTTTCTATTCAACTTATTACTCTTCTTCCATTTTGGCACATAAACTTCTCATTTATGATCTTTGGGTCCTCATTTGGACATTTTACCAATTTAACCTTAATTCTTTTATAATTTTCGGGTTTTATCATTTTTTTGTTCTTTAACAATATAAATTCCGAAAAAATACAATTTAACTTATGTTAAACCCTAAACATGTTATAAAACTGCTAGGTTATTTTTAGGGAGTTACAACTCTCCCCTCCTTAAAAGAATTTCGTCCTCAAAATTACCTTTATTGAACAGTTGTGGATACTACTAATGTATGGTTTCTTCACTTTCCCACGTGGCTTCCCTCATCTTGTGGTTTCTCATAATGCTGACGATAGGATTCACTTGGTCCGCAATTCTTCGACTTCTCGAGCCAAGATCTCTACATGCTCTTCTTCGTATGTTAAGTCTAGTCTAAGCTCAATAACTTCCGAAGAGACCACATGTGATGGGTTTGACCTATACCTCCATAACATTGAAACATGGAAAACATTATGGATCTTTTCCAACTCTGGAGGTAAGGCTAGTATATATGCCACTGGACCCACTTTCTCGATCACTTCATACAGGCCAATGAACCTAGGGATCAACTTGCCCTTTTTCCCAAATCTCATGAATTTCTCCAAGGAGAAACTTTTAAGAACACTTTCTCACCGATCTCATGTTGAATGTATTTTCTCTTCAAGTTGGAGTAAGGCTTTTGTCTATCCGCGGCTACCTTTAATCTTTCTCTGATCATTTTCATCTTTTCCTCGGTCTCTTGAATCAAATCGAGGCTGATTACTTTCTTCTCACTTAACTTTGTCCAACACAATGGTGTTCTACATTTCCTTCCGTAGAGAGCCTTGTAAGGTGCCATTCCAATACTCGACTAGAAGATATTGTTATACACAAATTCAACTAAAGGAATATGTCTATCCCAACTACCCTCATAGTCGATCACAGAACTTCTCAGCATATCTTCTAAAACTTGAATCACTCTCTCTGATTGTCCATTAGTCTGCAGGTGGAAAGCTGTGCTGAAATTCAATCGAGTGCCTAAAGCCTCTTGCAATTTTTCCCAAAATCTCGAGGTAAACCTCGGATCTCTATCTGAAATGATAGACACTAGAATCCCATGTAACCGAACTATTTCCTTTATGTAAAACTCTGCCGACTTATCAAGTGAATAGTCGGTTCTTACTAAAAATAAGTGGTGACTTTGTCAGTTGGTCTACCCGATGGCCCGAATCATGCTTTCTCCTTGTCAGCTGGTAACCCAACCCTGTAAATCCATTGATTCGGTCCAAATTTCACTGGGTATTCTAATGAGTTCTGACAATCCCAAAGGAACTTGATGTTCTGCTTTCACTTTCTAACACACCATACATTTTGTCACAAATTCCTAAACATCTCTCTTCATTCTGGACCACCAGTATGAAGTCTTTAAATCCTGATACATTTTCGTGCTACCAAGATGCATAGCAAAGGATCTACTGTGTGCCTCTTCAAGAATGACTTTCTTCAACTCATCATCATTGGGTACACAAACTCGGTCTCTATAATACAAGAATCCATCCTCATTCACTAAAAACTAAATTTCTATCCCCTCTCTATTCTAACTTACAATTGCATAAATTTTCTCATCATTCTTTTGTGCCTCTAGCATTTGATTTAACAAATTCGGTTTTGCTATCAATTCCGCTACTATTGTATCGTCGTCTGATAATGACAAATGAGCATTCAATGCTTGTAGTGTTTGTACTGACTTTCTACTTAGAGCTTCTGCCACAACATTAGCTTTCCCGAGATGGTAGTCAATCACACAATCATAATCCTTGATCAATTCCATCCATCTACGTTGTCTCAAGTTAAGCTCTCGTTGCGAGGGAAAATACTTAAGACTTTTGTGATCGGTGTAGATGAAACACTTTTCTCTGTAAAGATAATGTCTCCATATTTCAATGCAAACGTAGTGACCAATTCAATCGTGCGTAAGGTAGTGCTTTCATGCGGAAGCTTCATATTGCCTTGAAGCATAAGCTACCACTTCTCTCTTACATAAGGACACATCAGAATACATTTAATAAAGCATCCTTTAAAGATCACATATTCTTTATCATAGATCGGGTGAGATGGGATAGAACCTCGATCGAAGATACTTTCAACTTTTCAAAACTAACTTGACATTTTTCACTCCACTCAAATCTCACATTCTTTTGGAGTAATCTCGTTATCGAGGCCGTAGTCATCGAAAACCCCTTAACGAACCTTTTGTAGTAACCTACCAAGCCTAGGAAACTACGCACTTCAGTGACATTTCTCGGTGGTTTCCATTCAAGAATCACTTCTATCTTTACTTAGATCCACCCTAATTCCTTCTTCTGATACAATGTGTCCAAGAAAGGACACTTCCCTCAACCAAAATTCACACTTACTCATTTTTGCATACAACTATTCATTTCTTAAGGTTTCTAACACTACCCGAAGGTGCGTATCATGATCTTCCCAATCCTTTGAATACATGAGGATGTCGTTTATAAACACCACGATAAACCGATCTACATACGGTCAGAAAACACGATTCATTAAGTCAATGAAAGCCGCTGGTGCATTTGTCAACCTAAACAACATTACAAGAAACTCATAATGTCCATACCGCGTTCTAAACGTTGTCTCATCTGCATCCTTAATCCTTAATTGATAGGATGTTAGGTCGATCTTCGAAAGACACTTACCTTAAATTCAATTGGTTGAACAAGTCATCAATTCTAGGTAACGGGTACTTGTTCTTCACTATCATCTTGTTTAGTTACCTATAATCAACACACAACCGAAGTGTACCATCTTTCTTCTTAACAAAGAGCATTGGAGCTCCCCATGGTGATACACTCGGACGAATAAATCCCTTCTCTAATAATTCTTGCAACTGGAGCTTTAACTTTTTTAACTCCATTGAAGCCATTCTATACAGTGTAATGGATGCCAGAATGGCACCCGAAACAACATCGATTGCGAACTCAATCTCGCTCCGCCTTTTTCGTATCAATCACATATGCCAAGTAGGCTTCACACCATTTCCGAACCATCATTCTAGCAGTGGCGGCGAATATCACATTATAGAGGTAGTTCGACCTCTCGCCGATAAAAGTCACTTCCTCGCTACTTGGTGTCCTTAAGGTCACTCGTTTCATTCTACAATCAACTACCACATGGTGTCGGGACAACCAATCCATTCCTAATATCACATCGAACTCTGAATGATAACTTAATTAAGTCTCCCGGAAGTTCATACTCTCGTATTCTGATGGGACAATATCTTTAGACTCTATTCATAATGACATTATGCCCTAGCAGATTTGTCACCAATGTAGCGCTCTTTTACCTTTTAAAGACCTGTTCATTTAAACACATTTCATATACCCATTTCTAATATGAATAATTAATATTCATTTAAAACATAACTATTTATAGATTGTATGATATCATGACCTAATCACATTCTTTGACATAAAAGAATATATATATACATTCCTTAATTCAAATAAGGCCCATAACTATTCTTGAATAACGCATTTATACAAATTGGCATTCCATGCCTTTTCAAATACATTTACAAAATGATATTCTTAGAGTTCACCTCTCTTTAAAACACATTCCATAAATATCTAAAACAAAATGAGTCAAAACTATATTCTTCTCATGAAAACTTTTACATCATTGAATTCAATGCAAAATAGTTACAAACTATCATGAATGGAATGATATGCATGGGATGGAGCATTTACTTATACTCCGCTCTGTTTGACGGTGACTCCGCACCCGACGATCTTTAGTCTTACTACTTTCTACTTGGTACCTATGCAATGACAAAAATAATGCGCTAAGCATTTTCATGCTTAGTGGTTCTATACAATTCTCACTTCATTTCAGTTTAAATTAAATCATGCAATGTTTATAAAACAATGTTTTTGTACATTTTTCAATGACCAATGCAGTACAATACATACATACATACATACATACATATATACATACATATATATATATATATATATATATATATATATATATATATACATATATATATATATATATATATATATATATATATATATATTTCATTTTATTCAATTACAATTCATTGGTCATTTCAAGTTATGCAATTTCATATGCACTAAATCATTCAAATCACAAATCATGCACTTTTAAATCTCATTATTTTACCCTTATCAAAATTAACCTATGCTTTCAGTGCACAGGATAACAAATCACCGGCACGATCCCATTGGGCTCCAGGCCGATATATATATAAAAAGAAATATGTACTCGGTTGGTGTATACTACCGATACTGTCCCGTTGGACTACGGATTAGTATGCCACAATAGTATGTTCGTTTGACTTTTATTGGTATAGCAATTTGTCCTTAACTCCAATTCTAACAGTTAACATTCTTTTAAGGGCATTAAAATCATTCAATACAATTTACAATAGTATAGATATACATTTGTATCGCAGATGAAACATTTCACATTCACTCCTGATTTTCTTATGCAAATTCGTTTCACAAACAATTGTCTCAAATCATAAAACAAATCATTTCAAACACAAATCAATATGCTATTTTTCAATCATTTCCAAAAATTCAAATCATTTCGTAATTATTCAAATATTTTAGAAATAGAGAGTTTGAGAACAAACAAAAAATCGTAAGCTTTGATTCAATCTTCGGAATCGACTTCAATCTGAGATTTCCTCCTCATCGACCCTATTCAAATACAATGACAATCACATATTGTTGAATTATTCTAGGAGTTCTATTTTCAGTAGGAATTGGAATCATCTCATTTGGATAACCCAAACTCAAGTTACGACATTTTAATGTCAAACTAGTCGTCGATATGCCCAGCTCACTGGATCACCCACTGTTTTTTTCGATTTCTAGGGTCTTAACTCCATAAATTGGTAATGGTTCCTTCACTTATTTGAAGCTATGATTCTAAGGTTTCTTCTCCAATTTTGAATCACTCAATTTGGATGAGTGAAACTCAACTTATGGCCAAAACACCACAACTACACCCAAAATAGAGCATACCCGTGAGCTACCCAAACTCACCTTTAAGCCCATATTAGGCAGCCTTAGTTTTACAATTTGCTCCTGGTCCCTTTTATACATTTTTATCCCTATCTCTTATGGTTCTTTACCAATTGGAATCACTTCATTTGGATGATTATAACTTAATCTATAGCCAAAACAAGAACAGGGGTTTTGACAAAATTTTGACAGCATTTCCGTTGAAAACCCAACATTTCCCTTTTATAACATTCCTCAAAACCAATCCAAACCAATACCAATCAACAATACACTTCAAAACTCAACCCAACACAACCCAAAAACCGATCTACGACCAATCAAAATTACCTTTACATAAGGTTAGGGTTTTTCCCCAAATCTAAACACAAGAAAAAGAGGTTAGGGTTTGATTTTCTTACCTTTAAGCTCTTGCTTCTCTTTTTCTCTTCTTCCTCCTTCTTGATCCCACTTCATCTCTAGTTTTACATGGAAAAATCACCAACAATGGCTTCTCATACGCTCTCTCAATTTGTGTCTCACTTCATCTCTAGTTTTCTTACCTTCTTCTTCTTCTCTTTTCTTTTCTTCTTCCTCCTTCTTGATCCTTAAATATAACTTGTTTACGTGGAGAAGAAATCGCCGCAAGTAAGCTTCTCCTTGCTCTCTTTCTCTCTTTCTCTCAATTTGGCCTACAAACTAATTCCCATTTCTCATTATTCTCATTTTAAAGCTTCATTTCACATTTATTTTCATTTCATTTCATTTAATTCATATTTTTAACACTACACTCATCATTTAGGACCCTTGGGTTCCCATTTGACATTTTCACTAAATTTATTTGGCCTCTTGTAAATTTTTCGGGTCATATATTTTTTTTGTTCTTAGGATTTAAATTCCGGAAAATTTCATTTACTTTATTTTATATCCTAAACATGTTCTAAAACTGTTAGGGTATTTTTAGGGCGTTACAACCAAGATATCATACTCGGTTTCATTCTTCGGTAAACTACCCAAATTCGGAATGGAAGTACAAACATAGGAATGTGTTGATCTTGGATCTATCAATGCATGTACAATAATCTTAAAGATATGAAGATTACCAACTATCACATCCGGGGCATCTTTATCTTCAACTACCTTCATTGCATACGCCCTGGCTGGAGCACGGACATCCTGTCTACCTTTGGTTTGTGTCGCTTGTCTCGGTGCACTCGGTGATGCAATACTCTTATTGTCCTTATTGATCTTCTGTACTATTGAAACCGTACCCAATCCGGGGTGTTGTGAAAGAATGAGCTCTAGGACAATCTTTCACTTTGTGCTCATTGGATCCACAAACTAAACAAGCACTTGTCAATCTCCAAAACTCTCCTTTATGTTTCCTTCCACAATGTGTGCAATAAGGAGAAGTTGGTCCTCTCGATGAACCTCCTGGTGACTAGAAACTAATCGTGCCAGTAGAGTAGCCTTGCTACAGGTAGTCTGAGCTGGTCCTAGGATGTAGGTTGATTAAAACCTATGGTCCTCTAAATTTCTTATTCTGGTGCTGATAAGAACTTGATTGACCAAGGTTTTTCTTACCCTGTCTTCTTTCTTTTCTATCACTCTCTTCTTTCTTTACCCTTTCAACATTCCAACGCACATGTCACAATCTTGAGAAGTCATCATAGAGATCCTGTGACATAAGCTACGAATATAGTCATTGAGTCATCCCTGAGCTTACGGCACTTCTCTCACTCGATAACTAGCATCTGGGCGGACTTGCTCAATGGGATTAATTCCCTCGATGCACTTGTCACACTCATTTGCCTTTACTTCAAGTTGTTGAATTCTCTTCTCATACTGCTAAGGTAAATCTGACCTGGTATTGCTTCACAGATACGCTATGAAAAACTCCCCCGTAATACTTTTCCGATGGTGCGGTCCTAGTCACGGGCACCCACCATTGGTAAGCTTCATCCGGAAGCAGTGAGATCGCACACTCTAAATTTTCCTCTAATGTGTAGTGCATTTTTCGAACCATTCTCTCAATTCTTTCGAGCCAATTTTTCGACATGGAAGGCTCATCATCCTTCTTTCCAAGAAAATCTATGGGTCGGTATCTTGCCATTCTCTATAGTTGGCCCAGTTGAGAACAAGCTAGCAATTTGAGATTCTTATTTGCTCTTTCTTTGATGTTTAATTTATTCTTGGAGGATATCGATAGTACCTCTTGCTACTTGACCTTGCTCATGTATCGATGGAGCATGGGACGTTTGCCCACCATCCACACTAACAGGGCTATTTGGGTAACTTCCCGAGTCACCTTTGACCCTATGGTGGCCTGAACTATCCATGCTTAACCTATTAAGACCGATAAAATCCGCATCAAAGTCACGTTATCCTTTATATGTAAATACAATGCATGTCACAAACAATTTCTAAAATCATTTTATAGAATCACCTAAACCTAGGCTCTAATACCACTAAATATGTCTCACCCTTATACCCAACCCGACCCAGAGGTCGAATCGGATCCGGGGACGCAAACCAGTTTTACCATATATACATTTTTGAATACTCTAGAAATAAATGTCACATAATTATTTCGGTTAAAGAGGGCCCACCTTTTTGTCAATTAATACTTTCATTCAATATGACATGTATGCCCTTTCAACATTATCATTTACAAAACATTATCAGAGTTCATCTCCACAAATTAATCAAATATATTCTTCCCATGAAAACTTATACATTTTTTGTTTCATTACAAAAAGGATCAAATAATGTCATGGGATGAAATGTATGCACATGAGGCAGACGTTTACTTATACTCACGCGATTAAACTGATGGCTCTGAACTTTCTTGCCTTTGCTCTTGTCACTGAATCACTCGGTACACAGTACCTTGATAAAAACAAAGTGTTAAGAATTTTCATGCTTAGTGGTTCTATGCAATTCTCTTTTCATCTCAATTAAACACAAATATGTAGCTTTTCTAAAATATTGTTTTGGCCTTGATTTACAATAGTCTGTCTGATATATTATATATATGTGCTTATTTCATACTTTTTCATTTACAAATCATTTGATCACTTCAAAGTATACAATTTCATATGCAATATTTCATTCAAACTCAATCCTGCATTTCATTTACTTATAATTTTGCCCTTAAATAGATTTAACCATTTCTTTCGATTGCCTAGGATAATGGAATGTATCACGGTCCGCTTATTTGCAAGCCAATGAAAAAACATTTATAACACATCCGTTTCCTCCTGGAAGCTCTTGACTAATTATTTAAAAAATCATTGTGTGTGCACTGCAGATACTATCTAGATGGGCTTTCTGAATCGATATGTCCACTATATTTCATTTAAGTTCATGATACTTCTGGTTTTGATCCCTTATTAGTATACCAATCTATTCTTAACTCGAATATGACAAATAACATTCTATTAAGGGCATTAAAACTCAGTCATAGTAATTTACAATATTGTATATACATTTATATCAAAATAATACATTTTGATGCTCATGCAATTTTTATGGCAATGCATTTGAAATCAATTTTCTCAAATCACTTAAAACAAATCACATATGCAGTTTTTCTTGAAAATCATTTCAACCAACGTCCGCAAAACTTGGAAATAAGAAGAGGTATGAGAACAAACCCCAGGTTGTGGATTTCCTGGATTCCTATCATCGAATCAGTTCTTGGAGTCGGGCTTCCTCGTCACCAACCCACTAATCCATGCAAACGAATAATATTAGTTGACTTATTTTGGGTTTCTAGTTAGGGTTATTTTCTACCCAACTTCCTTCGAGTAAAATTTTCTGGGAATAAATGAGCCACATTTTACCCAACTTCCTTCAAGTCTATTGTTCTCCTATAAATCTATTTTATTCAGAAGTTAGAATCATCTGATTCGGAGCACTAAGACTGAAACTCAAGATATGTTCAAAACAGTCATGACTACTCTATTTTCAAAACATAACCAGAATTTGCCCGAAAATAGAGTTTCACTTTGAAGAATTTATGGGTCCAATGGGGTCCAAATTTTAATACACTTATTTTAAGGAGATTTTTTCTCCTAGAAGTCTAGTTTACCCAAAAAATTGAATTACTCAATTTGGATGAGTGAAACTCAACTTATGGCCTAAATACCAAAAAAAGTTTCAAAACACAAAAACTTTACCAAAAGCCCGAACAAAATTTGCAGAAAATAGAGCCTGGCTGACATTTAAGGTCGAATGGGGTCGGAAATTTGAATACACTTATTTCAAGGAGATTTGTTATTCTAAAGTCCTGGTTACCCGAAATTTGAATAACTCAATTTGAGATAGTGATGGCCAAAAACAAAAACATGGGTTTTAGGTACGACAACATCTCTAAAACCTAATATTTCTTTATCTGAGTCTTTGAAACGATCCTAACCAGCACTTTGAAACTTAACTCAAAACAACCCCAAAACTGATCTACAACCATTTAAATCTCTTTATTTTCACTTCCTTCTTCTTCATTCTTCTTTGTTTGGCTTAAATCCTTGGAGAGCACAAAGCCAACTTGGTATCCTCTCTCACTCTCTCAACCGTGCCCTATTTCTCAATGTGAAGATATGCCCAAATGAGAAATGTTATTCAAAGACCAATTTTTGGTCTTAACTCAAAACCTTCACACTAAGCCTTATTTGGCTAGCACATTATTTCCTCATTTCTCATTTCCATTTTAATCCTTCTTTTCTCTTTCATTTGCTATTCGACTTGTACTCTTCTTCCATTTTGCTTTATACACTTCTCGTATGACCATTGGGTCCTCATTTGGACATTTACCAATTTAACCTTAATTCTTTTATAATTTAGGGTTTTATCATTTTTTGTTCTTTAACAATATAGAGTGCAGGAAAAAATACAATTCTAACTTATTTTATACCCTAAACATGTTATAAAGCGTTAGGTTATTTTAAAGCATTACAATCCAAGAAGGTCATGCGCCGTCTATTTCGTTTACCGTGGCGATGTCGGCTGACTACGGCTGGTAGTAGGCAGCGAGAGCATTGTTTCTTTTATTGGTAGGGACGCGACCAAGGCAGCTAATCCGTCTACCTTTTCATTTGAATCTCTTGAGACGTGCTTTAGTTGCCAAGCCACAAAGTTTCCTAGTCGTAGGGTGACCATACTTACATACTTGGTCATGCGCTCGTCTCTTGTTTCATATTCTCCATTTACCTTCCTCGCCACCAGTTGAGAGTCTCTTCTTATGATTATTTTTTTCTGAAGATAGATACGGAGATTCTGAGGTTAATCCCAGCTATGATTGCTTCATATTTGGCCTCGTTGTTGGAAGGGGGGAAATCAAAACATATGTCCTGCTCTATAATTTCTCCAGTCGGGGCTTTAAGTAGCAGTCCTAGGTCAGCTCCCGTCTATTGTGAAGCACCATCCACATTTAGAGTCCACCAGCCGGAGCTGTTTGGTTCCATTTCTTGTTGAGGAATTTCAGCTAAAAAGTTAGCCAGTGCCTCTTTAGCATGACGAGGTTTATATTAAATCACAGAGACTCACTCAGGTTAAATTGCCCTGAAGCCATTCGTTCGACGAGGTCGGACTTGTATAGTGCTTCTTAGAGGAGGTTGGTGAATCACATTGATAGGGTGCCCCCAAGTAGGGATGAAGTTTTCCCAGCGAGCTACCTAAGAGCAGTGCCACACCTTTCAGGAGGGTATATCGGGCTTTTGCTTCAGACATGGACTTGCTAACAAAGAATATAAGCCTTTGCTTCCGATATTCATCTCTTTAAATAAAGTTGCGCTTACTGAAACATCAGAAACAACTATGTAAAGATAGAGCATCTCATCTGCCTCGGGGCTTACCAGAATTGGTGGTTTGGCGAGATACTGCTTGACTACCTTGAAGGCCTGGTCGTATTCTATACTCCAGCCTGTTTGTTTGGCCTCTTTTAGAGTGGCAAAGAATGACTTCAATTGATCTGTAAAACAAGAGATGAATCGCCCCAAGGCTTCAAACTGACCAGTCAATTGCTGCACTCCTTTTCTGGAGGTAGGAGTTTGAGATTCCATAATGGCCTTCAGTTGAATAGGATTGGCGTCAATCCCTCTCCATGTCGCCATAAAGCCCAGGAACTAACCTAAGCTGACTCCGAACACACACTTCAGGGGATTGAGTTTCATACCGTTCGTGCGTAGTAGCTTAAAAGTTTCTTGTAGGTGCTTCGCATGATCGGGACATTCTTTGGATTTTACGAGCTTATCGTCGATATAGACTTCCACGGTCTTGCCCATTAGTGGTCGAAATATCTTTGTCACCAATCTCTTATAGGTTGCTCCGGCGTTCTTCAAACCAATAGGCATCACATTGTAGCAGTATAGCCCGTATGGTGTAATGAAGGCTATTTTTCTCAGCATCAGGCGAATGCATAGGGATCTGGTGGTAACCGGAGAAGGTGTCCATAAATGAAAACATCTCATGCCCAGTTTAGGCATTGACGATTTGATCTATTCGCGGTAGGGAGAAGTTATCCTTTGGGCATGCTTCATTAAGGTCCGTGTAATCTACACATACTCTCCATTTACCGCCCTTCTTCGAGACGACCACCATGTTAGCAAGCCAGTAAGGATATTTTACCTCTCTGATAAAGCCTGCTCTTAGAAGATTATCTACCTATGTCTGAATAATCTGATGACGATTTGGGTGAAAAAGCCTTATCTTTTGTCTAATAGGTTTCACCGAGGCGATAATGTTCAGTTTGTGAGAAGCCAGAGTCGGTTCGATTCCGGCCATGTCTAAGTGACTCAAGGTGAATACGTCTGCGTTTCTCAATAATATGCTTTATAGCTGCTCTTTTTCTTTACTGGATAATAGAGTGCGACGCCCATGTGAACTACCAGGCCCATCGCGCTATTGTCTCTAGGATCCACGTGCGGATCCTTTTCTTCCACCCTGACTTGGGCGGCGTACTGTGGTTGCTATGCGGGAATGTGAGCCTCGATGGGAAGACTATCTGAGCTCTTTTCCCTCTCACCCATTCCGTATGGATAATTAGCTAACTTGTCGTGCGACTAATTTGTTTGTAAAGGTGCTTACCTTGCATTGGTTAAAATAGCGGCTATACGGTGATACGTTGAAGGGACTGTTCATCGAGTGCGGCCAGTCAGACACTATGCAATTGTAAGGCCTCAGGTCTTGGACGACTGAGAACAAAACCTACTTGGTGACTGGTCCTACTTGTACAGGAAGTGTGATGTCTCCTAGTGTTGTAGTTTTTGCGCCATTGAAACCAGAGAGGACTCGCCCAACTGAATTCAACATTCGTGAAGAAAGCTTCATCTGGTTGAAGGCGGGTAGCTGCAACAAGTCTCTCGCGCTACTAGGATCTACCAGCACCATGTGCACATCAAAACCATTAATACAAAAGAGTGAGTAAAAGCGCATCATAATGGAGCACAATGACCCTGCTTGGGTTTATTGGTGGAAAGGATATTGGGCCATCTATCTGCTTGGTCTCTTCCCAGCTACCCCTTATGTGAACAGTGTTTACTAGGGCCTTAACCGTGGCTGCTCTCATAAGCTTCTTTTGTTGGCGCTTCGATTGGTACTAGTTGTCAAACAGTCCACCCGATTATATAGTTGCCGTGATGCGGATTCGAGATGGTGTGACCACGTCATTTGCGATTACATGCGCTATAGGTCGCGATTCCTCCCATGAGTCGACTTCTTGATACCATCTTACGGTGCACGCTAATTAGATCTTTCCACCCAGCAGATTTTGAAGCCCGGCACCTATTGGTCTCATGCATGCTGATCTACGTATGATAATCGCATCGTGCGAGCGGGTTTCTTTGAGAGGTAGAAGTGCAGTTGGCGCGAGCCATTTGGAAATCCCGGCAAGTCACGCGAATGAGGGTACTTGACCTCGTTAAGCGATGTTCGAAAAGGATTGAATTACGGGGGCTCCCTCTTTTTCTATGATTGATCTCTGGATCACTTTCGGTTTTTTCCCTGACCTTCCCTAGGCTTAGGCGGGTTCTTCCCCTTCGGCTTACTACTTCCATCCAGCTTGCTAGTGATCATGACAGTTTGAGTCGCTGCACGGATGTTATCTTCCAACGTTGAATATCTATTTGCCCGCCTGTATAATTCTTCCATTGTAGCTGACGGGTCTAGAGACAATGAGTGGAAGAAAGGGGTAGATGGCGTAAAACTTCTTCTGAAGTTTTGAAGGATTGTGTCCATGCTGTAAACCTCTACTTGCTGGACGGCTTGCCCGAACCTCCTGGTGAAGTCTCGTATGGTTTTCTCCTCTTGCTTTACAATTGTTTGCAAAGAGCTAATATTCCTCTTCTGTCGTACTGAACAAAGATACTGAGAGATGAATACAGTCCAAAGCTCATTGAACGAATTTATTGAATTACGCGGGAGCTTATGGGACCATGCTAGCGCAGGTCCTTGAAGGGTAGCAGGGAAGACTTTGCATAACATATGGTCATTGTTGGCATTCAGTGTCATTACCTTGTTGTAATGGAGCATGTGATCATAAGGGTAGCTAGAACCATCGAACATAGCAAAGGTCGGCATGACAAACCCTCGAGGTGGCTTGACAAACCCTCGAGGTGGCTTGTAATTGAGGATGTTTTGCCCTAGGGGAGAAGAGAGCATGTCGTTGGGACTTCGAATCATTATTGCAAGTGGTATGTAGAGTGTAGGCCCTGTCCCGAAGGCAGGGTACACTTTGTGCATGGGCGACATTATGCCTATGACGCCCCAACTCGGCATAGGATGTCAAGTGAGGGTCACTTTTTTTTTTTTTTTTAAACTTATAACCTTTACACTTACATATTCATATAATGTTAAACAATTGCTTGTATTACATTACGCAGCGTGGATTACAAAATGTAAATAAGCTCCAAATATGGAAATGTTCAACATCTCTGATATTTACATTGGTTACAAAATTTCATATACAAAATGAACACAAAAGACCCGGTGAGCTTTTTATGGATGTGTGGCGACTGGCTGCTGATGTGGATTGTCGGTCCTCTGGTTTCCTCTTACGTACCTACGGATTGAACACCCGTGCTAAACTGCAGCTTAGTGGGAATATGACTTCTATTAAAGTCTACATGATACAAACCATATCCTGCAATATAACGATTCTGATTCTTATCATTTCCTCATATATATACTTATGTGCTTGGAGTTAATTCTTGTAAATCGTAATATCTTTTCGTAGCCGAGCGTATTTTCTTTGTTGTTCTTATAATGTATGCTATCATCATAGCGGTGCTATGCTTCTCATATCATGTCCTTATATTCTCTACATTTCCTTTGCATATACACATCATTTCTTTTATGTTTCATGTACGCATAAACCTTAGAAGTGGATCTGAGGGAACCCATGAGGAGCTGAAGGCTCTGTTATCATTGTGGACAATGTGCTATGCCGTAATATGATGCCGAAGGTATCATCCTTTGTATGAACATTGACCATCCATGAGTGCCGTAATATGATACCCGGAAAGGTATCATCAGCATGAGCAGTGACCATCCATGTGTGCCGTAATATGATGCGAGAAGGTTAATATGATACCAGAAGGTATCATGCTTTGTATGAGCGGTGACCATCGTAATGTGCCGTATGATGCGAAGGTATCATCCTTCCCGTATGAGCTTGATGACCATTCATGAGTGCAGGTAATATGAGGCGAAGGTATCATCAGCGTATGAGCGATGATGACCATTCATGAGTGCTTTCGGTATTTGTGGTGACCGCTTCGGGCCACGATCTAAAAGCGGGTTCTATGTCATCGACCCAAACGTGTGGAATATGCATGCGGCAAGCTGTTTTTCCCCAATAGGCATGTCCATCTATCCCTCTACCCGGGTTCTAAACGGGAATGATCAATGTGTATTTTTACATTTTAGTATATATCTCTTAATCTGGAATAATTATTGTTATTCGGTAATCATATATGATATATATATATATATATATATATATATATATATATATATATATATATATATATATATATATATATATATATATATCTACAATCATTTATTCATATCGTTGCATTTTTCATATCTCCTTATATGCATAAATAACTATGCTTGCCATGTATGCTTCTGAGAGCTATTCATGAATTCATAGTAAACATTCCTTCTGATGAATAACTATGATGCTTGTAGTGCCCTCTTTGTTTTAGGTTTGGAACTAAGATGAAATTCCACCCTTTTAAAACTTTCTATTGATGGATTCTTGACTCAATGGGATTTCCATAGAGTCGAACACCGGTCGAGTTCGAGACGAAGGAGTTATGAGCCTTAGTTGGAGGAGGTCATGCGCGGTCGATCTTGGCGAGCTGAGCTGTCATGGAAGGCCACTCTAACACCTCGGTCTGACATCTACTATCCCTCCTCAGGCATATGAATGTATTCTTGACTCAATGGGCTTTCCATAGAGTCGAGAACATGGTCGGAGTTCAAACGAAGGAGTTATGACGCCCAGAAGTTGGAGGGTCATGCGCGATTAGTCTTGACGAGCTGACTCTTTGTCTTTGAAGTGGCCAGCCTTTGTTTGGCGAGTATTTGTTTGGCAGTCTTGTTTGTAGTCTTGTTGTGAAGCCTTGTTGGCCAGCCTTTGTTGACAACCCCTCTTTGTGACCCTTTGTTGAATGACCAGCGTTTGCGACCCACATTTGGCGACCTCTGTTTGTGACCCACAATTTGGCGACCTCTCACCCGTTTGGCTTGTTGTCGGGTAAGAAATTGAACTAACGTCAAGTTCATTGATGTGGCTACAATTTCCGCAGAAGGGCTTCTTGCCAAATTCTCTGCATTACCGACCCAAAAACGTTCAGATCAGACTCTTGCATATGATCGACAATAGGGAATTTGCAGTTTCAACGTAGCTAGACCTTTCGGAAACACATATTTAGGAGCCTTAAAGCTCTTCTTAACTCGACCACAGAAATGAGTTTAGGAGTTCCACGAGCCCAAACCACACAAGATAGAGGTTCTAAAACATGCTTCATCCATCTTGTCTAGACCAAAAACTAGACTTCCATACAACCAGACATGTGTATTCATACGAATATCCATGGTTCATACTTTTCTATAAATCATAGTTCCATACTTTTACATACCAAATCATAGTTATACAAAACCATATTTCTATACTCATTTGTATTGGTTCCTTTGTGATCTTCTTCTTCCTTTCTTCTTCTCTCTTATCATTATTTGCTCTCATTCTCCCGGATCAAAATGAGATATTTCTTTTGGTCTTATCCTTATTGATCTTATCCCTTTTATTTTACTTTGATCGTATTTCTTATAATATTTGCAAAATCAATTTATAATATTTACAATAGCCTCAAATCTTCTTTATTATTTGTAATTTAACTTATGCATATTCTACTTTGTTTTTATCTTTATTTTATTCCGAATAAATATACATTTACGTTTATTATACCCAAAACATGTTATAAAACTGTTATGGTATAATTTGGGGTGTTACAATGCCCGCGTGTAATGCAGTCGCGTTCCTAGGCACTTTGTTTGGTTGGTTCTGTCCTCAGACTGTTTCTCTTTTATCCTGACGGAATGTGCCACTATCGGCGTTCTTGAATCTTGGGAGAGATACGGCGTCTCGTGACTTTGGCCTTGTCACTTTTTGCTAGGACTGAGTGCAGCGGTACAGCGAGGATAGCTAACGTCTTTCATTAAGGGTATCCCGGTGTCGTAGATGATGGGCTCCTTTCCTTTATTACGGGCGGTCGGGTGCTTTGCTCGGTCGCTATCTTACACGTCCTTTTCACCAAGATCGTGCCTTTTTTCTACCTGGGCCCGTAAATGGTCGTTTTCCCGTTGTAGATGTTCAGCGCGATCTTGAAATTCCCTCATCTGTCTTGCTTGCTCCTCCCGTTTCTTCTCCATGTCTTAGCACCAATGAAGAAATTAATCTTCAGGCGACTGGATCATCGGGTTGTTGGTCTTTGCACATGCGTCAAACAAATCAGATGTGGGGAGGGGAACCATTAGAGCTACTGGTGGCGAAGGGCTACTGGATAGCCCTTGGAGCCAAGCCCTTGCACGTCGTTGATGAGACTTTTTGTTCGATTCCCACAAATGGCTCTAATTATCGTTACCTGGATTGTCTAACCTTCAGGGCATCACTAACGCGATGTAAACCTGCAAAACAAAAAGGAGGTATGGCGGTGGTGTGTCGGCCGCCTCTCCGATGATTATGTCCACAAAAGGGGTAGACAAGAGAAGGAAAGGAGTTAGCGCAGTTGAAGTTGCATACCTTTCCTCGAAGTCTGCATTTTGCTGAAGTAATTTCTCCTTGATTTTAGGAAAGATAATCTCGTGATTTTGGTGATAAGATCTCTATTTCCTTATCAAGGACTAGTTCTTCCTTATCGAGGATTAATGTTTTTGAGATGTATGAGATTTGGACATTGGGAGATCCGTGGATAAATATCATGTGAGTGATTTCCTCCCTGATATAGTTATTCATAATACCCTTTCCATATCTGATAAGATGGTTAGTACGGGGGCCTTGAGGATCTGAACGGGTTAGGGCTACTAAATGCAGTTGGTTTATTAATGGTTTTAATATAATTGAGTCATCTTGGGCCATGTGGGCGCCGTGAGTTTGGCTTTCTGCTGCAGTGGGGTGATGCCGATACGAGTAGTGGAGTGCGGGCCTAAAGGCCCGCATTTTCATGATGGTAGTAGTTGATTATTAAAATTCATAAACGATTTTTTTTTCTTCAAATATTCTCTATTTATACAGTTATTTTTATGTAAAGACTAATATTTTAAAATATTTTATATTGATATTCTTCTTCTTTTGTTTATTGATTGAAATTATAATTTGAGATGAAATAAGAATTAAAAGTTGATAAAAGAATATTTTTACTTAAAAAAATTATTATTCATTTTTAAAATTTTATCTTCTTCCAACATATCTTTGAATTGTTTATTATTGCTTCATGTGCACGTCGGGGAAAAAAATGAAAACAAAGAAAAACTAGAATGCAAAAACCATAAGATGTCATTCCATTAGATAAAAATTGGAGCATATCATAAGAAGAAAAATGGAATTTTGAATATTTTCGCAAAAGCGTTTCAGAAAAAAGCTACTATTTATAGTTTTTTCCCAAACATAGGTTATTAGGCCTAATCAACTATTAGGAGCTGATTACAAACCTTTACCAAATACCTTATAAGTGTTGATTGGAAGTGAATAAGCTATAAAGTCTCCTCAATCAACTCAACTAAACAACCCCTAAGCCAAATAGGCTATTCTTCTAACACAATGCAAGTTCCATTTAATTTGAGTGACGAAGAGAAAAAGCAAGCAGAGGCTTGGCATAGTGAGAAGTTAGCTGTTGCTTTTGGACTGATGAGTACTGGAGCCAGGGACTTTGATTCGGATAGTGAAAAATCTATGGACGGACCTGCGAAGACTGTCATTCAGCTCTGACACATAGTGGTTTCAGGAAAATAGCAACAACCGGATCTTGCAAATAAGAGCAAAATAGATTTTTACTACTGAGAAAACTGCATTATCATAGCCCTTAATACAGAATCTATACCGGATTTAGAGTGTGTCCTTTCATTTACGTCAATTGGGATATTCAACCTGTGAGAAAATGAATGACAGCAAGCTCAACAAGGCACGGTAAGCCTACGATCCAAATTTGTTTGCACACTGCTTAGCAAATAATATTTCTAACTTCTGCCTATACCATCAATAATTGTATTAGTCAAGTGGTTCATACTGGTCAGTTTAGAGACAAATTTTCTATAATGCTGCCATTTTTGCTGCAGTATGACAGAACTCTTGGTGCCCCACATAAAATTTTTTCTTGTTTTAATGGAATCTAACTATACTGGATTGTAGTGCTTCATGCTACAAAATGCTCTTGTGATGAGCTGGTTGCAGTTGTCCACTCAAAAGTCTCTTCAGGCGCAATAAGATGGAAAATGAGGCAAAAGGGCAACATTAAAAGCCATCTTTTGCTTTCATAGCTTTGGTCTACCGCTTGCACTGGAGCACTGAGAAAAGAGAAGGGTTAACGGTGGGCATGGATGCAAAGAAAGATTCCGCTTCTTGTAATGTGCCAAAAATGATTAAAGTTCAGATTGTCTCAAAGTCAAAAATATAGAGGCGTGATGATCACAGGTATTTTGTACTTTCCCTTCACTCTTTACCATTTTTTTCATGAAAAGGCCAACCATGTGCCATTGAATTCTGATATTTTTCTTCATCGCCTATCCGCTTGACATGAATTCATACTTACATCTACCAATTTACCCAAAATCTCGCAATCAATTCCCGATTGCAAGACTAGGGTGTCTTAGTAGACCCTGGGAAAGTTTCTTGTTTTTCTTTTGTTTGATGCTGGGTCAATCCTTTGAGCTTAACATGGTGTCTTTTCCTTTTTGTTTGATGGTGTTGTAATGGTTGGGTTATTCAGGTTGTTGACCCATTAAGAAAGTAGGAACAACAGAATGCAAATGCAAATGATTTTGGGGGCAAAGACTTCATTCCATTATAGAACAGTACTTGATTACAATGATATTAGATACACAAACTCATTTCCCTCATGGTACAAATCTTACATTATCTGATTCTGCACTTGAAGAAAAGCTTCCTCTATCTCTCAACATGCGACTGTCTCCATGGATTTTCTAACATACTGTCTAGAGATCGTTGTCACAGGCTAAGAAATCGATGTATAATGGATTTTTTTTTTTTTTGTATTGGACAAGCCATGTATTGCAAACTCCTCTGCCTCTTACAATGGATGACTGCAAGTTTAGTAACATAATCAGCTTCCACCCTCTAAGATGCTATGCAATTTTGGTTGCCATGTTCTTGGCCTGGCTGTAGCAGAGTTTGCTGCAGCTGCAGCTTCAGCTGCCGTCCTCCCCCGGGCTCTTTCTTGTCTTGCAATCTGAAATTTATTCGAATTTCCAATTGATTAGAAATTAAGATCATGAATCAACAAAGGAGCTTATACTGACTTCATACTATACTACCATATGATCAGAGAAAGTTCATATGATGTCCTCGCCAAAATTTGCTAGAGACCCTTTTTAGAATTTAAGGGTTAGATACATTTTCTTCCTAAAAAAATGTTGGAATTTTGCTTCAGTTTTGTGGGCATTGGAAGTATTAAATAACAGTAAACAGAGGAAGCAGTCAAGCAGCTACCTTTTATTTGTTTATTTTTATATTTTTCATGAATGTGCGTAGTTTTGGTTGAATCAGGTTGATGATATGTGAGTGCTGAATGGAACAAGTAGAAATTTACCTGATAGTTCTTATCCATATCAGATCTTCTCACAGCAATCTCCAATCCACCACCCAGCTTCTCATTCACCCTCCCTACCATATCTGCAGAGCTCTTCTTCATCTTAGAATACTTCTTCGCCCACAATGCTTTCATTACCTCTGAAATCCAGAAAACAGACAAAGGCATTAGCTTCAGCCTCAATCACCCAAGGAGGAGGAGGAGGAGATGATGATAAAGATAAACAATGAAACAAACCTTCTGCTGTGATGAGCCTGTAGACTTGGCCGAGCACAAGAGTATCGGTGGGACGGAGGAGCTTAACCCGGGTGATCCGAACAGAGCTGGGGGCAGCGGCGGTGGTGGTGGTTGCGGCGGCGGTGGTGGTGGTTTGACACAAGGTGGTGGTGATGAGAAGAGCAACATAGTGGCCGGGGTTCATCTTCATGACTTCACTGGCAGATACAGGCCAACACAATTTCTCTGCTTTTCCACATGGGTATTGTATTACCAGTGTTGCTGCATCAATGGCCTGGCAGTTCCCCATCTCTATCTCTCTCTCTCTATATGTGTTTCAATGGAATTTCAGAGGTGGTGGTGGTGGTGGTGGTGGTTGAAAGAGGAAGAAGGAAGATGGATGAGCTCACACATCTATATCTTTATAGCCACCACCCACCACCTCTCATTCATTCCTGCTGTTATGACCTTTTCTTCGTAATTTCCACAGCGGTTAGGGGTGTTTTCGTCAAAGTATCAGTAAACCACGGGTCTGTTCTACGGTTTTGTTCATGACGTGGCGGTGTATGATTGAGCGGTGAAATTCTGGGAATACTGTGTCTCAGATAATTCTTGGATCACACGTGCAAGTGTGGGTGAAGTTCCTGTGGTGCTGAGAGGAGGAAACGTTTCGGTACACCCGAATCTCTGATTGGTCGAGACCATACATATCCGTGTTCCCCCTCACACCTGATTGAAACCGTTGCCTCTGTTCCTGTGTGGACGTGGCTCAGTACAATCCTACTCCCACTCACCAAAACCTACGTCATCCCACGCGCCACTCTCATCATCGCTAAGGTGCATAAATATGTCTCCCGATTCTTGCCCAAATGTTCCACTTTTCACCTCTAACTTTATTTTGGCCCCTATATATCTGTGACGTTATGCCTGTATATCTCACTTTGCAGTTGAATTTTTTTGGTTTCAAGTTATATTTGGCGTTTCTTTTTTTATGATCATCCCATTAAAAAAAAAATCATAATCATGCTTGAAACTTTAACAAATGTGAAGTATTTAATAGGTTTTATTGACGAACTTTGTCCATCAATGTCCTTTTCTAACGACAAGGGATGAATAAGGGTGTAATTGAGTCAAATTGATATAGAACTAAGCATGAGCTTTGAATCGATTAAAAAAACTTAGAAGTTTGAATTCGGCTGGTCGATCGAGTTTTATTCGAATGTTCATTTGGGTTAAAATAATTCAATATTAATTGATTTTTTGATAAGTATGTCGATTAAAGTTAAATAAATAATTATCTTCTATTTCATTTTGAAATGTCGGTCGACTTGAGTTTTATTCGATTAATAGAATAATAAAACTCGATTAATCTTATAAGCAGTTTGACTCAAATATTATAATACTCGATAAACTATTACTCTAATTACTTGATTTTAAGTTCGATTCAATTAATCACGAGTCGAATTCAAATAACTCACATATAACTTAATTCGTTTACAACATTAAGCGTTACTAATATAGTAAAGTAAATGTGGAACGGAAAAAAGTTCAAAAATGCAAAATGGGACATTGGGGCACAAGTTTATCGCATTGATGGACTTTATCCCTGGCCACTAAGCTACTAAGTGGTGAAAGCGACTTCCCATAAATGAGGGCGCGTGGGGATGAAAAGGAATAGAGTGAGGTAAGAGGGTGGGTCCCACCCCCACCCCCTCGCGCAATAAGTGCGTGTCGCGTGGGAGGGAGGGAGGGCTGGCTGGCAGGCTCCCATCCCATCCCATCCCATCCCACTCATTCTCCACTTTTGTCAAACGACGTCGTATAAAGACATATACGACGTCGTTTTGCCTCCCTCCTCCAGGTTCTTCCGAAGATCCTGTGGGTATATATTTCTCCTCCCACCACTTTTTCGTTTTTCCCAATCATCAATGATGTGGGTGGTTGGTTGCGCCTTTTAACATCTAATTTGCATTTTGTTTGGTTCACCCGAAAATTTCATGCTTTTTTCTTTTCATTTTCCTCTTTTTCATGATGAGGTGACAACACTCTCTACGTGTAAACTGCAAAGCCCCATTGACGAGGTCTTCACTTCCCCCCACATACTTTTTTGAAAACAACATTAACCAATTATGATTTTAAAAATTCACTCCTTAAAGTGATATTTACTAATTAAGATTTTAAAAATATATTCATCAATTACAGTTTTGAACCTTTTAAAAACTGTTTTCATTAATTATGAAACTCTTCAGCCGAAGTAGAAGATGGAAGTGGACCATGAGAGAGAGAGGCATGGGATGGGGTGGGACGGTGGTTGAATTTGGAAACAGCCAATTGATACAGATCAAGTGGTAGTGGTACACCCTACTTATTTTGCTGATTTTCTGTCTTCAAATCCGACGGCTGTCATTTCACCCACTCTTCTCACATTATAATTTTGAATTTTCTTACGCCAATTACTTAGCTTCAACGAAATTTTCTCTCTCCTCTTCTCTTCTCTTGTCTTACAAATAAGGTGTAACTAATACTATATATTAAAATTAAAAATATAATGTGGCCATATTTATAGCCATATATTAATAGCATTTCCTTTGAGAGTATTAATAGAAGTAGAATTTTCAAGTTTAAAGGAGACAACAATGACTTGACATTTGTAATACATCAAAAAAATAAAAAATAAAAAATAGGACCTCAAGTAAAGTGAAAGAACTGAAACCACAAAAACTAGCTTCAATAACAAATAAGAGCCCCCCAACCATATACTTCCCCATAATTGTAGTTCCTTAGTCATGGTCAATGCCTTTGCTCAATGATAGCAACAATTTTTTCCACCATCTTCCTCTTTATAAGAATGAAAACATTCAAAGAGAAACAATTTTTAATCTTATTTATTTAACTTTTATAACGGTGGATCCAAACCAAGCATATCAACTAATTTCATGAGACCCTAAAAGTTAATGATCGAGGAAATCTTCAATCAGCCTTTAGGGGAGTTGAACCGGATACCATTAGAAAGCAAGCACAAGATCCGATCAACTAAATTAGCCTCCAACAAAATTTCTTCAATTTATAACCTATTTGTAATTTGTACATGATTGATATGATGGATAGCCTGATTGGTTAGAGTGAAGCGATTGTGTTTTGGTGGAGTGTCGGTAACATGCTTTACATGTTATTACGTCGGTCGAGCAGCGCGAATAATAAGCAGTCGAAATTAAATTGGCCACGTCCGATTAATAACACTTATGTAGCACAATTAATTACGTGTAACCCGTTTATTAAATTAATAATTTAAAATAATATAAATTATAACTAATTCATTAATATTTAACATAAATAATAGGTTAATCTTGATTAAATATTAATTAACATGATAATTAAACGGGTCAAATCTATGTTATATGGATTAACACGAATTTAACCTGTTTTATTAAACAGGTTATGCGGGGTCAACACGAATTTGATTTAAACACGATTATACTTAATTTAAACCAGTAAAAATCGTGTCGAGTTTATGGGTCGTGTCAAATTTTGCTAGCCCTACAATTGGTTGTCCAAGGAAATGATTGAGTTCTTTTAGGGTTATATATGTTGATGGATTCTTCAAACCCTAGTTAGGGTTTTGGTACAATTCACATGCCAAAAACTAGAAAACATGTATCAATGTGTAAATGTCAAGTGAATGATGTTTAATGCAGGCATGTGAAGGATGATGTATGACAGCTTTTTCACCTTTGACTAATGCTGCTTCAAAACTTTATAGTATAGGTCTGTTATTCAAAAAAGAAGGCAAGGGCAAGGGGGGTAGGGAAACTGCAAGTCTACAACCATTAATATATTTGACTAAAAGGATCTTAACTTCTTGGGTACAAGATCTGTGGAGCCCTGAATAATATATGGCTACTCCCAACTTTTTCCATTGTTTGTGCATGATTTTATGTATACAACTAGTGGGTACCATTCAATTCCTTTTCTTTTTCAAGAAATTAAAGTGGGTAGGGGCAACATTTGTAGGTCCCCAAGATTATTAGTACCTTATATTTAATATTCCAAATCCAATCCCTTTCCCCCACCAGTGACCAAACCCTCCATGGACTACATCTTTAGGGTTCTTAGGAGGAATGGGCATCTTAGAGCCTCTTTGTTTAGAGTTTTTGAAATTTGTTTTTTTGTTTTTAAATAAGGAGGACAAAGAAAATATATAAATACGTTTTATTCCCAATTTTTTATTTTATTTATTTTAAAAAAATATGAAAAATATAAAAAATACTAAATTCAAATAACAATCATATAACACTAAAATAATGTTTTTTATGTTTTTAAAAGCTGTTTTCAAGAATAGTTTTTAAAAACAGGAACCAAACATACCCTCGATTTCCCCTCACCTAATGCCCCCATAATTTAGGGCACCCACCAAAGAGTAGCCAAGGGTTTGTAGTTAAATTGTACTCATAGGGCTCTGTTTGAATCTTTTCTTCAATCTAGCGGGTAAAAATGGGTTAGAAACAAAAAAGGGAGATGCAGGTTGGATAAGCTGACAAACAAGGTTTCCCAATTGAGGTCACCAGTTGATTTGGATTGGCCAACTGCAATTTGGTTGCAAATATATATTACCATAAAAACTAATAAATCCAATATTCCAAATGAATATAGCAATATGAGACAATGATGATTTTTATGACTTGATGATGAGAATCCTTCATCCTCTGATTAGGATGGTCCTAAAGGACCTAACTATTCCAATTAATAGTAGGAACATCCAACAATGGTCCTATAAAAACCCATGCATTCAATGGTGGAGATCACCCCCAAGCCCTAGAGATGGTGGAATCTGATATTTTCAAGTATGTCTTCATCACTTTCTGTGGGGGACCATGCATGGGAGAGACTTTTATCTACCCAATGAAGAACATTCATTTCATTTGGAATCATATCTGAGGCTGCCTGCACCAGATATCCAACCTTTTCTCTAATGAACTTTAAATAATATTTCAGCTACTCCAAACGTAGTAGAAGAATAAAGGACTTGACTCACAAAATAATTAACCAAAAGACATGGGAAAATCTAGGAAATTATTTATTCATCCAGCTGAAACTAAAGATACATTTATCCCTTTTTTCCCACCAAACAATATGAAAAACAGAGCAAAAAAGGGGAGTTTTATACTGAAATAATATGTTTGAAAAAAAAAATTATTAAATTAGTTTGGAAGGCAAAATAATTCTTGCCATCTCTACACAATCACCATTTATCGTAGACGGCAATGATTGGAATTATCAAATTCTCAAATTGGGTTTTTAAATTAGCGAAACCGTTATGCAATAACAATGACATTTGAGAACTTAAATCATTCTTAGCAATAAATTTAGGGTTTTGTTCGAGGCTGTTTTCGTTTTCTCCGCTCTCTGCTATTGAAGATGACGCCATTGACGACTTACTTGCTTGCTCCAAATTATCGACGTTTGGTGTGTATGTATATGTGTATTTTCTATTTTGTGATAATTCCTTGAAGTAGTGGTAATGAGAATTATGGTTTTCATTCTCTGCATAGTGAGTTGACTGTTGGAGAGATTGGATATGGGTCTTGAATTTTCTTGGAATTTGAAATTTGGGCTTGGAGGATTTGCGCATTATCATTAGTTTTCACTCTGTAAGCGGTTAGAAGTTGGAAAATGACAGATTTGGAGTATTTGGCGGACTCTAATTAATTCTATTTACTTACTAGAAGTGGGGGGAAATGATTGTGAAAATATTGTTGGCCCCTGATCATCAATTTTGTCCCGCCTATTTTTCTCTTTGCCTAGCAGTTTTGAAGAAGCAAACAGAGGCTAAAGATTTCATTTTGATTTTAGATAGAGTTATTCTAACTTATCAAGTTTCCCTATAAGTTATTGTGCGAATCATTTAATTTTGGACTGAATGCTACTTTTCCTTTTCCCTGCATTTTTGTTTAGCCTCCCGATCCTTCCATGATATCAGTTTCTTTATGCGTGAATAAAAGGCACATGCAAACCTCATATGCTCATTTTGCTTTCTTTCTGATCACTATGATATAAGCTTCTTTCCTTGCATGGATAAGCTTGTAAAATCTCATATGTTCTCTGCATTTTATGTTTATGCTTCCTTTATGATCACTGATAAGCTTCTTTCCTTGCATGAATAAACATCAAAATCTCATATGCTCCACATGTTTTAATTTAAGTTCCTTTTGGATCATTGTGATATAAGCTTCTTTCCTTGCATGAATAAGCTTGTAAAACCTCATATGCTTCATTTATCATGACACAACCTTAGTTTATTCAATTGGAAACCCCACATTCATAATAACAAAGTTCATAGTTAACCGGGTAAAATCACGAGAACCTGCATTAGGATTTTTGAAATTATTTTATAATAAATTTTCTATGTGAATTCTTTTTCACTTCGGATGACTTAATACCTTGTCTGAGGTGTATAAATTTATAATAAATTATTTCATAATTGAGAATGCTAGGTGTTACTGAGGTGTATATGATTTATGGCCCAATTATTGTCATGAATATAATTTTAGATAAAGGAGTTGAAAGGAAAAACTATGTGACAGCGGAGGGTGATGAGTTCAATTAAGAAAGTGGATATGAATGTAATAATGGAAACTAGAGGTTGTATATTGAGGAGTGTAGGAAATTTGGTCTTGAATCTTTGTTGAAGTGGCAAGAGGTTGGTATCGGAATCCTCACCCATAGGTAATGCATCACTTGGAAGGTCACGTTCCTCCTTAAAAGATGGGAAGATTTGTTGCACCCAGCTTTTCCTTTTGTTGTATAGAGACTTAAAGGAAGTTTTTTTAATAGTTATAGGTGACATCTGAAGGTGAGTATGGATAGATTGGAGGAGTCAACTGGGATGTGGTGATAAGAGCGCTAATGAAAATTAAAAGGTTGAATATTCAGGAGGGCTGGAAGAAATTTGGCATTGAGGCCTTGTTTAGATGAGAAGGATTTGGTGTAAAAAAACTCTAGAAGGAAAAGGAGAGTCAGGTTTGGATTTAAGGGGAGGGAGGTTTGCAAGGGAGTTGGGTCAAATGTATTATTTAGGAGAAAGGAGAGGGTTAGTTAGAGCTTTTTTAATGAAATAATGGGATGAGCTTTTTTAATGAAAAAATTCTCAACAATAAATGATGCATTTCAATTGTAAAATGTTCCAAATTTTGGAAGCTTTTAGAGAACAAAAAGAATAGGAAATGTGACAAGCTTCATTTGCATCTTTGAAACAACTTGAGTCTACTTTCTTTGGTAACATTCTCCCGGCATCCCAGTGGTCCAATAGGCATAATGGGAATGTACTTATTACAAGTATGATTAATATATCACTATCAGATAAAATCACCGTTTTCAGTATTAGATGAGGATCTCTAGGATGTCACCAAACTTAATTAATGGGAATGATATACAATGGTCAGTATGTAATGAGACATCGTTCAGTAACCTCTAAAAAGTAAAGCAAAAAACGAATTTCTTGACAAAACTAAAAATTCATTTCATCCTTAATATCACTTGACATGTGTATTGTACAATTTCTTTAGACCTCTTCTGTCATGATGTAGTTTAAATGGTAAGGATAATGACCTCTCATATTATTTAATTCATTTGGGACCACTTTATACAGGTGAATTATGTTTGTTTCAACTATTCCCGTGATTTGTTATTACAATGGAAATATATTGAGGAATGAGACACATGTCAAATATGGGGGGAGAAAAGCTGTTATTGTGCCTTTTGATGTACCAGTTGAATGCACGTTTGAACATTTGACTGATATGATATACTCAAGGACAACCATTGACAAACAAAGATTCAAATTAGTCCTCAGTTGTAAGTATCCCCTAAAAAGTGGAAATAGGTTCAAAGTTTTTCCAATATGGGATGACAATAGTGTGTATCGAATGATAAACATGGTTAACACAACTAGCATTGAGGAAATTGAATTGTATATTGAAGTTGTTCGAGTCAAGCCACAAGTGAATCAATCTGTGGGTGGCCATATAGATTTATTGGTTTGCGACAATTATAATGTTGCAGAATTTGACTATGGTTGTGGGCCTAATAGCGGTCCAATACCAGATACTGGAGTATATGGAGAAGATGAAGATTGCGCTTATGAAGAAGGTAATGATGAATCTAATGAAGATGTTGATGATGAATCTAATAGAGACGTGAATGTTCAAGTTGATGGACATGTATCATCATTCGAAATTTCAATAAGTTTTGGAGGAATGAACAAGAGTATGTCTACGCCCACATGCGGCATGTTGTGATATGTCGAATAACCGGATGTTGAGGACCGGATGAGTCATCC
This sequence comes from Tetrastigma voinierianum, assembly GCA_016808115.1. NCBI lineage: Eukaryota > Viridiplantae > Streptophyta > Magnoliopsida > Vitales > Vitaceae > Tetrastigma > Tetrastigma voinierianum. The sequence goes on from JAEQBH010001518.1 coordinate 251,557, forward strand.
ACAATTCGTATAAACTACGACCCGACCTGATTTGAACATGTTGAAAGCTTAGGTAAATGTTATTTGAGTGGTTGGGCTCTCCCGTGGGTGCAAATACTAGCGATTGACCAGTGGAGGAATTGTAGTTGGCCAAGTTTTTAATTGTAAATCTGATTTGGAAGAGGCTACAAAGATTTACTCAATTAAAGCACACCAAGAGTTTGTCGTTGTTGCATCCTCAAAAAAATTGCTCGTTTTAAAATGTAAAAAGGCTGAAGAATATCAATGTCAATGGAACCGTGTATAGGTTGTGAAAGATCTTTGTATTTGTTATCATCAAATATAAAAGGCCACATACTTGTGTCAATCTCTGCTTGAACCGAGACCATCACTAATTGGACTCAAACTTGGTTGCTGCTTATATAAAGACAATAATTAAGGCACAATTCACATTGACTACGGTTGCTATTCAAGCAAGTGTGATGAAGAAATGGGGATATCAAATATCATACAAAAAGGCGTTTGATGGAAAACATAAAGCACTTAGAGAGTTATTTGATGACTTTTCTCAGTCATATACACAGCTACCACGTTTGTTCTTGGCCATAGAGCAAGCTAATCCTGGATGTGTTGTAATTTGGAAAACATTTAACATAATATACCCAAACGAGATATTCAGCGTGTGTTCGATCACATTCAAGCCATCTATTGAAGGTTTGAACATTGTAGATCCGTAGTAGTATTGATGGCCTTGTTTGTATGGAAAGTATAAAGGCACGTTATTGATTGCTATGGGGTGTGACGGAAATAATCAGTTGTTTCCCTTGGCATTTGCTATTACAAAAGGTGAAAATATTGATAATTGGGGATGGTTCTTGGCATGTATAAAAAATAGAGTAACTCAACGGACGGGGATTTGTGTTATATCTGATAGACATCCAGGTATTATGGCAGCAATAAGCGATCCTCATCTTAGTTGGGCTGCACCATCTGCCTATCATAGGATTTGCATGCGTCATCTTGTAAGCAATTTTATGACCCGGTTCAAAGATAAACTCTTGAATAATTTGGTATGTAGAGCAGTTTTAACGAGTACAGAACGCAAATTCAATAAGCATATGGCTACAATGGGAGAATTAATTTTGAAGCACAACAATGGTTAGAGGCAACCCCTTTTCAGTTATGGGCACTTTCACATGATGGACGTCAATTCATGAAAAAATACATTGGATTTCCGGGCATCAAAAACGAAGTAGCAAGGCCAGTGAGTGATATCGATCGAGCTCGGTAAGCTAAGAAGGGGTAGAGGCGGATGGGAAGGCTTAGTATGACTTTCAAAAGGATAACGTATAAAGCAGAATAGGACTAGGATCGCTCTCCCTCCACCCGAAAAAGCCTTTTCTTTTCCCTAATAATAAGGGCGTAAAACTCTTTTGGTGCGTCCGTTGGAACCGGATTCATCGAGTGTGTTTGAGGATTTGGATTGAGGTAGAAGGCATGTGACCTGGGACATGGGTAGCCGAGAATCTTACAGAATCGTTGACCCACTAACAAGAGCTAGATCTTTTATTTTTTTAGATAAAATTGCAGGTACTGATAATATGTATGTAGTAAAGAAAGAAGGGCTAATCCATGGCATGCGCCTAATCCGCTCTTCTGAGATAGAGATGCGCTCCTCAGTCACGGGTCATTGCTAATTGAATTGGAATTTCCGGGACTGTGCTTAGTAAGCGCTTTTAGTCATCTGTTTGCGGCGAATCCAAGAAGTAACTAGGAGAAGAAAGACAAGCAATACAGGGTCCTCAAGGAAGAGGTTGTTGCCCCGTCCCAATGTAACTACCAATCCCCTACCCGATCTACGACCACCCTCCTCCTGCCAATATAAACATGATCGAGCCGACATTGTCGAGTTGGGATCCGTCCCTCCAACTCACGCCGGTAGGAGAAGGGGGAAGCTTGTAGAGTAGAGATTGTAATTTGGAATCCGGGAGACTTACGAAAGATGGAGCCCCACCTCGGGTTCACATGCTCCGGTGGGGATTCTTTCTACGACACCAACCTGAACAGCCCCTCCGATTACTCACGAAAGCCCGGCCAAGTGAAGATCCTTTACCCTCGCTCATATTCCTCAACCCTTTGATTTGATGAAAGCCCTAGTTGCTCGGACCCTACAGACCTAAAACCCCTCTCAGATCCAAGACGGAAAGTGGTTGATGACAACTTTGAGTAGGAGGACTAATTCATCACAACAGGTTTAATCCCGAGATCCTTCTTCCCTTGAGCGGCTCCTGAGCCCAGCTCGCCTTACAGACTACTCCACATTTCGGGCTAGACCATCGAAATCTTCAACTTCTGGCTAAGCCGACATAACATATTCAACCACGGATTAAGTCGACATAACATCCTCACGTTCAGTCAGGTTTTTCCAAGGTTCCTTTGAATTCACTGCTGGTAAGCTTTCTTCTTCCCTTTCTAACAAAGATATATATATTATTTATGACTCCTACTATTGCTATAGTCCGTACTAAGGCTATATCTTTCAACTAAGCTACTAGACCTTGCTATGGATGACGGTCCTCTTGCTACGTCCTTAGTATACCATCTACTAGTATACTGTTGACTTTACTTTATTTCTTATAAGCTGCAAAGCTATTACAGCTACTAGAAAGATTACGACTAAGAAAGAAGAGCTACGACAAGCTGCTACTATTGAATCTTTGCAACTATTAAAGAACAAAAGAGCTACTAGAACAACTATAAATCTTTCATTTCCACTACGCCTCTATTCTATGCGGCAAGGGTCCACTGGCGCCCGACACGGTAATCTAACAGGGACGCCTACGAGGGTCCGATGGAATGCTTGAATAAGAAGTAGTGTCAATTGCCACCTTCGGCGCCTCAAGCACTTGAGAAAATGAAAAGAAAGAATAAAAAGAAATTCAGGAAATCAACGTGACTCTCATTCACACGAAAGTAAGTTTCTTTCTCTAGAGGAATGGTAAGTAAGAAGAGAATCGATACCTCACTAAATCGATACCGATACCTCACTATTAAGACTTCGGTAGTTTCTGAGGAGAAAGGGGCGTGATTGTGTAGGTTTCTTTGTGATTAGAAGAAAGTAGTGTAAAGTGATGCTCTGTTAAGAGTACTTCTTATTTACAACAACTATCTAGTTACTTCTCTTGAGGAATATTCAACTGGAAATTCCATAGAAATAGTAGTAACTTCAAGAACATCAAATGAAATAGTAGTTGTAGCTCTTTCAGTAGTAGCTTCAAGAACTGCTTATTCTATAGTATCAGTAAATTCTTTGGTAAATTTGTCTCGGAATATGAAAGGGAAGGTGAAATGGTTTGTGTCCCAGCGATAGTCGATATTCCTCTCCTAATGAGGTATCTAGGCAACCGGGAGTTACGTGGTTTTCTCCTAGTTACATCGTGTTTCAGGAAATGGAACTCTACAGGTGAAATAATTATCAGGTTCAGTCAATTAAATTTGGATAAAGAATCTTTACATTGGTCGGCAGGATAGGAAGATTGGGTGGGACCCTCGCTTAAGACTTTAATTCCTCAGGGCGCCTTGATTTGCTCTCGTAGGCAGGGGAAGACCCTCAAGGAAACTCCCTATCCTCCTCATTTTACAGTTCAATTGCATTTTTTTTAATTTTTTTATTTTACAGTACTTTATAAAAAAGCGTGACTTGAATCTATTCGATTACTTAGATCTGACTACTAAACCCAGTAAAGACATCTTCTACTTTTGATTCATTTCGAGTAGTTTTATAACCTGGTCAATTGCAGTCTCCTTTCTTATAGAATTTAGAGTAGTTTCGGAGGAAAGGTTGATGCTTCCTTTCTTCTTATCTTTATTGACTTTCTTTGGTGACTTTGATGGTATAGAATTTCTTTGAAGTTTGTAACCTTCTTCTTTTCTTTGAAACGACTACGCCGCTCATATGAGACTTTTGATATTGATTTTACGGGAAATGAAATGTAAAGGTTTCACCTTGCGTTTGACTTAGCTGACTAGCAGTAGGGCGAATGGAATCTGTCCCCTCATGCAGTGTAAGTATCTGTCGGCATCTTCAGCGGTGGAAATAGTTGGAGTCTCGGAATCGGCATACGAGCGGGGTTATGAAACAACGGGTGAAATAGGAGATCTTGCTCTTCTTAGAAGTCAAACCGTCGCATACGAGGTTCCTCTAGCATCAAATTCATTAGGATCGCACTCGGGAAACGGGAAAAGCCTTTCCGGACGGTGAAATACCTTCGTCAACACTTTCTTTTTCAGGTTCAGGTTCAAGTAATGTTCCAGGTGAGGATGGAAATGATGCCTTTACCAGATCCTGGACACAATCTTCCTAGAGATGGAGAGCCCCTTGCCTCGCCTTTTCTAGCCTCTCCTTCTTGCTTGCTTACGTAGCTCTTGTCTTAGTGACTCTTCCTCTTTTCTAGGTTTTTAAGGTGTTAAAGCGGTGGGTGCCATTTGCCAATGAATTGGATCACTTAGATTCGATCAATAATGAGATTCTTGGCTAGAAAGGTTACGTGACATGGGCCTTGACCATTTCGGTCGGTCGGTTGGCCCACCTAGCCGGATGATGAGATTTTCGATCGATTTGATCGGAATTTGGCTTTCTCCTTTATTAGACGGTGGTCGATCAGATGTTCTGGCACTCCCCGTTCGGGCTCTCACTCGAATCTCCACCTTTATGCGTTGGTAGTCTTTCCACTCGATCTAATAGCCTACCTATCGGGCGCCAATGAAAGAGAAAGTTTTCGCATGGGCTCATCATCTGATGCGAGGCAGATCACGAGAGGATAATATATATGGGAGGCGGTTATTAGCTTTCAGGAACTGTGGAAAGAAGAAGAGTTGTTCCTGCATTCCTTCCTTTCAAAGATAGTAATTAGTTTGAAATGGCATAAAGATTTGATTGAATGAACGCCACCTTGGTTGTTTTCAAACAAATCAAATGTTGGGCCAAAGCGTTACTTGTGCATTAATAAGTAGAAGGCAAAAAAAAAGACTTTTATGGAATAAGGGCGAGAAGGAAGAGATGGGTGGTCCGGGAACAGCAACGGGAGAGGGCTCGTAGCCCCCCCTCTCCCTCTTCCCCACACCTATTTGTTCCCCGGGCCCGTGGAGGCAGCGGGAGATCACGGAACTCTTTTCTTTTTAAGAAAAGATGAATAGATAGGGCCTGTGGAAACATTCAGGAATATTGTGAAAATTAAATAGACTCTTTCGTCTCTTTTCGATGCGGACCTATGTGAATGTTTGTTTTGGAATGGGATGTTAAGCGCTTTGTAACAAGTAGACCCCGCGATACGGACTAATAGATGTTTCTCTTGCAGTAAGTAAGATCTATTCATAGTTAGTCGATCCCCCACACGACACGACTATGGCACTATCAGATATGTCTCCCCCTCTGCTTATGTGAGTTTGACCCGCCTTTGACTCTGCTTGCTTCTGACTCCCTATGAGCCGTTTTACGACCTGACTTTTTCGGAGGGTCGGCGGGACATGGGAGCCTCAGCTCATGCATCGGTTTACCGAAATCACCTCCGCTATCCCACTTCCTTCTATTCAAAAGGCGAGCAGCCCTTAATTAAACATAAACAAAAAGGCCCTAAGAGGGCTCTTCTTTATATATTACATAAGCCCTAAAGTAGGTAAGTAAGGCCTAACAAAACAAAAAAGGCACCTTTTGGTAACACTCGTTGAGGCCTAACAACCCAACGGGATACTAATTGTTATAGGCTTATACTGCTTTCAGTCAAAGTTCATGTCTAAAAAACCTTATGTGAATATATGATGCATTTCAGTTATCTTTATTATTGCACTCAAAATCTCTCTCTTTTTCCTAGGGAATGTTCTAACTCGGTAGAGGACCAAACGGATAATGAAGAAAGCCGCTAAAGCCCTTGACTCTCCACTCTCTCCCAGCGAATCCAAAAATCTAGTGCGTCGATGTGCATAATTTGCGGGATTGAGAAACAGAATGTCCGGCAGTCGATATTGGATCATTTTCATTTTACGCTCACTAACTTTTTTGCAGTTCAGAATCAATTCATGTCGAAGGCGCTCAAAGCGTTATTAGCTTATTTATAAGCAGTCGAAGGTCCTTAAAAGCCTTTATTTTTTTTTGGCTTACGGCTTACTTGCCTTTTTCTTTTTCCTTAAAGCCTATATAGACAGACATAGACTGAGGGCATTCTCGGCATCCATGCTCCTGGCAATGGCAAGATCCGAGATGTCGGTTAACAATGTCAAGCCTCAACCTTGTCGACTCCTACTAGGGCAATCGGGTTCGGAGTTAAGCCGAAACTGACTTTGTTTTCCACTTCTCTTCCGACACTCTTTGCCAAGCCTTCCCCATCAACTGGAAATCCAGTAAGAAAGGCAAGGGGCGCAACGGAAAGGAAATACGTCAGAACCCATTCAAGGCGTTTATCGAGAGGTCGAACAAAGCATCACTTGTCCTCTTTTTGAATTATTGATCATATGCGCTGTATTAAATTCTGCTTAAAGATCGTTTTCTTCGTGTAGCCCCTTAACACCTTCCATTGCGCAAACCAACACCTATTTGGATTCGCTTGAGAAGAGCGCATTCTTGAGATGCTAAGGGCCAAGGGTTAACTAAACTAATAAGATCTCTTCTTCCTTAGCTCTAACGCGCTAAGCGATAATAATTCCTTCTCTTTTATGCTTCAGCGAATCGACTTCTTCTCGATGATGGACATTCCACAGGCATTTCTAGAGTAAGATTCATGTGCAGTCTTTCTCTTTCGTTTCTTATTCTATCATAGAAGATGATAAGATGCATACCCCTTCCTCATTAACTATGTTACTTATTTCCTCACAGCCTCTTGATGCAAAAAACCTATTCTTTCAAGGCCCTAAGACACGAAAAAATTCCTTCTCAAGGGTTCATCCTCGAATCCATTCATATAGGCTAGGCGAGTTCCTATTTTTAAAAAAGTAAATTTCTCGCAATGAGATTTTTCAATAGTGTTCTCTCTGCAATCGTGAAGGGTTTATGTTGAGAAGTGCGCCACGAATACGGTTTTGAACACCTTTGTGGAGGATACTAATAATGTTTCGGTATGAGTGGGCGCTATACAAAGCAAGTCTTTAGTCCATCGGAATGCGTCAATTGATCTTATGGTGAGTCTTTTCGAGGCTTCTACGGCTGGTCTTCTCTGATTTTCCTTTGAGAAGATCTTTGGACTTTGAGCACAGATCTTGCCTCGAGTCTTTACCTTGATCCCGATACGGATTTTGATGGCCCAGGTTCTTTGTGGGAGTTCGGTAGGTAGATGCGACTACGAGGGACGTGATGACTTCTGGCTGTAGCGTGGGAGAAGGTGGATAGTAAGTTATCCTTCCTTGGTGACTATCCATTCGGTTTGTTGTCGTCTTTGTTTGAGGAGTCTCATTTGTCTGTCCCGGTAAAAAAACTCTTGTGTATGTATCCTTCATACCATGCTCGTAGCCATTTTTCTCGATATGGATTTTCGATCATCAATAGAGATTTCATTCACCCATTGCTCTCTTCTGGGATCTTCGTTGTACGGCACTCTCGTGTACCTTCATTTCTTGGCTCCGAATAAGTTTCTTTCCCACTGTGAAGTGGACTGCAGGATGTATCTGCTTCCTCTGTCGTCTTGTTTATGATAGCATTTTTCTCTTGATACGCAAGATTTTTACCTTTAGTGCGGAAGATTGATTGGTGGCAAGTTATGTGCCAAAGATTCAAGCTTTTTCACCACAACTCTCTTGCTCTGTGGTCATGCATCCGTGCTAGAGTTCCTTCTTTTTCATGAGGCTTGAAGAGAAGAAAGATCGATCTTCCTTTGGTAGTCGACATTTAATTGATTTACGATCCTAGGAATTTATGGAGATTCTTTGGAAGGTGAGATTTGAATATGGGAAGTCTTGAGTTAATGATGCAATGTGAATTTCCCAATTCGTACTCTCCTTTGCTTATCGAATTCCAAGCAAGGGCTTTAAGCGGTGCATTTAGCATTCTATTCTCAGCATATTTGTACTGTATACTTGATTTACTTTGTTACTTGAGAAGGAACGAGAGTGCTAATGAATTAGCATCGATGATCAGTTCACTCCATATGTTGATGCTCGATTCAAGGTCGTGTTAAGGGTGGTTCGATCGTGTTCTTTACGATCACATACAAGGCCGATTTCATGTCAAGTCAAGGAGTGATTGAATGCATCGCCTCAACTTACATGACAAAAAATGCACATGTGGAAAGACAGCGTCACATGGATTTCCATGTGGCCATATCACTTGACATGTCGACGTAATTAAGCGGTGATTTTTCGGTTATTTGTTCAAAGCTACTACACTATGCAGTCATACTATGATACATGGGTAAGCTTGTTTCATCCAATATTCAATAAAGATGAGTGGCCCTTTATGATGGTCCTACGATTGTACCTCCTAAGTCAATGAAACGCATAGGCAGTAGACGTCCTAAATCAACCCGGTTGCATAATGAAATGGACGTTAGGGAGGGGAAAACTACTATCATATGTGGGTTGTGCAAACAACCGGGTCACAATCGGCGGTCTTGTAAGAATAGAAATCAAGTTCAGTGATAGATGTGAAATACTTGTGTACCTTATTTAAGTAAATGAGACATCAATCATGTACGTGTGTATTTTAATTCATTGTCGTTGTAATCGGTACTTGCATTAATTATGTTAATACTATTTCTCCAGTGTGTTTTATTAAAAATTATAGCATTAATTATCACATTATAGATACTGCTGGCGTTCGAGGGCTTCATGATGCGAGATCCATTGGATCCATACGTCTTGGTATTGCGAGGCGGACATAGGTCCCCGCGGTAGAATCTTAGAAGCGAGGTATGTGAGCTTTATTGCCCATCAATTAATATTTCTAGTTGTAACATGTAATTTATATATAATCAATTATAAATTTTGTTTCTTCGTTGCTTATAGTTTCAAGAAGTACTCTACCCTCGTCATCAAATTAAAGCCTTCATGCGTATGTGGAGGATGGATATACACATTCGTCCATACGTGATTCGCGCGGGATTTTATGGTGTATACTGCTTGGGCCACATCATGATCAATTGGACACTTATCACTTCTCTCGTCGAGAGATGGCGGGCCGAGACAAACATGCTTCATTTGCCCGTCAGAGAGATAACGATCATGTTACAGGATGTTGCTATCATCCTTGGCCTCCGTATCAGCGAACCGGCGATCAGCGGGACATGTGTCTTTGGATGTGGCGGAGGATTGTGCGGGGAGAGGCGCGCAGAGTGTCACATGTTGATGCTCTAGAGGATCAGCTATCCCATCCATTAGTTATATGACTAGTTATCACCGGAAAGCTGATGCGGATATGGTCACTTTAGGCCGAGGTGCGCATGGTTTCATCTTGAGTGCGTGGGATCGCCGTGTTTTGCGAGACGAGAAGGGAGTGCACGTTCATCTGTGCTTTCTCCGCTGCCTTCTGAATTTGACACATATTGACTTATAGTTGGGGTGGTCGCGGTACTAGCACATACATATCGCGGTTATGTCTCTTGGAAACCCCGATTGTAAATGAGGGTATTATCGGTTGTATTCTGGCGTCTGAGTATGTAATATTTTTTGTTACATACACATTATTATACCTGACATATCATTAGGTTGCTTACTTTTTGTTTATTTTATATTCAGCTATGGTCTTGGGAGAGACTTCACACATTAGATAACTTAGATTTTGGTGATTAGCGGTATATCAACCTGCCAGGTCCCTCATTGCCTTACATGATGGCGATAGATGTCGTCGATGAGACTGGTAGCCCTACGATGGATTACGGTTGAGCCAAAGCCAGAGCCAGCTCTTCCATTAGGGTGTAGAAGGAGAGCACCTTTGACATGGGTGCGCCAACTCATCAGATTGTACTCCTCTATGTCGAGATCGGTTGGATGCCTGACTTCGAATGAGTAATGATATATGTAAAGTATATGGTTTTATAGTAAATTTCATTCTTATTCACATAAAATTTTGTCAGTGTTAATGTGTAGATCTTATGGTGACATATGTCGAGAATTTGGTTGACTTGACTTAGATATCGCTTAGGCGGTACAGAGATCGGCTGACGATGTCACAGCTTATATGTTTCGAGTTGTTGGTATCGTCGGGGCGAGTCTTGCGCGAGTTTGGTATACGAGGAATATGTGCTCTTGCTCTTATGACGATGGCCCCACATAGAGTGGATGCGTGGACGACACCAGAGAGATTGGGCGACGTATCATGCTCCGTGCATTGCCTTATTGGATCACCTTGAGTAGCTAGGATCATCCATACACACTATGGTGCGGTGGTGAACCAGCGTCCCGAATAAATGTAGTGGTAATAGTCGTGTTACCGCGATGTTTTGTGACACCACCACTCCATAGGGATGATATGAGGTTCCATTACTCGATCGGTACTACTCGAGGTTTGGTAAGTTAAGTCTTGGGTTTCTGTTGTTTTCCGAATTTGAAACCATAGATTATGTATTTATAATTATTTGGATTTGGTTCATTTAGATCTGTCATGGTAGAGCATAGTAGTCGCTCTCGCTATGCTACCACCGGTTGGTCAATACGACTTGTCATATTCTTCGTCGTGTACGAATCTAGGAGAAGAACATCGCATCCGATTCTGATAAGGCATCACACATCACATGGACCATCCATTAGACCTCCGTGTCATCCCACTCAATCACGTGTACGGCGGAGTGGGAGTAGGGGAGAGGGAGAGTTGATCAGTGAGGTCGTGGTAGAGATGGTGGGCGAGGTCATGGTCGAGATGGTGAGGGCGTCGTGGTACAGCGGAGCATTGCTGCCGATACCCCCGTACATTACCCATCACTGCCCAGATTTTATATACCTGAGACTCTTGCATCGCCATGCCGGGACACTTACCGCATTAAGCTTTTAAATGCGCGGGACGCACACATCTTTACCATATCGGTGTAGCCCGAGCCGGCCTCCATAGCGATAGATATCACCTTATCATCCCACCGCTATCATCCCCACATTACCTCCATCCCATTGACACCATCCGCTGACCTTGTATCGAGTTGGGTACACTTCATTAGCGACCTCGTGCTCCATGTATCGTCAGTACTTCATCCATCGGCTCCCTCGGCTCCATCGGCTCAGTTTGAAGGATTCCTTTCACTTCACTACCCCGCGGGACGGTTTGTAGATAAACTAGATGTATTCTAGGCGTTGTCTGGAAAATAAATCGCCATCTTGTGAGGAAATTCATTGATATATGTTGATATTTTATATATTGATATTTGTATACAATTTTTTTATATATTTATATGATTTGGTTTATGCATGGAGGTCATAATCGGCTAGTGTGCTTGTTTGTTATGATTCTTTGATAATCAGAAAGCTTGTGTCTTTGGCTAGATCTTAGTTTATGAGACTGGTGTTTTTTGTTTCTTTTGTATAGGTCTTAGGGCACCTGTTGTATACATCCTGTATACTTTTTTTGGGGTTGTTTTGCCAACCCTGTTTCATTGAGCTCCCTTTGCTTATAAAAAAAAAACAAATCAAATGACAAAGCTCCATGGCACCATTTCTAGACACATATTTGTCTTTTTTTGTTTTACCAAATGCATAATGACTAGTCCATTTTCAAAAGATAAATGAGGCTCTCTTTTAGGGTCAGTATTATTAAAAATGTTAATGAAACCAATACAAGGATAAGTTAACTAATCAAATCAAATGAGAATCAATTGATCAGATTTTTAACTTTAGTGATGTTTTAGTTTCGGCATATGCAAGGAATGATTTCTTGCAATAAAAAAAGCAAGGCCCAATTGCATTTGAAAAAGCTCAATTGTTGCTGTCCATGACAGCAGAATTTGAATTAAAATGTCCCGTGCATTTATCGTGAGCAATGACATTAAGAAATTCTCAATTGCACATGTGCATTGCTTATGTAGACATTGACATTGAAACTACAATTACCGTTATGTAATGACAACTATCGCATTGAATTTAGCGATTATTTTTCGCCAAACTAATTTAATAAATTTTTTTTTCAAAAATATTATTTCGGTATCAAACTCCAAAAAGGGACTCTATCAGCAGCAATCAGAAGTCAGTAATTCTTCCCAAAACACATATATTCATAGGAACAGGCACAAGCACACATGCATCAAGTTCTATCAGTTCTACCTGTTTTTTAAGTATTCAGGTAAATAATAAGAAAGAATCTGCAGGTGTCATTATAAAAAGAATAAATACATGATCAAAACCTGGAAAGCCAGACCTGCAATGCTTTAATATTGACCATACAGATGTTGTGTTCCTCGTTCAAGCATGTAGGCAGTTTGTGAGTCTAAAAAGCCTGCAGCTTCTATAAACGTAACCTACTTGATAACCCCATATTATGATAGAAAAATATGTCATTGTTGCTCCTCCTGTTGGGGTTGGGTTATACCTGATGTTGTCAAATGGTCCACTGCTGCTTACTACTTTGTTTCTCTAATCTAATCATTTGGTAAATTAGGCTTACAAGGAAAGATAAGGTGGTTGTTCTGTCACCTTAAATAAGAGTTCGAAATACAAAACCAATCATATATCTTTAGATATGAAGATACTTCACTCTCTGTAGCACCATGGAAAAGACAAAAACATATAGTTGTGTTAAAGAAGGAAAGAGACAAAATGACACAACTGAGAATATAGGACAGGAAGAAACTGAGGTAAACCAGCCGCTCAATGCCCTCAACACCTTTTGAAACCACCAATCCATAGTATTTGTGAGGGCTTCTGAATGGGTTAGCTTCTCCTAACATATTTTGAAATTTTCAACACTTTTTTAAGATCCATGAATAACCTCAAATCTTTTCTACTTAGGTCATGATTTCTCTGGATGAAATTAGTCTAGTGTTCAAGTGATTTGAAATCAAAACAAACTGGTTCCATTTCCATGGAATGCCCTGCCAACTGTCTTTAACCACTGTTGGGACAAATTCAAGACTATTTACAGTAATTTCTAATGTTATGCATCCCCTGAATGTTTGATTGTCATTCACCCTCTGAATCCTGATCATTTCCATTTCATCATTCTAAATTGTCATTTCTTGGTTGCTCAAACAGTAGCTCATATGCTGATTCCAGTCAAAAAAGACGGTTGAGCAACAATAAATGGAAAGATTGAGATGGTCATTATTATTAAGATACGTAAAATGGCCCTGAGTCAATAATAAATGTATGTCATCTCTAACAAAAAAAAAAAAAAAACTACGTTGATTCAACTCATCATGACTGCACAGCCTGATCAACTATTAGCCTAACAAGAAGTTCAAATTTAATTTTCCAATTAATTTCATAAAACAAAAATCCATTAATATTCAATGATAGTTGGGTTAATTTAGGCATGACGAGATCCATCAAAATAGCAAGAGCTATTCAAATAATGTATAATCAGGAGCAGGATAAACAGGATTATAACTTTCTCAGGAAGAAAAAAAAACAAAGAGAAGAAAAGAAAGAAAACAAGAAATTGCAAAAAGGGAATGCAACAAACTTGCTTCATTGTTAGGTCAAGTCCATTTCACCCATTGGATTTACAGCGAAAAATTAATAAATAAATGTTCTAAGGATCCTGTAAAGGAGATGAGTAATTTATACGGTGCTATAGCATGCAACAGGATTCACAAGTAAAACAGAGAATGACGATATTATAGCATAAGCCCATATAGAGCTATTGGGTGTGCAAGACTTTGTGAGACCGTCACAGAACTTAGTGCCGAGCATATTACACAGATGGGAAATATTTGTTGAGATTGAAAGGCAGAGAATAAAATTCCTCACTTCTCATATCAGTCTTGAAGGATCGGAACTTGTCCCACCAATGCTTACCCCTGTCTTTCCTAACTGCGGAATCTTTCCGATGGAGTGTGATGTCCAGAAAATATGCCAAGCAGCCCGCTACAAATGCTTCCGATGAGAAGGGGACATTTATCATATCATTGAACTGCAAAATAAGAAAGCATGACATTTTTTAGGGAACACATTAACAAGAGTGCTAATTAAGAGCCATCCAAGGTACGTACCCATCTCCCACTGGTATGAACTGGACCATAACCCCTTATAGCTGTGAATTCATTGAAGTACTGTGGCACCGAAAAGCCCATAAAAATTGAGAACCCTAATATGAACTTCGTTCGAAAGCTATTCAGGTTGCAGAACTGAAGGAAGCTCAGACCTCCTGAACCTGCAGTCACAAAATGAGACAGAAGATATTATATGCTTGAACTAATCAAAATGAATTGGAGGTTCAAAGTCTCCTTGGTAGCTTGTTATTTAGTAAATACATACCGACATAGGCAAAGAAAAGGCAATACAAAGCAGCAACAATTGCTGGTGGAATTGAAGCAAAGACTGCTCCAAATTTACCTGCACAAACATGGATATTTGATTATAAGGGATTGATCAGATATTCAATCTGCACAAGTCAAAGATTACATGATGCCTCAAAACATACCAAGAATAGAAAAGAAAATCATGAACCCAGCCGAAATTTGAACAACTCTTCTGCTGCCAACACGTGTCAATGCTAAAAGACCAGCATTTTCTCTGTATGGAACCAAAGAAAAATCCTCAGGTCAACTCTTTTTTATTTTGATCAAAACTCCTCAAGTCAACATGGAAGTTTGGTTTCATAATTGATCAATGTAGAAGTGTATATCAAAAAGGTTTTCTGTAAGAGTCTTACACAGATACTGAGGATCCATTCACAGTTCCAAATAAACCAGATAACAAAATGCCAATTCCCTGAGAATAGAAATAAACAATTAATTCAAAGCTAATAAGAATTCAACATTTTCCTTGTCATTAAGGTATAGGAGGTTGGCATAGTAGTGTTCCACACAGCAGAGGCAGATATTTGCAAGGCACTCATCATCATTGCCAGTAACATGGTCAACTTCCTGGGAGCCTATAGCCTCTCATCCCACCCACCATAGTTATAACTATAACCTCCTATAGTTAAGGTATAGGAGGTTGGCATAGTAGTGTTCCACACAGCAGAAGCAGATATTTGCAAGGCACTCATCATCATTGCCAGTAACATGGTCAACTTCCTGGGAGCCTATAGCCTCTCATCCCACCCACCATAGTTATAGAGAAAGATATATGTAGGTATATCTATATATATATATATATATATATATTGTTCCCAGTCAAGCATTAAGGGACTCTGGACTGCCTCTTTAGTTCTCCCTTTTTTAAAATGACTAATAGTTCTCCTCTTTTTATATGACTAATGAAGTTGATATTTGATAAGTAGGTCCAGCATATTTGATATCGGTGGATGATACTATCTAATCCTTTCATCAATGATGTAAGATCCTATCCTTTTGAGTAAACACATTCATACAAGAAAGTGCCCATGTGTATAGGACAGATGGTGAAGCCTAGAGGTATTACACCATAAAAGGACAAGCTTTGCATTCGAAACTAAAGCTGCCGACTCAGGCCCCTCTAAGGGGATAATCTTTATCACCATTCTAATACAAAAATATATCAACCGCTCACTATGCAGAACATTTAACCTATGCCCTATTCTTTAGTGTGCATATTTATGCGCATGCATATGGGAATTCCATTAAAATAACAAGTTTTTATATGGGACCTGATCCCACAATAAGATGAATAAGAAAAACCAACTTAATTGAACTATAAACCATCTTTTTAACTTTCTAAGTTTTGTTACAATATTAAACATAGAAAAAGGCGCTTTTTAGGTTTACCTGCCAACCAACACCCCGGCTAAGAATGGAAGCTGGCAAGGGAGTTGCACTTGCATACCTCGACACCGCAATAAAAGCACCTGTGGACTGTTTATACCATAACAAATATGTAAGGGAAAGTGAAGTGAAGAACTTCAAGGAATTATAATAATAAATGTTTACTTGTACAGCCCATGATTAAGATGATCACCACATGCTTTCAACATTTTATGAAATCAAATTAAGTAATGGAGTTTCAAAGCAAAGACATGGAGGATAAAATAATAAAGGAGCTGCAAATAGAATGGCTAGGCAGCAGGGACAAAATCCATTAATCATAACATAAAGACTAAAATAATGGCTATGAAGAATTGACAAAATGTATTTAGTAAAAGTTTAATAAAGAACACAAACCTCTACAAGAGCAACAAATGAAGTAACCATCATGGCAAAAGCTTCTCCAGCATCAAATGAAGGTGGTCCCCA
The DNA here is from genome assembly GCA_016808115.1 of Tetrastigma voinierianum. Classification (NCBI taxonomy): domain Eukaryota; kingdom Viridiplantae; phylum Streptophyta; class Magnoliopsida; order Vitales; family Vitaceae; genus Tetrastigma; species Tetrastigma voinierianum. The sequence goes on from JAEQBH010001518.1 coordinate 267,810, forward strand.
TTGAAAGGGATACGGAATTCTTATCCTGAGAAACCAAACACCAATGCAGCATTAACGAACACCTTCCTCACATGTTGACCACCCAACATAAGTGTTGCTTGTATATGAATTAGATTAAGTGAAACAATACCAAGGATAAATCAAACTCTTATTGCAAAAAAGTACCTAGCAGACTACCTAGAGCAAATGTCAATTTAATAACATGTGAAATATGAAATAAGTTTTAGATAAAATATTATAAGCACTCCAGAGAGGAGGAAAAAATCCTTTGTAGTCCTCAAAGTTCAATCAGTGTTTATTCCTTCACAACCTTTAATTGAAAAGATATCTTATAGTTCAAATAATTAATATGGTTGAAAATCTGATAAGCTGTATGACACCAGATGCACCAAATCAACCTGATCACGATAAGCAAATGCAACCAAAGCTTCTTAGAGAAATATACTACCTGATTTCAATTTTCTTTTCAATTGAACCTGAAATGAGCAATCATATTCTCTTTTTTTCTTTTTTTCTTTTTTCCTTTTTCTTTCTTTCTTTTTTTTTTTTTTTTGTGACAATCAAGAAACCACATCAACCAGCATTGGGTAATTCAAAGTATCATTAGAGGTAGGATTCAAACCTGGGATCATGTTCCTTTTACTGGGACCATACTTCCCAACATTCATCCTAACCAACTGACTTAAAAACTGAAAAGATTTGCCATAGAGTATTAATGCCTCTAATAAGTTTAATTTATATCATTGTTATACAAAGGGATGTTAATGCAGACAATGGATCATATGCAGCAACATTGGCATTTTGAGATTTTGGTCATCATAGTGACATGTAACCCTAGAGAAATGCCCACGGTGAACAACCACCAGAATAAAAGAGCAGAAACATACCATGGAGCAGCATCTATAAGTCCAGCACGATCAGTACGACAGCTTGCTTGTGTCTTTGGCGCTGCATCATTGTAAGCCCCACCCACAGTGAGTAGGTGAGCATAAATCCAGACAATCACCACAGTAAATATAACAGCAAAACGGTCAAATATATTTTTTCCAGAGTGTAACACATGTGGCGCATACTGCAAAACAAGCACTAGAAATTAATAAAATTAACATAACAAGAACAGCCCAACACAAAATTATGGAGACAAAATACAATAGATTATATATCACATGTGGGTAATCATAATTCACAAGAGAATTAATTAGTGGACATCAAAGAACATTACCTGTGAGACAAGTATTAAAATGATAAGCTGTGGCAGTCCAATCTCCACGCATTTGGCAACCTAAATGTCAAAAGAAAGCATTAACAATCTATCCTAATACAATGAAATAATGTATCCACAAAACCACATAGGTTTTTAATTGCCCATTATCCATTCAAAATGCAGTGGAAGTATACTTACACCAGGAAAACCAAACTCATAGAGACCAAACCCTGCTAAGGAAACCAAAGGAACAGCTGAAAGTGGACTTAGAAACCTGAATAAGTATAAAGAGTGGAAAATTAACCAACATGATTTTAGAGGTTCCAAAACGGAATTGTCATAATAGAGTATTAGAATTTTGGATTGCATATAGACTCTATTTGAGCATACGCTGAGAAAAATATATGTGTGTTCAGGTGATAAGAATCTCATATAATCTCTACTTAAGACATCTTATTATAATAAGAAGAAAGATAAAAAGGAAAAAGATGAAAAAATAAGGGAGTGGGGGGAAGGAAAAACTACAAGAATCAGATTGATTCGAAGTAATTTAACCAAATTTACTCTGAATCAGCCAAATTGGGGCCTGCCAAGTGAATATTTTAGTTTAAGGCTTTCAAGGACAAACTCATTCAAGGGCAAAACAAATCTAAGCAATCTATTAACAATTACTAACAAAATGAAACTACAAGCAGTCTGCAGCTCTGGCCATTGTCTAAAATTGTAAGCATATTAAATCTGAACCAACCTCGTAACATTACGCCAAAGGCCACTGAAACCTAGGACAATCTGAAGAGTTGAAGCAACAATCATGGCACCTTGAATCGCCCGCATAGTCCTTTTGAATTTCTGAATGAGCATAAAAATGGTCATATGGTTACAATCACCCATCTCACCAAAACATAAAGGTTTAAATGCAATGTTTGGATGCACAATTGCTCTATTGTTTTATTTGTATGCATTATGTTAAAATGCCTTTTCTGCATCAAAATCATTTGTGCTTAGCAGCTCCAAGAATTACTTTGGTGAAGTTGGGAAAATTAGAGATATAACAACCATACATGTTGTATAACCAGTGCTGTAATGAGAAAGGAGCTCATGTTTCTCAACATTTTTCACTTAAAAGAAGTAAATAATAATAATTTGATTGGCAGAAGAAGTTTTTCATAGGAACAACATAAAGAGCCACTGGTTTACAAATTAAATGCACCATCCAAACATCAGATAGTATAATTGGAACAGAATCCAGATTAGAAATACCACTATAGGATTAGCATCCTCCACATCACCACTGAATCGACCAGCCAGAATAATTGAAATTGTAGCTGCAACAAATGTATAAGAGCCTCCAATCACAGCGGGTAATCGACTTCCAAATAGTGTTTGGGCCAATGTGTTCAAACCAGCAACAAAAAGAAGTGTCTGAATCACCTTTGCTTTCTCTTCCTATAAGACTCGACAACGTGATTTTGGTCACAATATTAGGCCCCATATCTGGAAACAAGACAATGCTTAAAAGGGATTACAAAAATTGTGTATTTCATCTTACATTTCCTCCTCCCATCTGGGGAACAAGAGCAGTGGGGATGATAACTGTTGTACCAAGCATTACTAAATAGTGCTGGAAACCGAGAAGGATAGCCTCGGCTGAAAAAAGAGAAAACCCATAATTTTGAAGAATCAGATGCGAATGAGGAAGCATGAAAAAATAATAATAAATCAATCAAGCACCTGCCCACCAAGAAGGAATTAAGTAAAGAGAAAGAACTCAGTGATGGTCCTCAAAATTAAAAATAATTACATAATATCAGTTCTCACTCAACCTCTGCTGAGAAACTGACAAAACAAGATAAAATATGATTTTGAATTTTATGCCTAAGTTGTTTGCTGGTTTCCTAAAAATACATTACTCAACTCAACTGACCATGATATCCACTAATCCAAAGCTGTATTAAGGGCAGTTTAACAAAGGATTTTGTTAGAAATCAAAGAACAATCTAGACAACAATCCAAATATCTTTTCTCTCACTCCTTTTTTCTGTTTTCTGTTTTCTCAGCGCCTAAATTAAGAATCCAAACCCAGATCCCAATTCCATAGAATAGCCACATGATCAAGAACCCATAGAAAAAACATTTACATAAAGTAATCAAAAAAACAAAGGGGTTCCTTTTTTCACTTACTTTCTCAGGAAAAGGGCATGGTATCTTCCAAACACATTAAAGAGAATAACTCATAAAGCTACTTTCAGCAATAAGATAGGGAGATAACATGTACAAAACGCTTGCTCCATCTTTTGTATACTTACCAAAAATTATCTAAGTCGATTCATAAGGAATCAGATTTGAGAATATAAAAATTTACAATTGGCTTGAGAGTTAAGACTGAACAAGAAAAACAGAATTTCCCCCAAAAAAATTAAAGGAATGAAGAATTGATAACAGTGGATTTGTAGAGAGATACTCACGCCATGGTGGAGGACTGGTAATGCAGAAGGAAACGCCTGGTAGCTGCTCCTTTGGTGGGTGTGGCTGTGGCTCCTCTGCCTTTGCACCGCCTCCTCCACCCGCCATGCTCTCTCTCTCTCTAAAAATAACAAAATCAGTGAATCTGTATCAGCTCTGCAAAACCCAAATGAACACAACGCAGATCCCAAATCTTACAGAAACCCAAAACCCACTAAGCTCAGTGGACGAAAGGGAGACAGAGTGAGAGAAAACACTCAGAAATATGAAGACCCAGAAGGCTCTTCACTAATTCTTGAACTGTGCAACAACAATGGGAGACAAGAAGGCAACCGCCCACATGTGGGTTGAAATTTTAAAAAGAAAAAACAAAATAGGGACAAAATAAAAATGACCGAACCTGTATAAATTTTGTAAGAAAATAAAATGAATGTGTGACTAGAGGCTTCAGACAGTGAAAATAATGGCAATATTGATTGCAATAAAAAATGAGAAAGGGGAAGAAAATTCAAACTTCGAGGAGAGAAAAAAAAAAACTAACACTGTTTTGAGTTTTCACACTCTAGAGAAGCAAGGACTGAGTGGGGAGCTTAGAGAATTAAAGGCAAGGAGACTCATGCAATGTATACCCCACACCAGAAAAAAAGGGGAGTGCACCAAAAAGTGAGAAGACAGCAAAAAGGAAAGAAGAAAGCAGTACCAGATATGTGTTGTAGAGCAAAAACCCAGTTGTTAAACACCGAATTGGCGAATGAAAAAGAGGGTGAACAAAATGAAGATATAATGAGAATTGAAGGTCTGAACACAAGAATCCGAAGTGCAAAACCATATCCCAAAATCCCTCTCTCTCTCTCTCTCTCTCTCTCTCTCTCTCTCTCTATTTCCCTGACACATGCATTTGTTTTATATGTTTTTGTTTTTGTTGTTTTTTGTTTCCTTTAACTGCTGTTCTGATAATTACACTGTCTAGTTTGCTTCAACCTGCTTAGTATTTGGTAAAATTTTGAATATAGAAGAGTGATGTTGACAAGGCAACACTTGCTATGCATTTATAAATCCAATTCATAATTGGTAGGTGTTGTCTTAAGACTTAAATACACAAATAATTCTCCAGGATCTACACTTGGACTCTCTTTTCAACACTAAAATTCATTTTTATGCTTCCCTTTTCTTTTTTCTTTTGGATAAACGGATCAATTTAGGTAACCCCATCCCAATTCCTTACACTAAACTGAACTAAACCCCAGGTTTCCTTTTTTCATTTTTTTTAATACCCATTTTTCAAAGTTTCATAAAATGTGTGGGGCTGTCTCAATCAACCAAAGTTTTTTTTTTTTTTTTTTACAACTTTACTTTTTGGAGCCTTTTCAATTGCAAAATTTCAAAAGAGATAGAAAGGAGAAAGAAATATTAAAAAAAGGGGGGAGTGATGATCACACAAGAAATTCTTGCCTTAAAAAAAAGTGGAAAATCATTTGAAAATATTAAGCACTAGAGGAACAAAACCAACTTTAATAATGACTCCATTTTGAATCCCATAAGAATGCATTTTCATTTTTTTAATGAGAGTGAAAACCCTAGTTCAACCAACTCAATAATTGAGGAGATGAAGCATATTGGTACATTGGGTGGATGGGGGTGAGGGGAAATATCAAATATCTGGGTGCCCTGATCAGTAGCCAACAGGAAAAGGAAGGGATAACTCAAAGTCATAGAGCAGACACATGGTCTTATCCCCCAACACCCCCAATCTCTGCATGTTGTTGTCCTCAGATGACACTTCTTTTACAACTGTCAAATGGCAATCTTCAAAATTTGCTGCTCCCAATATTTTTTCTGGGTTTGGGGAATTGTTGTTGTTGTTATTGTTGCCTGGCAATGGCACTTTCCCTTTTCCTTTTCTTTATTATTTTATTTATTTTTTTGGAATATTTCACATTCCCAAGAATTCTTTTGGGTCAAACACATGATTTATACTCCTTTTCTTGTGATGATTTTTATCAATATCCCATGGATTCTTTCTATTGAACATGCTTTCTCAATCTAAAACCCTAACCCCATGGGAGATACTTTGATCCACTTAAACCCAAACTCTAAGATCTAAAAGAATCAAAATGAATCAAAAGATGAACCACCACCTAAATCATTTTTGGCACTTCTTGCTGTTGGGGCCTTATGTATTTTCCTTTATGCCAAAAGAGAAATTACTTTTCCAATTAAAAAGTGGGGATTCTATTCCATTCACTTTCTAACAATACCAAATTCAAAAGGGCAACCCACATATTCCCTCTTTTGATTTCCTTGACCCATTTGATCGTTTCAATTATTCAACCTTGAATATTAGTTGGGTCATGGGCGCACATTGATTTTTAGATTGAAAGCTTTCCCATTACTTCAAAAACAAGAGATAAGGGTAAAAATAAAAGAACATTAGAGCTGTTTTTTAAGTTTGTAATCTTGTGGGAAATCTCTAGAACTTTTCCCCTTGTGTCATCATCACCCCACCTATAGGGCATGTCCACCTCCAGTTGGCATCAACTTTGGATTAGAAACAATAAATAATGCAAAATCAAACATAGGTAGAATAGGATAATGTAGAAAAATGGAATAAAATAATTTTTGAAAATGAAATTGGGTGATTAGATTCAAGAAAAGGTTCAAGTGCAAACAGGTATAGTTCAGTTATTTTAAATATATCGAGGTAGAGTTATTCAATAGTTATCAGTTTGAGATTTCTCAGAGTTATTGAAGATTTATTCGATTATTAATTTCAGAGTCTTATGAAATTACAAGTTAGCTCGGACAACCACGTTATCAAAAAATAATAATAATAAAAGAAAGGGTTTGAGTGAAATGAGGAAAGAGGTGACAACTATGGAGAAAAAACAGGGGACAGGACATGGATGTTGCTTTCATTTCCTTACAAGATGCCCATATCACTCCACCTTCCCTACATGGACCACAGGAGCCTTACCTATTTCTACGGCTTCTTCCTCCTTTTTAATTCCAAGGGATATGGTTGTTTGGTGGCCATTGTCAACTTGGGTCTAGCTGATTGGCTATCCTTTCTCTCTCTTCAATGACTCACCTTCCTTAGATCATGAGAAAATTAGTATCTTCCTTTTTTTCTTTTGTTTTCCAGGTTTTCTGCTTTCCTTTTCTGTCATTTTTCTGTTTCTAATCCCAGTTTCGTATGCTCAAAGCTTGTGTGTTTATGTATATCTCTCCCCACTTATGAATGTGGGCCACATAAATGAAATCTTAATCAGATAGAATTGACTACAATTCTAATGATTTTCTTTTGAATTTTGAAAACCAATTGTGATTAGTTTACTTGTTAAATAATACATAGGTTTAAGAGAGAAATATAATAATTAATTAATGTTGGGTGTGTGATCAAAGTTCCTCATAAATATAGAGGATCATGGCTTAATAAGAATTGACAATGCCCAATTGGTATGAAACCTTTTAGAAGAAAACCGAAAAATAAAATTATAAGGGCCTCGGATCCAAAGTGGATAATATCATACCAATTGAAAAGGGATATGTTTATTGATTTCGTAACAAGTGATATTATAGTCAGGTTTAGATCTAGACTTAACCATGTGAGTAGGTGGATGTTAAACAAAATAATGTGATTAACTCCTGACAAGTGATGCTTCAAATAAAATATGTGTCTGGACGCAATGCAATAGAAATAAATCCCGATCAAGGTTTGGTTTGAGGAGAGACTCGGTGTTTGTTTGTTTGATAGGAGGATTATTGAGTTTGCGTCCAAAGTCCCACATATATTAAAATTAAAAATATGAAGAATTATGAATTAATAAGAATCAACAATATTCAATTGATCTTAACCTATTGGAACAAAACAATGTGGTTAGTCCCTAACAAATGATGCTTCAAGTAAAACATGTGCCCAAACGTAATGTAATACAAATAAATCTTGATTGAGGTTTGGTTTGAGGAGATACTCGATTTTATTTTGTTTGATAAGAGAATTATTGGATATGGATTCAAAGTCCCACATCAATTAAAATTAAAAATAAAGAGAATCATGAGTTAATAAGAATCCACAATAGTCAATTGATATAAGTCGTTATTGGGTGGACCTAAAAACAATACCATGAGGCTCATGGATCCATAAGTTTCGTAACAATTAATATTTCCATAAGACGACAGTAAAAACTCAACTTTTTTCTCTTTATCACGTTATTGTTGACTAAGAAATGGAGCATTATTAACATCCACCAAGAAAAAGGAGGATTTTTTTTTTGTTTTTGTTCTTTAATGTAAGGTTACACAATATAAAATATGAAAAAGAAAGTCCTTACCTATTGTGTAACTGACATTTGGTCAAATCGAATGGTTAGTTTCCATTATGTACATTTATTAAGAGTTATGCATTTTTGGTTTAGGGTGTAGTGGGTAAGATGTTGATATATAAAGTCCAAACCAAGAACATATTAGTATGGGAAAAATAATATGTTCCAAATGTGAGAGTATAAACATGAATGAAATTTTACTCAAAAAAAAAACACGAATGAAATGAATGCTAAGGCAGACATGCCAATTTTTTCTTCTTAGGAAGATCTTGTTATTATTGTTGTTGTATTATGAGGTGTGTTCATAAAAGTCTCTTTGGCCTTATGAATGTAAACAAAATTGATTGGGCCATGTAAATGATTGTGTTTATTTTACATTATCACATTATTGATTGGATTATTGTGTTAATTTTCATATATATATATATAAGGAATAGTTTATGATATTATAATTAGAGTGTTTCGTTGTTAAAAAAATAAATTAAGATTGATATTAAGGCTTAGTTAAGGCGATTGGAGATCTAAATAACTTGGAATTTATCATTAAATTTGAAGAATTTCAAAGTAGTGACATCCAAACTAAATATAGAAAATTTGATGAAAATGAATTGCAGGCTTTGATCGGAAATTTAGGTCATAATTAGGTAATTTTAGATAAAGATAAAATGACTAGGATAATAACATTAGAAATCTTGAAAGTAAAGAACATAATAAACATGGAGAGTCAAACAAGCACAACGAGAGGTGGTTCAAATCAAGACTTCGGTTAAACCTGATTTTGATACCTTGTTAAACTGTTAGAATGATCCATATAATTTAAGTTTTAAATTCAAATTTTAAATCTCCTTTAAAAGAATACCTTCCCTTCAACTCTTGCACCTCTTGCACCTCTTCGCGGGAGATCAATGGTGACCCGGTCTCCATATAAGGAATCAATAAGGCATTTTTTGGGTCCTTAAGCATACTCTCCTCTATTCAAAAAAATTCACCATTAGAATTTTGAGCGAGTAAAGATTTAGAAGAACCGAGAAATATTTGTTTTTCAGTGTTCTAGTTTTTCTCTGTTTCTACACAATTGTCGGAAGTAAGTTTTGGCATTTCACTTTCGTCTATAATCTGATCATGTTATTGGTATGTTTGACTTCATGTTTATTTATAGAATTTATATTTGGTATCAGAGCAATGCTTGACCTTTAACTCGGTTAAAAATAAATAAATGAATAATCTAGTTCAGGAAGGTTTATTATTAGCCAATCATGTATCATGTTCAATCATGTATCATGTTCAACGTAGAATTCAGTATATGCCGATCTTGTATCATGTTCAGTGTAGAAACATATTCAATATATGTGACTATTTCTGTTTCTCTTTTGAAACTGTTGTGTAAGAGAATGTGGAAATCATTTTTCATGATTTTAAGAGCATGGTTCTGTCGGAGACGCTGAACTACCCACCGTTTTCACTTACGGAATGGTTTTGATTTTGTGAAGATCAATACTAATTAAAAAAATCCATTTTCCGTCAACCGGGTTAGAATGACCTGACTGAAGGTTGAAGAAAACAAACCTTGTATGGGCTATGATATTCTGGTCTGAAGAGATCTAGCTTCACGTTTAGGCTAGCCTGTTTTGATTCTCATGCTAAATTTTGAGCCCATGATGGTGTAAAAGTATGGTCCATTTAAGGTGAGGCCTTGATCTAGTTTTTGAGCCCATGATATGGGCCATTTAAACTTTCTTTTCTTTTTTTTATGAAAGAAAATTATCAATCAAAAAACTTACAAATACGATTGAAAAAAAACCATAATAATTATAAAAGCTTATATTTGTAACATTTTTAGAGAAATTAGAGCACTAAACATTATAATCTAAACTGCTAAGCTTTATTTTTATAAGACAATCAGCCAGGTTATGTTCTTTTATAAGCATGATGACAAGCGTAAATATTTAAGTCACATCATAAAATTCAAAATATTCTCAATTAATATAAAAATAGGCTAGGAATATTAATTATAGCACATTATAGTAATCTATCGAAATTTATTTTTGAGTCATCTTTAATCTCTAAATTCAAAAAATATTTTCTCTTGACATCTAACATACCATCTATTAAAGCCATAGATTCAACAACAAACTTTAAAGTAAGGCTATCCACCATTCTATGGATATCCATCAGACAATGCACTGATCATTAATCCTTTAATTGGTTGCAAGGTTGTTTGGCCACAAGCCACTAGCCTGTTAGGTTGCAGGGACACACTTTTCTGTTTGGTTACAAGGATATCTAGCCAATACCCTGTTTGGCACCATAGGCTAGTCACCGATTTCAAAACTTTGTCAAACGAGGTGTTGAAAGAGTTTTTGAACTCAAGACCCTTATGGTTGGTTTTATACAGATGTTATTGCTTTTATATTGATTGGTTTCATACAGATTTAGAAGGATTGAAGTTACGCAAAATTAATGATAATGTGATGCTTGTTAGGTCCTTGGATTCAACTGGCACACACGCTACCATTAGGCTATGATATCATATTTTAACTGCAATGGGTTTTTATTGTAATATAGTGATTTAATACCTATATTGATTGTTTGTGTGTATAATTTGTTGTTTATTATATATGCATAATTAATGGAAACAATATTATTATTCTTTAAATTGCTTATAGTTTCTTGCAATAATGTTAAGTGATTGATATAATTTCAATTAACTAAGGAATAATCTCAACATCCTTAATTAGTTAAAATTATATATTAAGTTTTTAAGATCATATTTGATAACATTAATTGTAATTAAATCATATGGAATGTGATAAATCTTATCTTATAGGAATTTTTATTATATTTTGCATGATTAATTATGATGAGTTATCAATTATATGGCCCTAGATTTGCCGTAGGGATTAGGAAAATGAGCATGTTTGATAGATCTTTATCGTAAGATTATTTAAATGTCTAATTGGTAAGACTTTAGCCCATAAACAAGTTTTTATGTCACTAGATTTATGATTTAAAATCATGATTTACATTAATTCTGGCAGTAGTATTGTATTTTTGTACCCGATATTTGATTAATAAGCATGTGTTTAAAATATGCAGTTAGTGATCATGGCGTTTAATTTTAAGTGTGATATTCGACAGGGATGATAAATATGGTATGGAATGGAAGTTATTACATTTGAGATGGATGGATATTATTTGTATAATGAAGAGCAGGCGAATCCCGTGCCAAAACCGGCGTGAAACCTATCGATCTTTATAAAAAGAGCAGGAGAGGTCGATCGCCTCGTATGTTTATAAATGAATATCTATTAGTATTCGTGGTTTATGTGCAAAAAATCTTAATATAATTTTTATAATAATTTGATTATATATTTGGGTATAAATTAGTCAGCTTAAGTTTTCTAGGAAAAATGATAAATTGTTAAAGGTGTGAAATGTGGGAAATGAATATGTGAAACATATGATTAATATTATACGCTAAAATAGAAATTAGTTGAAAAAGGAAAATTTGTAAATTTGTAAAAACTAATCGTGACACAGAAATTGATAATGCAGGCTTAGAAATACTAATGTAAGAAAATAAGGAAATTTAATGTCTTTAAGTGAGAAAAATGGAAAATGAGATTTAATGAAAGAGCCAAACATGACCTTAAGAGGAATAAGAGATATTAGACCACATTTGGTTTTAGAAGGCTCATTTAAGCAAAAAAAACGTTTGGAACAAAGGGAGAGGGATAAAATTTGAGGTTTAAATAGTTGGAGAGATTGGTGTGAATCTCTCCATGTTTTATCTTTAGATTTTCAAGATTGTGTTTGAAGAAGGTAAGAACGAAAGGTCGAAGATTTCAAGAGTATGACACAAACCACATAATTTCTTTAATGATGTTTGAGGTTGAAAAACCACTAATCCATTATAGGTTTACTCTGTGGTTGGTTTAGGAAGGTATTAGGATGTTATTGGGAGTGATTCTCATGATTTGTTTTGAGTTTTTGAATATTTTGGAGAAAAATCGCAAAAAAGGGAAAACAAGAAAATCTGGGCAAACACGGGCCCCTACGCCGCAGCATAGGGCACCGCGCCCATACAGTGGCCCTCGTCGCGGCGTGGAACGCCTCATTTACAGTGGCAGCGAAGGGCCAAAAAAAGGCCCCCTCGGGTATCATACGCCCGGCGTGAACATTGTTAACGATGAACAAATTTTCGGATTTTGTTTAGAAAGTCTGATCGATACACGATAGTTTAAGGACCACTAATAAATTATTAATAGGGGTTGAATAAGGATAAGTAAATAAGAAAAGCGATGTCATACCTCGCCGCCTTGGCCGCCTCGATGGGTTAGTATTTGAAACGAGCTTAGTGTCTTAACCTAAGGCGTTAACGAAGATAATCGTAATTCACTAAAGTATAATAATTGTTTATCCACTAAAAGTGGTGTAATTATTATTTATTGACTAGGGACCGAATTGAGAATACTGGCACCCCAGAATGAGATCGAAGGAAGGAAAACGAGAAGCTGGAAAGCAGAGAGCTTCGGTTTTATTCACTAACCTACACTCTTATTTCAAGTATTTTGGTAGTATACCAAATAAATATGAAATGATTATATGAGATGAGTATATCTTTGAAATGATATTACGAAAGTGCATATGGATTTGAAAATGTGATAATTGAAATGTGTGAGTGATAAATCGAATTGTAAACGAATTGGTCAATTCTTGGCGTAGTTGAATCGATATCTGGGAGCGACCCAGCGTGGCGAGTTCATCAACTTAATCGAGTCATGAAGCTGGCCGAGAATTGTCCGATAAAGCGATAGGATGCACCAATCGGCATTCAAGAGATGGTGGCATTGAAGAAATGTTACTTGGCGTGATGCACGTCGGCATCGTGCGATGGCGTGCGGCGTTTAATCTGCGTGTCGGGGTGCGCAATCGACCATCTGATATGATGGGAGACCGAAATTGTTAAATGTGTAAATACGTGCAAATGATAAAAGGGCCGGATTCACTAAACGAGTCGTCATGAATGTGAATTGTATAGACAAAGAAGTGAGATAACAAACTTTGATCAGTGAAAATGAGATTTGTAAACTAAATACGTTCTTAAAAGTATATGTTTGAATCTCATGATTTGAGTTAAATGATTTGTTGCATGTGGAATTGCATGTTTTGATATGATCAATGATTTGTAAAGTGAAAGCATGTGAAAATGAATAAGCATGAGTATAGTTTGATATAAAAGACATGGTTTTATGAAAAATGTATGTCATGTTAAGGCGAAAGTGGAATAGAAGCATGTAGATCCGCTAAGCGTGAAAATGCTTGGCCTCATGGTTTTAGCTATGTCACGGGTTTCTAGTAGCATGAAACGAGCGAATCGAAGCGAGTCATAGAGAAAGGATTCACGGCGTATAAGTATATACCGAATCATTTGTATATCATTTCTTTTTTGAACATGTGATATTTTGCGAACAAAGAGTTAAACTCACGAACTATTGTTTTTGTATCATTTGTAAAGGCGAATCGTCATTTTAGCAGATTGTATAAAGTAAATGTTTATGGGCTACCATTTGAAAATGCTTCACGTAAGTGAAAACCACAAGCGAAATGACATAAATAAAATGTTTTCATAAGATAAATAAGCGATCGGAGTAAACCTGAGGCTTAGGTTCGGATCAGCCATTGGTCAATAGGGATCGGGTTGTGCCATTTTTGAAAAAGAAAATTTAATAAAAAGGTAAATAAAAAGAATTAAACAAGCATCCCAGAACCAGTTCGGATCTGCCAATCGGGTTGGATCGGAAAGGGGTGCTACAATGGAACCATTGAGCAAATTGATAAAATCAAACCACTTTTGAAATTCATTGATGAGTAGTTTGCAACTTCTGACAAAGCTCTTGCCATCACCTTAATTATGCAGTTTTCATCCACCAAGCTCACCGGGATAAAAGGAGTGCTTGATCATATCATGCGCATGAGGGATATGAAGCGGCTCAACTTAAGACATTAGAAGTTACCATGTCGGAAACTTTTCTTATTCATTTTATATTGAACACTCTACCCCAACAGTACAATCCCTTCTTACAACACAGAAGGAAAAATGGTCAATTAATGAATTGTGGACTGTGTGTGTGTAAGAGGAGTGGAGGTTTATGGTGGAAGAGGGTGAAAAGGTCAACTTTACCACTTTTTGAATGAAAATGAATGATTAATCTAAAAGAAAGGGAAGGATTCACGTTCAACTAGATAGAAAAAAAGATTCAAAGTGTTTTTTCTGTAAGAAGAAGGACAACTCTAAATTTAAGATCTGGTTTGACAAGAAAGGTACTCAATTTTCTTTTGTCCATTATGAATCTAATATAATTAATGTTAATCATAACACATGGTGAATTGATTATGGTTCTACAATCCATGTTTCAAATACCTTATAGGGTATGCAAAACCTAAGAAAGCTAGTGGGAAGTGAACAATGCATCTATTCAGGCATCAAGATGAGTTCACGTGTGGAAGCTATTGACACTTGCGACCTTGTTTTAAGCAACAACTTTGTTTTAGAATTGGAAAATACATTTTATGTTCCAAGTTTTTTCTAGGAATTTAATTTCAATTTCAAGACTTGTACCTTTAGGATTTTCCTTTAACTTTTCAGATTATGGTTTTAGTTTATCTAAAAATCCAAAGTTATCGGTTATGCTACATTATTTGATTGTCTTTTCCATAAGGCTAAAGTAGAATCAATGTGAAAAACACATTAAGATCGTGAGATCGGATAAAGTACTACGGTAAATACATGAAGAATGGACAAGCTCCTGGTTAATTTGCAAAGTTTCTACAAGAAAATGGGATTATTGCCTAATACACTATGTTTGGTTATCCAGATCATAATGGTGTGACAGAAAAAAGAAATTGAACTTTAATGGACATGGTAAGGAGTATGAGGAGTAATACAAAACTACCTCAATACTTGTGGACTGGAGCTTTAAAGATGACAGTGTATATATTAAATTGAGTTCCAACTAAGGCTGCCCCTAAGACACCTTTTGAGTTATTCAAAGGTTGGAAACCGAGTTTGCAACATATACGCGTTTGGGGATGCTCGTCTGAAGTGAGAATTTATAACCCATAAGAAAATAAGCTAGACCCAAAGACCATAAGTGGGTATTTCATTGGATATGTTAAAAAGTCCATGGGGAATAGATTTTATTGTCCATCCCACAGCACTAGGATTGTGGAATCAAGAAATACATAATTTCTTGAGAATGACTTGATTAGTGGGAGTGATCTATTTCAGGACATTGTTTATGAGAAGGATCATTATTGTTGGTCGAAGGGTACCTCGAATTGAGGTTTTGATGATAACAAATCAAGGTATTAAGTTACTAATGGTTTACTTGAGATAAGTGATAGATTGCAGTGATAAAGAACTTAAAGACTACATCATTTATCCAAAATTTGAATCAAGAAGAAAACCGGGATTCCAAATTCAAGCATACCATGAAGACCTTGTAAACTTAGGAATCTATGTAAGATGATTGCAATGGTTCACTTTAGGATTTATCATCATTTACATGTATTCACTCACAAACTCGGTTTTCAAAACCAAAATTGCATATCTTTTGAAAACTTGAGTGATTCGCACGTAAACGTGTAGTGATAGGCGTTTAGTGAGTGTGTATATAAAATTATGCAGAAAAATATAAAAAGAGTGCCTATTCCACGCAAGTATACGCTTGTCAAGTAATAAAGTGTACCTAACCCTAAGTACGGATATCAGATCTGAGGAAAATAGAGGATGCTAAGTGACAAAATTATAATACTTCTCTAATATCCAAATAACAATTGTGATAGTGACAATTTAAACTAAACTAATGAAATTTCTAAATCTAACTAATGAAGTTCGCAACTAAGGAAACCGAAATTATAAATTCCTAAGTACTTGGGTGCAATCGGACAATCCTCTTAGATCTAAGTCAAAATTCTACTCTATTGTTTCATGAAAATGCTTTCCAAAGGCGACTCTTGTCTAATTTAATTATAAGCCTCTCGAGGTCGAATAACTTTACCAACTAACACTGGTCTTTTTGCTTCTAAGTCAGCCTAGCATTAGAGTACTTTAAGATCAAAAGTCTCACCGCCTCCTAATTCTGTAGATAATTTCTACACTACCGGGCTAATTAAGGTTGATTCATACATCCTGATTCTTTTTCTCCCTTCTCGAGATCTTGCAAAAGAACCACTCACCACATTGAGATTAGCTAGAAATCAATATGTAAATAGAACCAAGTGAATCAATAGAGGTGCATTCCTGAGAAACAATAGAAAATGGAACATTAACAAAATAGATATAAAACTCATGTTCAATACACAACCAAAACCCTAGATCACATGAATTTAAAGCATGATAGAGGTTTGATACATCATAAACTTAGGATAAAACATGAGAAAGAGGAAGAAGAAACTATAATGATCAAATGATGGTGAGTCTCGAATTTTTCTTCCACAAATCTCATGATCTTCTCCCAAATCTTAACTGACTCCCGACCTCCTCCTTGGTCCCACGAAGTGTGGACAAAGTCCCCGCCTACGAGCCACTAGCGCCTCCTCCTTGGTCTCTTCGGGTTTGAGCTTAAAACCCTCATTATGGGCTCAAAAATGGGCTAAATATCCACCCAAATACCGACCCAGACGTCGCGGCGTCGTACGCTTTCTTGTCGCGGCGGTCGGGATCTCTGTTCACCTGCTTGTCAGCGTTGGTTCTCAACAATCGCGACGTTCTTTGGCGAGAATCCAGCTCCAGCCGTGAGGCCGTAAGCTTTGTCCTCTGAACTCCGATTTCAGGTGTTCTTGGTACCGTTGAAAGCTCTTGAAGTGTAGAATCCATCCGCATATGGATTGATATAATATGAGATCATATGATATCTGAAAACTGCAAAATACAGTAGCCTCTCATGTTGAAGGTGCTGCAATGTTTGCTGATTTTCTTGAAGTTTGAGAACTTGCATAACTATTTTCAATTTCGAACTCAGTTTTTGTGTTCTTGGTATCCCTGGAAGCTCTTGAAGTTTGAAATTCATACATATAAATCTTGCTTCAATTGGAGTTCATATGATATCACAACATCAAAATCACAGTAGCTGCTTCTGTAGTAGTTTTTCCACAATTTTGCACAATTCCATCAAATGGATGACCTGATCATAAGTATGAACTTTTAGAGCATTAGGGCATATTTAACATAAAAAACACTAGAAAAATAACTAAAGCATAGGGATAAAATGAGTATTTAAGATACTCATCATGTAACCTAGGCGACTACGAACCCGACAAAATTTATAAACCTAAACCTTCTCTTCTTTGTGGCGCAGATTCTTTAT
The DNA here is from genome assembly GCA_016808115.1 of Tetrastigma voinierianum. Classification (NCBI taxonomy): domain Eukaryota; kingdom Viridiplantae; phylum Streptophyta; class Magnoliopsida; order Vitales; family Vitaceae; genus Tetrastigma; species Tetrastigma voinierianum. The sequence continues at coordinate 285,170 of JAEQBH010001518.1, forward strand.
GATATAGAGGCTCTAGGGTCGAACTCAGGGATGGGTTTTCTTCGCACAAATAATTTACAGTGAGCTCAAAAAGGTGAATTTCAGTTTGGATTTTTGGGTTTTGGTAAAAACATACTGGTTGAATGTTTGGAAACTGAAAATAAAATGAAATAAAATGTAAAATAGAACTCCTTGAAGTGTTAGGTCACTGGGGTCGGATTCCTAGGGCAACTGAGGGTTTCTAGGGTCCTTTCCTCGCGTTGGGGAGGATAACCTATAGTCATTTCGAACCGGATCTTCATTTAGGTATAAAAATTGACCCATAATAAATATCCTTTGAAAAATGGCATCCACTTGCCGTGATGTTCACCGGTCATTAAAACACAAGTCACCTTGACTCACCTTACAATGGATCATAAATGATAACTAACAAACATCAATGGATCTAACATTAAGCATCCAATGAGCCCAAAAGCTTACCAAGTAATAACCATTCAAGGTGACTCAAAAGGGAATGAACCCTAAAGTAAAAAATTGAGAACAATAATAGCAGTGGATACCTGCGTGAAAAACATGGAACCTCCAGTTGCCTTCAAATCCTGCACCCAACAACCTTCCCTATCAAGGAGGAAAGGTTTCTAGCCACTCATCCTCTAAGTTGTCATCCTTGGAGGGTGTTTGGTTGCCTAGAAAATGAGAGAAAATGAGAGACAGTGAGAGAAACTGGAAAAGAGCGAGAAGAGCTGAAAGCTTCCCGCCACTTTATTAATGAGCAAAGAGAGAGAGAGAGATCCTTTGATTCTGGTGCTTGGCAGGATTATATACGCTGAAAACAATATAATTAATAAAATCCAAAAATGTAGTTATTTATTTACAGGACAAAATGGGAAGAAATCAAAGAAGGCAAGCGAAAATTCAAGCGAGCGGCGGGGGTTGAAAAGTGAGCAGTCTGAGGGACTTGAGCGGTCTTGCGGGGAAATGGGCGAGTTCGCAACAACTGCCAATTCAGCCGAGGTTGCGAAATTTATGACAACAAAATTCACAACGATTGTTCCATTTTTCTGGCTTTTGTCTTTGCCCTCTTTCGAGATCAAATCTGCAACGATGAGTTCAAGTCGGGTTCTTAGTGTTTGAGATGAACAGTGTTTTGGCACAAATGACATAAAAACTATAAAGATGGCTACAGATATAATGGAATGAAAGATTAATTGGGACCTTGTTTTGGCTGATGGATCATTGTGGGTCAGTGTAAGTGCTGAAACTTGCAATAAATGAGGCTTCAAATGTTTTGACGTAATCCTCATTGCGACGCTAGTCCCTTAGCAATGAAAGAAAGAAAGAAAGAGCATGCAAAACAATATCAAATTTATGTTTACAAAAATGGTATTTCAAAAAGGGTGTGAATAATTAATACTAACCACAGTAAAGAATCATTGAAACCACTTTTATGTTTATCTGGGAGGGTGAGATGTATGGGTGAGTATCAAAGAGCCTCCCTCAGTGATCTCAAACGAGAGACTTAAGGCTTTTAAGTGTTTGTTTGATGGATTATAAACAATATTTAGTGAAGCGCTCTCTCTAACCAAGCTGCTCCACTTGAGACCCTTTCAACTAGCTGTGAGATCAGGATACATCTTCTTGTTCTATGACTCTCTCTTTTGTTTGGCAGGTTGTCTTTGAGGAAATTAGACCTCTGCAAGTCATATGACCGGGGATCTCTGATGACTCCTAACCGTTGAACTAGAACGCGATCGCGGATCTTTGACGGCTAACTCTTCCGTTCTTGGACCGAATGGTTTGGGATAACTTCTAACGGCTCAACCTCTTGCCAATCGCCCAGCCGCGAAGGCACAAGTGGGATGACTCAACGGTTGGCCCAGGCGAGCTTTATTTGTGTGCGCCTTTGGACCGTTACTCGGTTTCGAAAATGGCGTTACCGATGCTATTCTTTCTTATTTCTTTGTTTTGTTTTGTTTTCTCTTCTTTGTTTTGAAGGCTTGTTAACTACTGTGAGATCATATGACTGTCTAGTGATCCATGAAACTGGGTGGTTTTAGAGTTTAGTCAGTGGTTGCTGGATGTTTGAGAAGAAACCTAATACGATGGAAATAGTTGCTCAAGATTGAGAAGAAGAATTGAAGAAACATAAAGAATTCTTGAGTTATGTTTTGTTAAACATAAATCTGACATAACGTGATGATTGGACATAAGTTTCATTTTTAAACACTGACAAGCGAAGTACAGAAAAATGGTGCAAATTGCAGCGCAGGTACAGCTGTCTGATGTGTGTGTAAAAGACGATATATTTTAGCTTTTCAAAAACAAACTAACGACTTCTGGCAAGTGGAAAGCAATATAGAGGAGTGACAACAGTGTTGAGCAACAGTAAGGGCTGTAAAGATGAGCAAACGCGATAAGTGTCACTTCGCCCGGCTAACCGATAAATGTCGCATTGTCGCAATGGGCTTGGAAGGATAGAGAGAAGGAAGTATTCCCCTCTGATGAAATGTACCCGTTTTGGATGGAGACTTATGACTTTTAATGGGGACCTTATTAACTGGTTTGAGACTGAATTGACAGGTTGAAGGAAGAAGGAAGTGGATTGGAAATTTTAGAAATTAAACCTTTATCAATTTTCAAAAGTGTTCTTTCTGGACCAGTTTGTAGATTTATAACTCTCTGAAACACCAGCATTGTAGATTGCCAAAATGAGTTGGGATGAAAAGTTATGATCAATAAAGTGACAACAGTGGAGAGGTTTATCGTTATGGTTGAATCAGACCTTTTCAGCCTGGCGCGCGATTTTTTCTTTTTAACAATTTTTCAGAATAGTGCATCTTATACACTGCCTCTTTCCTCTTTCTCTCTTAGTTAAGTGACGATTGCCTTGAATTAAGTGAAATAAACCGTTGTGGTTTTAATTTGGAATAGTGCGGAGTTCGCAATTTTCGCGAATTTGCGAAATTTACGGATTTTCTTCTATGATGCAAAAACCTGTAAAAATAAACATAAAAGAAAATAAAAAAATACAGAAAAATGAAAAATAAGCCAGAAAACAAAAATTAAATTAAAATTAGAGAACCTAAAGAGAAAATTGAATAAATCAACATTAATGAATAAATGAGATTCTATGAGAAAGATTAAAACATGAAAGGTGGGATAAATCTCCCAAATGAGTTTCTAGCCTTTGGGGCATGGATGGATGGGGCTCTGATGGGACTGTTTGTGAGCCCTGTGTGCAGAAACTGCAATATGAGGCGCGATGTTTGTGATGCGATGCGAAGAGTTTGATCGGAGGCTAACACCTAAAAATGTCGCAATGATGGTTTCGGTTGTGCCGGCTTGGCCGTGAAATAAGTTCGAACCGCCAGTTATGCGAAGCGGGGCGTGCCCTTTCGTATACCCGATCAGATGAAGGGCGATCTGGCGATGACGCCAGTAACGGTGGTAACTGGTTCAGTTGTGAAGTCGTTGAAGGATGGCTTTTTGTGCCTGTTTGTTCGCTGCATTGCCTCAACATTGCCCGGTATTCGCTTCCGGGGCACTCTTTATAAACTCTCTGCCGGTGACGTCGTTGTTGTAGACGGATTCTTCTGATTGTCCAATTCTGATCATTCGCTGAAACCGTCGTTGCGATTGAAGGTTCTGATGTGATTCGCGAGTTGAACGTTGATGCCATCTTTACGGTCGCCATGGAAGCGACCGGGTTGGAATGATTGCTCAGCCGGGTTGTTGGTGGTTGGGCTAAAGTGAAGAAGTATACTGTGAAGAAGCAGAAGGTGCATATTGTCCCCATGAGTGATTTAGGTGGTTCCCCCAACTAGGGTTGTAAGCATTTCCATATGATGCATTTCTTGGGGGAACCATGTAGGAGGGTGCACTCACCCCGTGGAGGTTTATATAGTCCCTCATGGACTGTGCTGACAGTTTTCTCTCAGTTGGGATGTTTGACGGTGTTGCTCCTCTAGGTGTTCCATTTGATCAATTAAACCAGCTGCACTCTGCAACAAGAGCGGAGCAAGCCGCAGACAACAAAGAAACAATCTTGCATCTTTTTCTTTTTTAACGAGTGAAATGAACTAAAAAAAGCCGACAATAAAATGATAGAGAATTGCAAGCATGATGAGGATCACAAGTGTTCAACATCTCATCAAATGCGCTAAGGCATATCGCGACAGTATTGTTTGTTCGCACGTAAATGTGTAGCTAGGCGACTTCGAGACAGGCCCATAGACTGAGACTTTCTCTTTTTGTTTGCAGCTAAGCTGAGTGATATGGGTCAAGGACAGACTCAAGGATGAGTTTTCTTCGCACAAATGATTTACAGTGAGCTCAAAAAGGTGAATTTCAGTTTGGATTTTTGGGTTTTGGTAAAAACAGTAGGTTGAATGTTTGGAAACTGAAAATGAAATGAAATAAAATGTAAAAATAGAATAACAGAGTGAATTTTGAGATTATTAGGGTCGGATTCCTAGGGCGTGGGGTTCAGGGTTCCTTTCCTCGCGTTAGGGGAGGATGTGGCATGGTCGTTCGGCAGGATCTTCATTAAGTATAAAAATTGACCGCCGAAACTAAATATCCTTTGAAAAAATGGCATCCAGCCATTAGTGCTCTTGGTCATTAAGAAACCACGAGTCACCTTGACTCACCTTACAATGGATCATAAATGATAACTAACAAACATCAATGGATCTAACATTAAGCATATAATGAGCCCAAAAGCTTACCACGTAATAACCATTCAAGGTGACTCAAAAGGGAACGAAACCTAAAGTAAAAAATTGAGAATAGTAACAACAGTGGATACCCGCGTGAAAAACATGGAACCTCTAGTTTACTTTGCGAATCCGGCGGCAACCTTTGCTTTGAGAGGAAGAAGGTTTGCCCTTCTAAATCCTCCAGATTGTCATCCTTGAAGTGTTTGAATACCTAGAAGCGGAGAAAATGAGAAAACTAGAAAATGGGGAGGAGGCACTGAAACTTACTCCACAATGAGCAAAGAGAGAGAGATCGATTCTGATGTTTGGCAGGCTTATATATTACTAAGCAATCACGATTACAGAAATCAACAAAAGCGGTTAAGCTGAAACAAGGACAAAATGGGAAGAAATCAAAAGAGGAACAAAGAAAGCCCAAAATTCAAGCAGGCGGGAATAGTGTCGCGGGGGTTGAGAAAAGTGACCCGATCTTGTGGGACTTGAGCAGTGCGGAAATGGGCGGTTTCGCAACAGCATGAAATTTTGCGGGTTCTTGGTCGAACTAATTCTCGAGGTGCGAAATTTGTAACTTGCAGTCACACGAGGTTTGTGAGGAAATTTTCGCAACCAAAAATTCACACGGTGTTCCATTTTTCTGCTTTTGCTCTTCTTTCCTTCTAAGATCGTCTGCAATGAGTTAATTTCGGGTTCTTTGTGTTTGAATTGACTCGATAATTTTGGCATAAATAGCTTAAAAACTACAAAATTAGCCACAAAATGCAATCGGTAAAATGATAAGGGACCTTAATGTGCAAATCGGGTTAATTACGCTGATTAGTACATAAAAGTGCTCAAAACTTGCAATAAACAAGGCTCAAAATAGCACTTTTTGAGCACTAATTATTGAGTTTAAGCATAAAACCTTAGATTTTATAATCATAAAATGAACTTCAATGTTTATCTAAGGTTTAAAATTGTTAGAAACGGTCGACCTGTTGGTGTATGCCAGGTGAAACGGTTGAGCGATTGAGGGTCGATCGGTTGAAAAGGTCGACCGTTTTTTATGTAGTAGCTCATCCAAAACCCATAGTTGAAACGATCGACCGATTGTGGTTAATCGGTTGGATCTGACAAACTCGTAAAATCCGGAAAATGAAGCGATAGACTAGTTTTTGGCGAAGCGATTAATGGGTTGTTGAAAAAGTCAAGCTGGTTCTCCAGCGGTCGAGTTTCGCGTATAAGCGCGGCTGAGTATAGCAGAAAGCGGTCGTAGATTGGTGGCCCAAGTACTGCACGGGGTTCCGCTCTATAAATAGAGTGTGGAGGATCACTTAAGAGGTTGGACACTTGATGAGACCTATTGCATTTATTCTCTCAATCATATTTCTTCTTGTCAATCAATTCTCTAATTAAGATTCTTGGTACATTCATCTAACTTGCATACGCTAGAGTGCACTTTTGTATTCATCAAGCTTGAGTTATTTTTGATCTATATTGAGAGCTTGAGAGAGTCTTTTTGTACTTAAGTGAGAAAACTTCAAGTGTGTATAACTTGAAGGATTTGTGAAGAGCCCATTGGAGCCATAATCCAAGAGTAAAGAAAGAAGCTCGGGTTGGAGCTTGACAATAGTGGAACTCTCACCGGTTAAAGGTTGAGGAGAAGTGAACGTAAGCAAGGGTGTGCCGAGCCACCATAAATCCAGGTTTTGTTTTCTCGATCCCTATTTTTATTTATTGTTATTGATTGAAAAGTTTTTGAGAAAACCAATTCACCCCCCTCTTGGTTAGGTTGCTAAGTCATAGTGAACTTTCAATTATGAAGAGTCCGATAAGTTCAAGTATTGAATTAGAATTGTCATCCATACCCCTCGAGTGGCCAGGTGGCTGAAACAACCAATTCCTGAAGATCCACGTATTACTTATATTGATCATGTAGATCAAGTTGCTAATGGAAATTCCTAAAATTGTTGAACAACTAGTTGAAGAACAAGTTGATCAACAAATTGCTCAAGAGAATGATAAAACAACATTAAGAAGATCTACAAGAGTTAGGAAATCACAATTCCTAATGATTATATAGTGTATTTACAAGAACTGGATTATAACATTGGAGCCAAAAATGATCTGGAAACATTTTCATAAGCCATGAGTTCTAAGGAATCTAACTCGTGGTACAATGTTGTGAAAAAAAAGATGAATTATATGGCATCTAATCTAGTCTAGGAGAATTTCTTGATGGTGTAAAAGTCGTTGTATGTAAATGGGTCTTTAAAACAAAAAATGACTCACTAGGAAACATTGGGAGACATAAGACAAGACGCATTGTGAGACCCCGGAAAAATCCATATTTCCTAAGGAATACGACCAAAAAAATGGTATTTTAGGTCAAAATCCGAATTTTCACAGATACGGGATGACAATATGCTTGGACTTCAAGTTGGAATCGTCTCGCGGAAATCTAGCTACCCCCGTCGAATTTCGTTAAATTCGAGACATTTAAAAATTTCCGTTTTGAGGGCGTGGGGGAGTGCATGACACTTGGCGCGTTTAGGTGGCCAGAGGTGCCACGTGTCGATGTAGATCACCAGGTCAAACTTGAGGCTCAAAGTGGGGGCTCATGTGACACATGGCATCATGCCATTAAGAGGAAATAAAGTGGTTGGATGAGGATAAGGTGTAATCCTCTCAACAATGGAATTTGACCATGGCGGCATTTGGGAGGGACTTTCTCTTGTCCCAAATCTTGACCGATGGTTGGGGAGGGAAGAGAAGAGGGGAGGCAAATAGGAAGAGAGGGAAAGTGTGGGATTTTAAGAGAGAAGCTCTACGCTTCTCTCTAGAATTTCGTGATCGGACCAGGCGAAACTCAGAGGCAGAACAAATAATAAGAAAGTTGCTCCCCACGGCAGGGACTACTCGTGGGTACCGGTTTGAGGGATTTCGAGCCAAACTCTTTAGGAAAGGTAAAGGTTTTCCTCTACTTGCTTTATTTTTGTTTAAGGGTTATACGATGGATGGGATTTGTTGGAGCTGAATGGCTAGTTGTTTCGGTTCAGATTTGGACCGAGTTGAGAAATCCCTAGAATGGTTTTGGACAGTCCACGAACTGTTTGCGTGATTGTGTGATGTTGTGTTTATTACTTATGAGAAAATAACATCTTGCGATTGTGATTCGTGGTGGATTTCAGTAAGACGCGGATTAGCTAAGCGTGTGGCCCATCCGCATGTTGTGTCTCATTTGAATAACATATTTATTATCACAATTAATTTTTAACTCTTTTTATGCATGGTGATATATTAGCATGTGAGTGAATGTTGTTGTGCCATTGCATTGCACTTAGGTGGGAGGTAACTTAGTAGGAAATTTCCACTCTTGCGGGCATTGCTCACCCTATCGATAGGACCTTTTTAGTGCGACCTTGGGAATGGAGACTTATTCGGGCTAGAAGCGAAAAATGGCCGTGGCCTTATCTTATAATTTTTTGTTTTTGTAAAATTAGAGCTAGAAGACCAGGTTTTCAGTATAAATTATGGCTCAGCTCCAGTAGCTTTCAGATAACCTCTCTTTTATAAAATTTGTTTGGGTTGTAGCGGACCTTGGAGCTGCCAGGCGTTTATGTAGGTGCCTCACGACGTGAGACACGTAGATTCCATTGGTTGACAGGTGGCATTAATGGGTGCCCCGGGTTTGGGGCGTCCTGCCGTGCAAGGATTCACTCGAAAGGGTGCCCAGATGACTACGAAACCTTTATCTGTATCAATATTCTCTTAGGATAATCATGGCATTGGTAACCCTGTCTTTTGGCTTTGATTTGCATCAAAGTGGATGTAAGCTTGACATTCGCCTATTAGTATCTAGAGGAAGTTGTTACATGAAACAACCTGAAGGATTCTCCTCTAGTGAAGGTGAGCATGTAGTTTGCAAGCTTAATAAATCCATATATGGATTAAAACAAGCGTCTTGCCAATGGCATTTGAAATTCATGAAGCCATTGCTTAATTCGGTTTCGAAGAGAATATCAAGGATCAATGTATACACTAGAAGGTTAATGGGAGTAAAATTTGTTTTCTTGTGTTATATGTGGATGATATTATGCTTGCAACTAATGATAAGGTTTTACTATATGAGGTGGCTCATTTCTCTCAAAGGAGTGTAGGAAATAGAAGGAATATGTGAGACGCCCCAGTCCTCAGTCCTGTTGACCTTTGTCGACCAGCAGAATCTGTAAATTTGGACAACAGGCTCTTCTTGTTGTGTCCCATTTATTAGGATCTATAATTTCACAAAAAAATTGGGCAGATTCTCCTTTGTTCGAGGAGCTCTACCCAGTATACAACCTATATAACAATATATCCATGACCCATCCAAGATAGAAGTAATGACCACCGGGGTTCAATACATCCATAGCTGATATACAACTATATGCGATAGTAAAGCAGAGGTTTATTCTGAGAAGCGTCCTTATACAGAACATATAGATACATGTCAAAGCAACTACCAAAGCCATAATCCGACTTTCTTCTGGTAGGCTGTGAGCGGCCTCCTATACAAAATATGGTCCCACGATGAGGTGGCTTGATGCCAGGTAGAAGAGCCTCAATTCCTCTGAGGCTACTCCCCCAGTCTAAAGTGCACGATGCAAATATACATTTCACATTAAGTAAAAACATACACATTCCTACTAAAATGTCTACATACTTGGGATGAGAATGTAACTCACCACATCCCATGTCGAGTCCTGTAGACTCCTCCCACACATGCATATGCAAATTAGTGAAAACGTAGAACATGTTCCACTTCATGACCATTTTCAAAACAAAAGCTTTTTATTTTACCAGTCAAAATCCATTGAATGAGCTTCAGGTAATCCTTGTTTTTACTAAGTCCCGTGTGTTTTTGTGGGTGTGAATTTTCGGTCTCACTTAGTGAGCTTCGCACACCTTAGATGCTACAGCGAACTTTTATCATTTGAATACATATGTCCCAACGAGAATCTGGGTTTTTCGCGGGGGGTATCTATCCCTAGCATATACCCAACATCACATTAATTTTTTATTGTTTTTCTTTTCCTTCTTGTTGTGAGACTCATTTTGGATGTTTGTCTCATTTATCGAAGCCCACCATCGAGCACCAAACACAGTTGATCATCATGTACTTCACGAGGATACCATGGGACATCAAGCGCGGTGTGATCTCACGCCTTACTCCACACCCATGTCATCGACGTCCGTACATAATGGCCACAATGAAGCATTGCATGTCTCATGCTACATACAATAAGATATCATATGCAACAATTCAAATTCATACTTCATGCTAAGTATCATGGATAATCATATTTAATATATAATTATTTCACGATTTAATTTCCATATGTCTAACACATATATCTAAACATGCTTCCTATACAATAAACATGTTATTCACTTTTCATGCATCTCAAGCATATATCAACACCAGGCATCAATCATACAAACAAGGATAACTTGGTACCCTTTACAATTATACTTTTAAGCAATGCCCACCAAAAACAATCCCCACATCAATTTTTTTTTTTATAGGCTGGAAGACACAAATTTGTGACATGATGTTATTCTTGGTATATGGTTAAATTCTAGACTCAATCTAGAAATTTCAGCTTTTGTTTTTATTTATTATGTTTTATTTTTAACAAATTTAAAAGTACTCAGGTATGACTATAAGTATATGAAGCGTTCTCGAGCTAGGCCCAATGTCTGGCTTGGGTCACGACATCAGTAAACTAGGTCTCCATAGTTTGAAATTTTGAACCACCACTCTTGTTTCTGACCTGGGTCAGGAGCCAATGTAGAAAACTCTATTTTTGGAACTCAAAAATTCGAATTTGGAAATTCACTCGTTGCCACTGTCAGCGTAGATCAACTTTTGTCTCTTATGGCAGTTTAAGCTGTGAAATCGATAATGGGAGATCATGAGAGAACTCTGAGTCTCTTCCTTCTCTCTCGTATCATGCCACAATCTCTCATTTTCTTTTCCTTTCCTTTTCCCTTTTCTTTTATATACATACCACATGAGATTGTTTGATTCCTTCAAGTGGGAGGCTTCCTCTCACTACACTATTCATCTTCCATGTGTCACATTTTCCACTTAGTCCATGTCACATGGACACATGTTCCTAAAGTGGCACTCTCCACACCACATGAGAAACCCTGCATGCCATGTGTCCTTCTCAATGGTGCCATGTGGCAATCCCTGGTCATGTCATATGGCACCACCCATGTGTCACCCACGACAGCCAGGTGCGCAGAAAGAATTTGAGGAATTTCAGAGCCATCTGAGATTTCAGCGGATTTAGGCCTTCGGGTAGCTAAGATTTGTGGGCGAATTCAACGATGAAGTCCGTTTCATCATCCGAGATCTAAAAATTTCCAGATTTTTCACATGTACTATAGCGGCAAATTACCATTTTGCCATTTTTAAGAAAAATTGAATTTTTCTTAGGTTTGTTCTCCCCTCACTTAAAAATTTGGTCCCCAAAATTCTTTTAAATACGAAGTTAATATCACATGCATATGCAATAGTCATTTGATATCAATGGCCCAAAAAAAACGATACCTCCATCCTCGAATAAGAAAGATAATTGGCAAATGTATGAGTGTCACCAACGTTCATGTGCGTCAACCACTTCAGAGGTCTTTTGCCGCAACTTTGCCTTTTATCGACCTCCTGATTTATATACATAAAACCTAGTCTTATTTATCATGATACATGCGTGGTCCTCCTCCCGAAGGTCCCATCGCATTAACAACTGACTTGCACCGATCTTATGTAGTTGGATGCGGGTGTACTTTCGAGCTGGAGACATGGAATACCTAAGCTGGACACAGATAAAAGCTCGGCGGTATTACTTGATCAATGCATGGCTTTGTGCCCACCCTCAGAGTATATCTCGAAGGACCCGATGTATCCTATTTGATGGCTTCCCCCACTTATAGAACGACCTCCTCCTCTTGGGGCATCACCTTCGAAGACATGATCCACACCTCCCAGGCTCTAGAGGTCGATTCAAAATTGCATCCGGAGGCGTGGCTCTTACGCAAGCTGCGGGCCGTGAGTAGACGGCTTCGTATCAAATCCACCTTCTCGAGGTAAGTGCCCACAATCGAATCCGGTTTTGTGATGGATCTCTCCCGCCTCATCCCGACAAATGTTAATGGATTCTACGCTGACCTCTATATAAAGCCTCATAGTGTGCCATTTGTATACTTGCCTGATAACTGTTGTTGTAGGCAAACTCCACCAAGGGAAAATACTCCTCCCAGCTACCCTTAAGATCCAGGACACATGCTTGCAGTATGTCCTCTAAAACCTATATAGTCCTCTCTGACTTGCCGTCTATTTATGGATGAAAAGCAGTGCTCATCATCAATTGTGTTCCCATGGCTCTCTAAAAACTCTTCTAAAAGTGAGTCGTAAACCTAGGATCCCGATACGATACAATGAGGCGCCTCCATGTAGCAGAACAAATCTCTCGAATGTCTGACACAAGGAGATTCCTCCGATGTGAGGAAGGTCATCCACACAACCATGTGTCAGCAGTGATCAGGTCCACACTATCACTTACACACCGCATCATGCTTCCGCGATCATGCGTGACAGTGGGTGCAAAATCCATCGTGATATGTTTCCACTTCTACTCTACTACCTCGATGTTTGGGTAGCCACGCTTTGCTTGGGTGCTTAGCCTTTACTGAACACGTGAGACATCGTCGAGCAAAGTCTGACGTGTCTCTTTCATCGCTCTAAATGATACTTGTGACGAGATGCGCGGAAGGTATCTTCGTGCCACCTAGATGCACAATGAATCGAAATGATGGAAGGATCACTCCTCTCTCATGTCTGTCCCGGTCGAGACAGGAAACCCTATCCACTATCTTGAAGACTACCATGCGTAATGGGAATGGCCACGATATCCGTCACCCATACTGGCCCATGCCGGTCCAGCCAGTGGACACTATCTCTGATCTTGCTCCTAGGACTCGGTACTCACTCAATAGGGATGGCGTAGCCACCAGGACTCACTAAGTACTTACCGAGCTGATCATTTGTCATGGCTTGACAGGTCCACCAGGTCTCGAGCATATACCCTCCCAAAGGAGGCTACACTAGCCGGTACTCCGTGACCCCGGTACAGGGTGCATCAACCACCATATTTGTCTTACCAGGATGGTAGTGCAATGTGAAATCATAATCCTTTAGAAACTCCATCCACCTACGTTGCCTCATGTTGAGGTCCAGCTCGGCCAAGATATGCGGACTTTTGGTAGTGCGAAAACACCTCGAACTTCTTACCGTATAGATATTGGTGCCAAATCTTCAAGGCAAAGACTATGGCCACTAACTCCATGTCGTGTGTGTGGGGTAATTCATTAAGCGGTTCTTCCATTGTCGAGAACCATAAGCCCACAGCCCTCAGGTTGCATGAAACACATCCCGATCCGTCCTTGGGGCCATCACAATACAACATGTGCCTCCGTCCCCTTTTAGGACTATCAGGCATGGGAGTGAGTAAGCCTCCTTTTAATTCTGGAATGCCTTCTCAACGGGTTATTCCGCTCGGGTGACCTCATACAGGTCGATCTCGTCATGGGGCTGTAGGTAATGGGAGGAGTCCTCAATGAATCTCACATAATACCTGCCCATTCCCAGAAACTACGTATCTGGTGAAACTTCGGCCTCTCCCAACTCATAATTGCTTTGACCTTCTCCAAGTCCACTGATACACCCGAAGTTGACACTACATGTCACGAATCTGCCTCGGTAAGCGAGAACTGCGCTAACGAGACTTGGCATGTGATGTTCTCACAGGGCACGGAGGTAAATCCTTAAGTGATCCTCATGCTTCTCCTCCTTAGACTAGGGAGTAAATCAAAATGTCATCACCAAAGACTACGACGAGCTGATCCTGAGAAAATGGGGTTGGGCCTTCTCATGAGATCCATGAATAAGGCCGAGAGCGTGGTGTGGCGAGATGGCATCCTTGTGGAGCCAAGTACCGTACCGTGTCTAAGCGTTGTGCCAGGGGATATCCTCTTCCCTAACTCTCAGGCGAGTGATAGCAGTCACGAAGATCTATCTTGGAATAGACCTGTGCCCCTCTTAGCTGATCAAATAAATCATCAATCCTTGATAAGGGGTACTGATTCTTGATCGTAACCCTGTTCAACTGTAGGTATCAATGCATAGTCGAAGGGTCTTATCCTTCTTCTTAGCAAACGTAACAGGCCTTGCAGGTGAAGTGCCGGTCTAATGAGGAGCCCTTGTCAACAACTCCTGTATCACGGACCTTGAGTTCCTGCATTTCGATGCGGTGCCATCCTATACGAGTCATAGAAATAGGCGACGTACGGTGTGTAACTGTCTGAGAAGTCTACATCCCTCTGCGAGGTAATCCGTTAGCTAATCTAGAAAACATCCCCATACTGCAAACTGCGGTAGATCAAATCTATCTCTGCCCTTGCCTGCGCCCCAAGTGACTTGCAATACACTATCTTCCATATCATTTGATTGCCTGACTCATGAGATGCTCTGTCTTAACCTCGAATATGTTTGAATGTGGGCGGTCCTGTGTGTGGGAGGTAACCCTTCCGATCACGATCAACTAGCGACCTAAATCTCGTCAACTTATCATCTAGGATGCCACAATCGCCCTCGACATATACTGACAGGTCCGGTGAGAAAGAATCCCAAAATCTCTGGCTTTCGAATCTACAACCATCGATCGCTCCACTATTATAGGAGAACTCTCTCTAATGGTTTCCAGTTATAACCTCTATTAATTCTTCCCACCTATTATTAAACAATAATGGATACCAATGCACTAGATCGAGACAATATCGCTTGCCATGAAGCGAACCTTATGGCTCTCTCTAACTATCGCGACTAGTCTGCATGAAGACTGAGTCTATGATCTAATAGTAGAATCTCATCCCTTGGGTCTCCAAGATCAGGCTACATGACTTACATCCCAGGCATAACCGATACTCTACTTTTTCTGGCACAGTATCTGTAAAAGACCTTTAGACCACTGCTAAGTGATATTAGTTCCCTTGAGTCCTCGAAAGAAGAGACTAACTAGTAATCATGAAGTCTCCTGATGAGTGGTTGTGGTGATACGTACTCGATCCACTACCTCTAAAGACTAAATCAGTCAAATTGTCTAGGTTGGTGGCAATGATAGCACGCCATCGACTCTGTCTGGCTAGTAGCTCATGCGACCTTGTACGATGATGCGTGACCTTACAGAGTTGTTGTGGTGTGAAGTCTCGCTATACCGCCCCTGCGTCAGATGGCTCCTCTTTCTTTGTACATCTGGATGGCACAGGTCATCAATCTCTCTATACCCGAATTTATATTCTCATGTGCGTTATAATATACCACTGAGAAGAAATCACCCACAAATCTTACAGATGAATGCTTCAACCATCTCAGATTTCTCTTCACCTGGCCATGTGGCAACCACCTCTAAATGTCGGTAAAAGCAGCTGTGCCTTCCATGTGAAACTTCGCCATGCCATCTTTGCTCCACGGCTTTCCCGCCTGCTCCAGGACTCTGTTGGCATGCACCTTAGATGCAAGAGACACTCCGCGAAGATCACGAAATCTCCGTGTCCTTTGCCTTGATCTGAGATCTCTTAACATACAACAACAGATCTGAGTGATCCGTTGTCTGGATCATGTTACCCCACTGGATTAAAGATGACCCACGTTATCGGGACCATGCTTGTGTTACCAACTTTGAAACTCCAATGTGTCAATTTCGGGCTCTGTACTAGCTGTAGCGTACTTGCTAAGAATCATAGTCCTGTACTAGGCCAATCTCTGCCTTTGTCAGGAGGTCTTGTTTACTTTGTCTAAAAGTTCATCTAAATTCTGGAAATGTCTACTACCAGGCGACTATTAGAACTAAACCTTTGAAATAATGAAAATATAGGCAGGTTATTGGTGGTAAACAAAGTGTATGACTCTCCATTCTGCGAACAATGGTCTGTTCAGGAGCTCTGAAATTTGAGATGACTCATCTAGATTGAATAAGTTCTAATTAATAATTAAGATGAGGGTTATTTGCAATTTATGGAAAGTTAATTTAACAAGGAGGTCAAAAACCAAATCTCGTTTGGTGCTCCTAAAAAGGCTAAGTTCCAGGTGGTGAGGAAGAGAGCCAGAGCAAGAGGAAGGAAAGGAAGGAAGGATCCGAGATTCTGGGTATGCCTTTGCTCTGAATCAGTCAACCAGAATATCTAAGGAAAGCAGTATCTGTGAATCAAGTTCTCCTTTGATCTAGGTTTTGTGCAAGCGGCACATTAACCTCTTTTAGGTATGGGGTTATGTGAGGCAAACTGAAGTAATCTCTTGGAATCATCCGTTACATGATCATTTAAAATTGAACAGTGTGGACTTCGATGCTTTGTCTTGAATTCCACCTAAGTTTGGGGTTTAATTTCAACCACAATTCCATGTTTGTGGAGTTTGTTTGAATAATTCAAGTTTGGTTTGGTGTTATGAATTATGAAGTTATATGAGTGAATTATAAGTGGGAGAAATAACAAAATCTGGGCATTTCGGGTGTCTTCTATTCAGAAGTTGAAGTTCTACCAGTGAACTTTGATTCTGGTCATTTTGACCAAGTTCTGGTAAGTTAAGTTCTGCCGGTAGAACATGTTACGGTTTTCACTGTTTGACCAGTTTTCATTATTTTGCTTCCTTCTTCTTTACTCTATTCTTATTCAGTTTATGATACTGTGGGTTACTAAGCGCTCATGAATAGACTAAAAAGGAGAATAAAGGCCCAGGTAGGATTGCCGGAATTCTGGAGTCTGGTGGCCCAAGTTATGATAGAATTACATAATCAAAAAAAATTCTCACATCAGCACAGACTGTAATCACAGGTTGTTTCAGTTGTCGCAGGTGCGTTCCAGTTGAATTCGGTTGGAATGAACCATACTTCACATAACTTTAAAATAGTATGAAGAGTGTGACCCCAAGTCTAGGAAGTATGTTAAGTTATGCGATTGAATTTGTCGTCGTATTCGTTGGAGTGTAGGTTAAAAATAAGGCGGGATAAGTGAGCTGTGCTCAAGTTAAGCAAGCAAGAGGTAGTGTTCTAAACTCAATTTTAAATACTAAATACATTATTATTGTTCACTACAATTGTACACTACATTTGCTCTGTTTAGACTTTATGGTTTGAATGCAAAACCATTTTCGCAAGCGGCAATGATAAAGTAAAGTAAATGGTTTGGTGTTAAACCATTTGAAGGCAAAGGCTAACCAATAAATGGTTTTGAATAATTAAACCATTTCGCGAAGGCAAGCAAATTGGCCCAAAGCAAACATTTTACAAAGAGTGCTGCCAAGCAAGCAAATGAAAGGTTGTGAAACAAGGCTCTTCCCTAGTCTTAAGCAAGCAAACCTGTCAGATGGTATCCCGCAGACGTACTGCAGGGTGTTAGGATTTCATACATGCATCAGAGTTTACCGGTCAAAACCAGGCGTTACGCATCATGCATTTAAAGGAGACCGTGGCACGACAGGCATAAGGTTGCGAGCCTCAATTGGCATGGTGATGGCGATTATCGAGGTCAATCCACCATATTTACCGGAAAAAGGTGACGCCGACAAAGGTCCTTCCACCCCGGCGATCGGGCCGAGCATGTGTTCCGTGGTTCACTAGGGTAAAGTAAGGCGCCAAACATCGCTGATGTTTTATACAACGATAGACATGGGCACTTGAAAATCAACTATTGGTTCCACAAGGCTTCTCGTGAGAGTTTTAAAGCAACGGCCGAGTCAAGCTCCCGCGATTTTAAAACGATCGCTGATGCAGCCTCCCGCGGGTTTTACTTTCAGCCATGTGGTCAACTCAAGCTCTATTTTTATGAAAAAGTTTTGAGAAACTTTAAAGCAAATACCAGAAAGGTTTCCAAGAGAACTTTCAAACAAGATAGAACAAGCAAGAAAAAATTATGAGAAGTTTAATAGACTCATACAAGAAATAAGACTTTTATGCTTTTAAAGAAAAGCTAAACAAAGCAAAGAAGATGCAAGCAAGTTGAAGCAAAGAAAAGTTTTAACTTTTAAAGAAGCAAGTAAAGCAAAGCTTCGAAAATATTTGTAAAAGAGAGTTTTACATGTTTGAAATGTTTTCCTAAAGAAAAACCGCTTATAAAGTATACACCCAACGAGCCTGCTTAGCCTGTTATTTTCAGATTTTAAAACTATTTTCCAGGTACATGCACGCAAGACGCTGGAGCACAATAGGATCGGGTCCCTACATCGCTGTATGTTGTAATTGGCAATTCATATTTTGTAAGAACATACTTTGAAATGGTATAATGGGACATATGTATGTGTACATAGTTTAGTATGATAGAAATGTATTGGTATGTCAAGGTTGCAATATTTTGACATAAAGGTAAATCGATGTATACAGGATTTTGAATCTAGATCATAAACATTATGTCGCAAATTCTTCCGCCGCTAAGATTTTTCCAAATCCTAAGTTATAAATCAGAAAATTTTATAGAGGTTTAAGGCAACATTATTTCGTTTATTAGGATTTCTAACAAGTGAGGTAAATAACTAGGATTTTCAGGAGTGGCGCTTAAGACACCGCCACGTGGCGGGTGGGGGTGTTAAGGTGGTACTGCAGCAGTCATATAATAACCCAGATTGAGGAAACCGATACCACGTTAAGGGTGCATCAGAGCATAAGTTATGGCAACCATGGCAACCAACTTAGAGTACAGCGTTACCAAGATTCAAAGTATTAAATTGTTGATATTTTTTGGAAATTACAAAGATTTATAAGGAAGAGGTGACGTAGAGGTCGCCCTAGAGAGTAGTTCCAAAGAATGAGCACCTGGCACCGGAAGAGGGGCGAGCACGAATAGGTTCCAATCACCATCGCGATCTATGAATCAACCTCCAGCGAATAGGGTCATCGGACTATCCGCACTGCATGAGCCCATGCCAGAATGTTTACGCAGAGTAAGTGTGGTACAGACGCACAGACAAGAGCAATAGCGACCCGACAAGAATGCAGAACCTCCACCGCCTACCTAGAGAGGCCATGAAGAACCGGAGGTCAATAGAGAGTACAAAAACTGGGCGCAAGCCATATGAAGGCGCGGGTGATCCGTATACTGCTGTGGTTAGACCGAGTAACAAGATTTATGGAGTTATGGCTGCACGACAGCAAAAAGTGGTCTTGTTTTCCGCTCGACAAAGATGTGGCTGAAGATCGTGATGCCGAGAAAGAAGGTGGTATCCCGATGGAATATATGGGACCAATTTCAACAAGAATTCAATCACCACCTCTTTCCTCAAAGTCGGGCGATTCAAATTGAGGAGAGTTCTTCGCTAGAAATTAAGAATATGCCATCCGAGTATGAGAAGAAATTTTTAACTAGTTAGATCGGGTTCCATACATTCATATAGTCCTCAATGCAGTGCCTTTAATGTGACTACAAGATCTGACATCGTAGTAAAGATTTAATGCTGGTCTTGCAGATTAGATTTGGGACTTAGGCCGAGGCCGCCCGAGAGAGCCGAGCAAAGCACTACAAATGGCACAGTAGATAGGAAAGTAAGAGGTAAGAGGAGATGATCGTGCACGCCCCAACAAAGCCTGTGATGACAGAAAGAAAAGCAAGAGTAAGTTATAGAGGCCGAGGTGCAAGTCGAGGAGCTTATCTCTAGTCTGGGGATCAAAGAGGCTCCTCAACATAGCAGCGATACCGCATTCTCCCATGACGGTGTGTCGTAAGGCATACCATGGGGAGGCAGGATTCAAGACGAGGGTGTTTCAACGGGCTGGTATAGCGACCTTATTAGGAGGTCTCAAATGATTGCGCAGAGACATTAGTGGCTACCTAAAGTACCCTGCATCGCAGATGAGCACACAAAAAGTCGACGAGAGGGCCTCAGCAGAGGGCCACATGTACCAAAGGTAGAGGTGGCCGGGAAGAGGTGGGAAAGGCCTCGGATGCGACAGCCCCGCACTCAGCCAGAGATATGGGCCGGATTCCAGCAAGATGGCAACTGGCGGCCACTGGGCATATTTATTCGAGCATGATGCCATACCTTAGTAGACCTGTGAGCTACACATTCATTTGCATCCAAGTGTATTCTTAGATCGTGGTCCAGACAGAGACCCAAACCATTAGAGGGTCGGCGAGAGTTTCCTTCAACGATCCATTATCAGATAGCAGCCGAGATAAGAGAGTTCCTCGATCGAGGGCGGAGTTCAAATGATTCGTAGCTTTAGATACGAGGGACTTTGATTGGTTCTTTGATGGATTAGCTATCTCGCCAGAGCGCACAGATTGTTATATAAGTGTCGAATAGCCAGAAGCTGCTGGTGTAAAGTTCAGAGGATTACGTGAGAGTTATATTCCCCAGATAGATCTCCGGCCATGATGCATCAAAACAAGTCATGTGAAAGGCTGTCGTGTGGTTATCTAGCTTATGCAGATGCAATGGTGGGACTACAGTATCGATGAGATTTCAGCGATAGAGAGCTCCTGTGATGTGTTCCCGATGATATCGCGGATTACCTCCAGCATAGCGGATTCACTAATATCGACCCAGGACCTGAGCCTGATCATCTTCCTCGATGATGGCTCCCGTGAACGGCGGAGTCACGTCAAACAGAACGCGAGTGGCGGATTATTGACTTTGCGCGCGATCCCCGCGGTCTACTCAAGAAAGAAAGACGGACGGCGCGCGGCGAGATCAGGCACCAACAGTTGATCCCACCAGATCCACTCCCAGAATCGAGGCGAGCGACCATCGACCCGCGATCCGGCGATGTTCCAAGATAATTGGCATCAATACCGCCGAGAGTTCGCAGATAAGCGATGTTCGGCGACCATCCGGTGATACGCACGTAATACGAGTTTCGCGAGCTACCTTGTTCACTAATGTCTGTTGCTGATGATCACCTGAGTTGGTCCATATCTTCTACTGATCCTGGATGAAAACACTTTTGTTTTACTTATTATACCATGCATCATGAGTTCTGGAATATCTCTGAGACCTATGATCGACATAAACCCTATGAGAGACATTTATATGCTGCTGAGCAAGGTCGCTTGCCTCACAAGGTGGCATTCCTCACAAGTGTAATTTCGAAGAGAGGGGAGTGTGGATCCCCGTAAAAATGTATGAAGTGGTAAATTGGAAAACCACCAAAGAATGCCGAGGTCAAGTTTCTCGGTTTGCAGGTATTATGTGAAGTTTGTCGAGGGGTTTCCAGATAGGCAAACACCACTAGCCGACAAGAAAGATGCTACATGACTGCAGTTTCACAAGAGTTTTTGAGGAGCTACATAGATTGACTTCACTCCAGCTTTAGCTTTTACCCAATGGAAAGATGGCTTATGGTTTATAAGTGATGCTTCAAGGCAAGGCCTTGATTGTGTTTGATGCACGATAGGGTGATTGCATATGCTCTGTGGCTACCAGTGTTGATGAGGATAATTACCCCGCACATCGACTTAGAGCTCTGCAGCAAATGTGTTTGCAGCATTGGTGTCATGGAGACATTATTTATATGGTGTTCCTTGCAGATCTTTATGTATCATAAAAGTCTTCAATATATTTTCACCCAAAAAGAGTTAAACCCGAGGCAAAGAAGATGGCTTGAGTTGATTATGAATTACGACTGCATTTATCAGAGTACTCCATCCGTAGTGCTAATGTCGAGTACGGTAGCTAATTGAGTTCATCTCATATGAGACGCAGTTATCTTCCACTATCATGGATCCGAGAGCTTTGGGGGCATATTTGAGGAATGAGGATCTGTGAGCCTTGTTAGCCACATTCATGTTGGGATCATTCTAGTGGACTGTATTTGAAGGTAAGGCCACAGGATCCACAGAGACAATGTTTTGAAACATGAGGAGGAAAAGGAAAGAAAGGCAGTTTCAAATCGTGGATGATGGGTATGATAAAGGAAAGGTCGTGAGAGCGTGGTAAAAGGAGTATCACGGTGCGAATCAAGAAAGACATCATAAAGGCACATCTATCCGCTGTATGCTACATCCGTGCAGACAAGATGCGTAGAACTTTGTTAGCACACTTCTGAATGGGATGAAGAAAAGAGATAAGGAGTTTCGTTTCCAGCCAACCCACACAGGCGCAGAGCACAGCCCGCGAAGATACAAGCATTCTCATTCCAAAGGTGGAAATGGGAAAAGATCACTATGGATTTGCGGATGTGTCTCCACTTGACTCAGAGGCCACGATGGCAGGGCGTGATAGATCGATCGAAAAGTCCGCTTCATTTCCTACCGCCATCGCTGAAGATTCTTTGTAAAAAGTCGCTGGCCAGACGGGACGGAGATAGTGAAGACTTCGCCGGGTTCCAGTGGTCGATAAGGTCGATCGACCCCAGTTCATCTAGGTTTCGGGCCTACAGCGTTGCTAGGTACTACTTACATTTACACACACAAAGATTTCATCCTCGAGCGATGGACAAACAGAGAGGACTATTCAGACGCTAGAGGGATATGCGCAGATTGTGTGATGAATTCAAAGGTTGACACTACCAAGAGACATTTGAGTTTGCCTACAACAATGTTTATCAATCCAAGATAGATATGGTCTTACCTGAGTATGCTGTATAAGGTGAAATGGTGGACCCAGCAGCCGGATGAGGTTGGGCGAGAAGACAGTAGCCCCGAACTAGTACAATGATTTATTTGCAAAGTGAAAGTTGTTCAAGCAGAACTTAAAGTACAAGATACAAAGCTTATAAGCATACAACCGTCGAGACTTGCAAATGAGCCAGGTGACAGTTCAAGATTTCACCTGGAAAGGTGTGGCCGATTCGAACGAGGCAGTTTCACCGGTGTATACTGACTTATGAGATCGTGAGCAGCGGCGCAGCTTGCTGCATTGAAGTTACTTCAGAGTTTCAAGATTCATGATACTTGTATGTATCAATGTTGAGGAAATATATCCTGATCTTCACATGTATCGAGAGCAACCAGCAAGTAATAGTTGAGAATTTAATTTACGTAAGAGACACTGCAGTGATTGCAGGGATCAAAGAATGTATCGAGGAACAAGGTGATCCCATTAGTTAAAGTCTTATGGAAGAATCATGAGAGGAGGCAGCTACTGGGAGCCGCAGGCCCGGGCGCGCCATCAAGACTTCTATACTTATTCTCTGGATGAGGTATGTTCCTTCCTTTGTTCGATTTAGTTCTCATTTCGAGGACGAAATGTTCCTAAGGAGGGAGGATTTTGTAACACCTGTCCCGAGAGAGTCTACAGCACATGACACCGTAGGGTGGCAGAGCACTATGTCATAATCGAAATATTTTGGAGACTAAAATATGAAATGAGAAATTATAGAACCTTAATCGTGGTATTAACCAAGGTACAATGGTCATTAAGCAAATGGATATGGAAAATTAGAAACAAATTTGAGATGGGCCATAGGCAAATTGAATAAGTTACAACGGTAATAATTAAAGATGAGGCTATTTGCAATTTATGAGTTAATTTAACAAAGGAGAATTAAAACCAAAACACCATTTGCCCCTAAAGGCTGTGGGTTCATTATCAGGAGAGAAGAGAGCTAAGAGCAAGAGGAAGAGAAGGAAGAGGGAGAGGTCCAAAGATTAAGCGTATGCCTTTGTCTAGAATCAAGGTATTAGATATCTAGGGTTCAAAAGGAGAGATTAGTTCTCCTTTGATCTAGGTTTGCGGCAAACAAAGACATTGGCTCGAATTGTTTGCTATGGAGTAAAACCCCAATTGATGAAAAGAAACTCTTGGAATCATCAAATTACATGATGTTTAAAAAGAATTGGTGGACCTTAGGTGTGTCTGATTTTCACCCAAGGTTTTGGGTTTTGAGTTTCCAAACACCAATCTACATGTCAGGAGTTGTTTCTATAAATTCCAAGCTTGTTTTTCGAGGTATTATGAATTATGGTTATATGGAGGAATTCGGTATCAAAAGTGGGGAGAAATAACAAAACTGGCATTTCGTGTCTTACTGGTAGGAAGTTGGAAGTTCATCGGTAGAACTTTGATTCTGGTCATTTTTGGCCAGGTTCCCATCGGTAGAAGTTAAGTTCTACTGGTAGAACATGTTCCGCTTCCTGCTTTCTCACTGGCCAGATTTTAGCCAGGCAATCTCCTCATTTCTTATTCGATTTGAGTGATTCAAGTGGCGTAAAATAGACTTCAAGGAGAACAAAAATTAGGTTAGGTGGAATTGCCACAAATTCGATCCTGGCTCACCAAAAATTCACAAAGGCATGCAAGAAAATCTCTGCATCAGCCAGATATAGAGTGAGTTCAGGTTGTTTCTGACAGAATTTGAGTTTTGTGCTCCTAATTGGGTGATTCCAGTTGAATAGAACCCAGCACCTTAGCTTTAAAAAATAGTAAGGAAGAGTGTGACTAAGTCTAGGAAGTATGTTGTTATGCGATTAATTTGACGCCGATCATTGGAGGAAGTTAAAATAAAGGCGATAAGGTAACCGCCTGCTTAAGCAAAGAAAGAGTGGAGTGTTCTAAACTCATTTCAAATACTATAGTATTATTATTATTATTACAAATTGCTTTACACTGCATTTTATGGTTTTGAAGTCGCAACCATTTTCAAGAAGCAAGCAATGAGATAAAAAGTAAGTAATGGTTTTAAAAAGTTAAATTACTTACTAAGAAGCAACTACAAATGATTTTGAATAATTAAACCATTTTTCAAGGCTAGCAAAGGGCAATGGTTTGCAAAAAGTGTAAAACCATTTTACAAAGAGCAAGCAATGAAAGGTTGCGAAAATGCGCCTTCCCTAGTTTTGAAGCAAGCAAACTTGCCAGAGGTATCCCGCGACGCGGTAATTTGGTGTTAGATTTTATACATGCATCAGGAGTTTTGCCTCGGGTCTAAACTTAGACATACATCATGCATTTAAAGGAGACCGTGGCATGATAGGTATATATATTATGAGGCTCTAACTATATGGTGATGGCGACACGTTAATCTGCATATTCACCGGAATGAAAAAGGTGACGCGCGGAGCGGGTTATCCTTCAGACCGCACGCCGAGCACAAACGCGAGTCACTGAATGTTAAAACAATAATTACGGCGTCGATCACAAACATATATGGTGCAGCGAAAAATCAATCATCGTTCCGCCCGGCTTTTCGAGTTTTAGCAAACGGCCGAGCCAAGCTCCCGCTTAGATTTCAAACGACCATTGGCTGGGCTCTGGGTTTTATTTTCAAAGCATGTGGCTGGAGCTCAAGCTCCCATTTTTATGAAAAAGTTTTGAGAAACTTTAAAGAATGCTTGTGAAAGGTTTTAAGAAAGTCTTCACAAGATAGTCAAGTACAAGAAAAAATTATGAGAAGTTTAATAGATTTCTGCAAGCAAGAAATAAGACTTATAAGCGAAAGAAAAGCTAAACAAAGCAAGTACAAAGCAAGCAAAGAAAAGTTTTAGAACTTTTTAGAAAGCAAGCAAAGCAAAGCTTCCGAAAATATTTGTAAAAGAGAGTTTTATATGTTTGAAATGTTTTCCTGAAAAGAAAAACCGCTTATAAAAGCATACACTCACCGGGAGCCCGTTTAGCTCATTATTTTGTATTTTAAAACTATTTCCACAGTACGCAAGACGCCGGAGTACAATAGGATCAGTCCCACATCACAAGTGTTGTACTATAATTATATTTTAAGAACATACTTTGAAATGGGTATAATGGGACATATGTATGTACATAGTTTAGTACGATGGAAATGTATTGGTATGCTTGCCACATTTTGATATATAAATTGATGTATACAGATTTGAATTTACTATGCTCATTATGTCGCCAATTTTCCATTACAAGATTTTTCCAAATCCTAAGTTATAAATTAAAGAAAATTTTATAGAGGTTTAAGCAAGCAATACGGCCATTCACAGGATTTCCTAATGTTAGAGGTAACAACTAGGGATTTCGTGATGTTTATGACGCCGCCGCCGGAAAAGTGGTGTGTCGTATAACCCTTAACTCCGTGGAATTCTCGTGGATTTCAAATTTAATACTACCACAAGGCTCATTTATCAGACTTGGTACTCTACAAAAATCGTGAAGGTTCTCTGGTTTGAGAGGAGCTCTACCCAATATAATACCTGTATAACAATATATCCATGACCCATCTAGGGTCTCAATAGAAGTAGAAATGACCACACAGGGTCCATCTATCCATATCCCCAATATACAACTACATCACAATAGTCCATAAAAGTTTATTACAACACTCTTATACAAAACATATAGATACGTGTCAAAACAACTACCAAAGCCACAATCCAGTTTTCTTCACAAGTAAGGCCTCTATTGAGCGCCAGCCTCCTGTACCTAAAATATGGTCCCACGACGGGGTGAGCAATGCCTAGTAGAGAAATAATTCCTACAAGGGCGCCCCAATGGCGTAATTTGCAATGCCATTTCACATATTTGGCAAATATACACATTTCGCTAAATGTCTACATACTACGATGAATGCGACTCACTACGTCTCCATGTCCCAGTCCTCACCGACTTCAGAATACCTAAAATATACCCTAATACTTTCTTATGCTTAGGTTTAATGAAAGTTAAATATGAATTTTCGAACAAAACGATAGACCGGAAATTAATATGAGCAAAGGGTAAATATGTAATTTACTACTCGAGGACCTAAAGTGTCATAAAAGGGAAAGACTAGGTTAAATGTGAAATATCTAACTTGATTTGTAAAAGAGAGGAATTGAAGGGACTAAATGAAATAAATGAGAAAACTTAACCCAAAATGGGGTTTTTCGGAGCCAAAACACGTACCAAGAAGAGATATTTGATTTAAGACCAAATTTGTCTCAACTGGGGAGAAATAAACCAGAGAGAAGAGAAGAGAAGGGGAGAAGGAAGAAGAAGAGAAGAGGAAGAGAAGAAGCAATAGAAGAGTAAGAAGAAAGGAAAAGCAAAAAGTGTATGAATCTAATATTTAAGTATGAAATTCTTAAAGTTTGTAAGGGAATTTCTCGTTTATCGATGGTTAGTAGCTTTGTCCCCAAATTTGGTTTTGTTAGATTTCATCCTGTAACCCTAAAATTATTGAAAGTAAGGTCGTAAAACCCTAAATGGTACAAGAAGAATACAACTCTCCCTTCGAGGTTGGATTCATGGTTTAATCAGATAACGGAGTTGGGGTCGGGGAACAAACCCTAACTAATCTTTATATTTGCTTTATGTATGGGTTATGACCATTCATTTAGAGTTGTTTTTTGGGAGGAATTCATGATAGGTTTTAAAAGTGTGAAGAGGCATTGCACGACGGAGGTAATTGTATATTAATATGTGACTAATCCTAGAGTGGCTTGATGTGGATATTGATTGAGTTGATGTAGGTAAAATATGGAAAATGGGAGAAACCACCTGGAAATTTAGGCAGGCTGTATTTCAAACAGAGTGGTACTCTGCACTTACAAGTGTTCAGAACCCGGTATCGTACTAGCATCGCATCTAATGCTCGTATTTCAGATCAAAGGTTCATATTTTTGGCCATAATCTCCGTCATTTTTATTCGATTTGAGTTATCTAAGGTCAAGTTAAACTAGATTTAAGGAGAACAAACACCAATGAAATAGGAAACAAATTTAACTATATAAAATACCCAAAAATTCACTAAAGTCACTATATAGTTCCGCCAATTTCTGGTTCATTTGGAACAGCATAGAGTAAAGATTCTATTGCTCGGGGACATATCTTTAGTTTCCTATTATTCGATTTGAGTGATTTTAGTTGGAAGAACTTAACACCTTATCTTCAAAGGAGTACAAAGAACCAAAGTCAAATATGGAGTTAAGACCTAAAATTGGTATTTTGCATCACGATAGCAGTAATATGGGTAAATGACTAGTTTGGGCAATGAGAATGCCATAATCAGCTCGATGATTCAATCGGAATTGATTCCAATTCTAAGAAAGCAGATTCACAGATGAATAAGACATAATGAACGACATGATTACATAAAGGCTATACTTATGTATATGAAATTCATATGTATTATAAAGAAATAGGAAAATATAGGAAAATGCACATGTATGTAGAGGTGTTATGGGAAATGAAAACGAACTCGAAATATGGAAATGGAACATGAAAGCAATATGTCATGAACACATAATGTGGGCTAAGAATGCCCTAATTATTCGATATATGAATAAAAATGATTATATAAGGATTATTATCACATATATAATCGTGAGAACCGCCAAGACCGATATGGAATGACATCACACCTATGTTACGCCGCAGCACGATAGTACTTGCAGATTTCATTAGTGCGACAAGACTCTCCGACTGCTTCGCACAATAGCACTTCCCTTAGATTTCGATTAAAGGTGACTAAGACTCCGACCGTATTTTGACATGAAAGATTTCAAGATTTCCGATTAAGATTTGCAGATTTCCGACAAAGGCTGATTTATACTGACTGGGTATTTTATTAAGCTAGTACTTTGTACTTCTCGATTAGTACTTCGATACTCTAATTAGTGCGACAAGACTTCCTGTCAATGTCAGACTTATCAGGCTACAGACTCAAGATCAGACAGACTTCTTCTGCACTTTATCATGGTCAGGTCAGATCATCCCGTATTATCGGGTCTAGTAAATCAAACAATATATGATGGATCAATATGAACAACAAAGAAATGTACATCGTCGTAATCGTAATCACCCACGTACTGTGATAAGTATGTTATTATGTAGTACCTACTGGGTAATTGTGATAAGCACATGTTCCAGAGTCTCACGTATTTTCAGACAAGTGAAAATCTTTGTAGTACTATGGGTACTTCCATATCCGTGAATACGTTATACTAAGGATCCTAATAGCAACTATAAGATCCTAAGATACTATATGCCCAGATTACAAGTATAAGTTCCGTAAGACAAGTATATGCTCTGTGATACAAGTATAAGTTCCGTAAGAAAAGTATATGCTCCGTAATACAAGTATAAGATCCGAAATACAAGAATAAGCTCTATAACACAAGTATAAGACATCCCAGAAGATATACTATACTCAATACAAGTATAAGTTCAGAAGACAAGTATATATATACTCTAATGATAAGTATAAGTCTGTAAGACAAGTATATGTCTGTACAAAGTGAGGTAAGATCCGAAATACAAGAATAAGCTCCAGAATACAAGTATAAGATCCAAAGACAAGTATATGCGCTCAGAGTCATGGGCGATAAGTCTGTATGATAAGTATATATGTCTGTGAATAAGGCTTACAGACCTGTAATACAAGTGGTGTGATCCAAGTGGCATAAGCAAGGGTAATAAAGTGGGCAAAAAATATAAGAATGTTCGAATAAGGGCGAGGCAGATCCGAAGGCAGAATAAGTCTGTGAATATAAGTATAATATCTCAGAAGATGCTGATATGTCTGCAGTAGCCAAGTATAAGATAATGGCAAGAGGTTATAGTACCTACTGCACCTTTAATTAACTCCTGGCGAGAGATCCGGATAAGTATTGAACCGACAAAGTTCGGCAGATGTCCTTCGGGATCCGGACACGTGACACGTCCGGCGCGTTGCTGGCGCATGCCTTTCGGGAGAGTTGAATAAGCAGTAATTTACGTACTGTGATGGCGAATAAGCTCGTAACATTCTATATAGTACTCCACTGGCACTCCAAACAAGTGTAATCTCCGTGAGTATAAGTATGTTTCTCCTATGGTATAAAGTATAAGCTTCAGAGTACCTAAGGTACCCTCCTCAGATAAGCATAAGTTCCCAGAATCCCACATAGATCCTGAATGCATAAGATGTATAAGTATGAGTATGGATAAGTACTCTGCCTATGATATGTATAAGTTCAAGATCGACACGAATCTAAATAAGTATGTGTCCTAATGAAATAAGTATATGCATGTGGTCCCACGGAGATAAGTATATATGTCCTATGAGATAAGATAAGTATGCACCTACTGGATCGTATCAGAACAAGTCTCGCTAAGGGCGTAAGATCCGAATGAGCATAAGTTATTAGGAAGGATAATTGCGTACATGTAAATGTTATATGAATCTGGCTTAAGATCGATATCCGCGCTGTTATAATGACATTATGATTCAGATATAAAACAGTGGTAAAACTAACATAAGTTATAAGATATGTCACCGTCGCAGTTTTTAGCACGGCTTTAACCGCAGTACGTAAGACGTCCAAAACTTCCGCAGCGCATCGCTAGGCCAACACATAGCAGTGTCTACTAAGTACAGGTTCCGCCAGCCTGACGTGAAACAAAGCAGGCGCTTGTAAAATGTAAACGGACTCCGTGATATGTGCATAGATTTCGGCGGACACCACTCCGGGTAGTTCTTTCAGATAAAAACATTTTGCCATTGCATAAATTGTTTGTATAACTACAGGTACGTTCAGCTCGAGAAAACAAGCAAAAAGTCTCAGATATGTCTCGCTACCGAACCCTTGGCTCTGATCCGCCATTCGGGTCGGGATCGAACCCAGGTGTGACACCCTACACATGACATATTAAATGTGAAAATCGGCCATTTATGTTCCATCAATAACCATTTTTCCAAACAAAATCTTTTTTTTATAAGTAAAACGAACAGACAAATCTATATTCACTTGTTTTTACTAAGTCCCGTATGTTTTTGGGGCAGCAAATTTTCTGGTCCCATCAGAGGGCTTGACGCCTCCACACTTCTTTGCAACTTTCATCACTGATATATATGTCTAACCATTAAGAATATCGGTTTTTCATCATAGGTATCTATCCTCATTTGCTATACCCAACACATGTATTTTTTCATTTCCTTTTCTTTTATGCAACCGTAGATCTATTTTCGACGTCATTCCATTTTAATGGAGCCTACCATCGAACACTCAAACATAAAGGTCGACCTTTACTATGCACTCATACTCCATGTCATGCGACGTCTTTGATAAATGCAATTAAATGACATTGTATGTATCTCATACTACATGCAATAATTCAAAATCATACTATGCCATAATTGTGATAATCATATTTTAATACATATAATTATTCTCATTTAATTTCCATATGTCTAACATATATCTCAACATGCTTCACAAATACAATAAAGATGTTATTCCTTTTCATGGACTTCAAGTATATATCAACACTACATCAATCATACAAGTAAGGAAACTTGATACTTTTTATTTAATTGTGGTATAAGAACAGCAAAACAATCCTCACATCAATTTTTTTTTACAAGGGTAGGAAAACACCCGAAATTGTGAGCATCAAATGCCATTCACTTGCATTTGGTTAAATTCTAGACTCAGTCCAAAATTTCAGCTTTTGTTTTATTTATTTATTATTATTTTAATAAATTCTGCACCACATTATCAGCCTCTATAATTTCACCTATACAAAGTAGTCCTCAACTCGCCCAAAATCGGTTCTAAAAACATCCCAACATCCAAAACTTAGTCCGATGGTTTAATAACCACTACCATTTATGGCTCTGGGGATTAAAGGAACCAGTGAGAGAAAATCTTACATTTTTTTGAACTTCAAGAAAATTCAGATTTCTGCCGACTACAAATTTTATCATAGACTAATCTTGCTCTTCGCTCCGACGTAGTTTCACCGCCATAAGTCGATCTCGAGAGAACTGGGAGGTCTTTTCTTCTCTCATATCATGCACTGCCCTAATCTCCATCCTTTTTTTCCTTCCTTTTCCTTTCTTTCTTCTCCCTTCCCCACCGCATTGTTTTGATTTCTCTGGCTTAGAGGAAGCTTCTCTCACTTACTAATCATCTTACCATGTGTCACATTTTCCATGGTCCATGTGTCACATGGCACATGTTCAGTGGTACCTACACCATACGGCCTCATGGCTACGTGGGTTCTTCCTCCCATGGTGCCATCCGCGCCCCGGTCATGCCATGTGGCACCACCCATGTGTCACTGACACTCCTGCTTCGGAAGCAGTTGAACGAACCATCTTGAATTCAACGAATCTGACCTGATAAATGGGGATTCGCGTGACGAATCTAACGTACGGCTCGCTTCATCCGAGATCTAGAAAATTTTCAGATTTACACCCATACTATAGCAAGAAATTACCGCTTTTTATATATTTTTTTAAAAATTGAATTTTTCCGAGGTTTTAGAATATGGGTGAGACATCTTATGTCATTGACATTAAGATCCATAGGGAAAGATCTCGAGGCATTTTGGGTTGTCTCAAAATACCTATATAAAAAAACATTTAGAGAGATTTAACATGAAAATTATTCACTATGTAATAATCGATTTGTAAGGGAAAGTGACAGATTCGATTTGAATCAAGGTTCTAAAAATGATTTCAATTGTGAACATATGAAGAACATTCCATATGCCTTTTTATTGGTGCTTGATGTATTATCACAAAGTTTGTACTATACTTGATATCAGATTTCTTGTCAGTGGGCAAGAAGATATCAGAGTAACCTAGGTGTCACACCAAGCCGCAAAGAAGGTGATGTGAGATACCTTTTATGTGGAACAAAGGATTACATGTTTACGATGTATTTAATCTGTGAGGTGGATTGGCATCTAATGCATTTTTAGTTGTTGTGTTGATTCTCAAAATCAACGCTTGTTGTATTACAGTCATGGAATCAGATCTTAGAGAAGTGTGAAGCAACTCGACGCTTACCTAATTGCGGAACAGTTCGTGGTCTTTTTTACTTAAGCTCACATGGTGTATGGTTAAAGAGTTTCATATCTTGGCTTAGAATTGTGGATTGTATATTTAGGCCATTGAAGTTGTACTGTGATAACTCAACTGCTGTATTTATGGCTAAGAATAACAAGAGCAGAAGTCAAACTAAGCATATCAACATTAAATACTTAGCCATAAGAGAGCGTGTGTTAAAGAAAATAAAGTGATAATTGAACACATTAGCATTGAGTTTATAATTGCCGATCCTTTAACTAAAGGCATGCTACCTAAGTTTTTTAAGGATCATGTAGTACAAATGGAACTTGGTTCCACGATGGAATCTTATTGTACGTATATTTATTATTTCATTGAAACTCTTATTTAGTCTAATATTTTTTCATATGGTTTTGTACATTTCAAATTATTGTTACTATTTTGAGAAATATCATTAAGTTTGGACCTTGAATAAATATATGGTTTATTTATTAAGTTTAAGGGTTGGTGTTGAGGAACTTGATATATTGTAAAACATGAAAGACAATACGCACTATAAGAGGACTTGACGCCATGATTTATATATTTAGTTTCCCCTTCTAGTGGGTGTTGAACTCTATGGACCAAGTGGGAGAATGTTAGAATGGTCCATATAATTTAAGTTTTAAATTCAAATTTTAAATCTCCCATGTTTGTTAAAAATTTAAAAGAACACCTCATCTTCAACCCTTGCATCTCTTCGAGAGACCAGTAATGGCCTAGTCTCCATATAAGGAATCAATGAGTCACTTTTTGAGTCTCTAAGCCTACTCTTCTCTATTCAGAAAATTTTACCATCGGAATTTTGAGCGAGTAAGGGTTTAGAAGAACCAAGAAGTATTAGTTTTTCAGTTTTCTAATGTTTCAATTTTTCTCTGTTTTTTTAACAATGGTTGAAGGTAAGTTCTGACATTTTGCTTTTGTTTATAATCTGATCATGTTATTGGTATGTTTGATATGATTAGATCCTTCATGTTTGTAGAATGTTTAACATAAACTACTTACTTTCCTAAAAGCTCTTAAGATTTTGGTTCAATATGAATATCATGTTTCACAATTGGCTATTGAGAAATATATCAAGGAAAGGAAGTCAATTGATGAAAATATAGATCAATTTACTAAAGTTATTATCAATCTTATAGATGTAGGTACTGATATAGAATATGAAGACTTAATGGTAATGCTTGTAAACTCATTATTAAAGGTGGTTGATTAGTTGAGAGACATTCTAAAATAAAACAAGGGTTAGTTACATAATGGAGTGTCAACTTTTTCATTTTTTTTATTTTGGTATCTTAATTTTATTTTTGTTCAATTAAGTGTCTAAACTTTTTTATTGGTCTATTTTGGTTTATTAATTTTATTTTTGTTCAATTAAATGTCTCAACTTTTTTATTTTGTTTATTTTAGTGTCTCAACTTTATTTTTGTTCAATTAAGTGTCTAAACTTTTTTTTTATTTTTTTATTTTGATGTCTTAACTTTATTTTTGTTTAATCAAATGTTTAAACTTTTAAATTTTTGTTCAATCAAGTGTTTCTTGACAACTAAAATCTTATTAGAATATTTGAATTAGGAATAATTTAATTCAAATTATATTTCATGTCATATAAAATCATGAAATTACTTAAATGACATTTAACAAGATGAAATGACTATATTATCATTTCTACATTATGAGTTTTACTATCTATTTGTTACAGTAAAAAATAAATTAATTAAATTGGTTACTATAGAATTTATATAGAAATTATTAAAAAGAAAATATATCAATTTATAAAAACAACGTTTAATAATGTATATTATTTTTACTTGTTTTCATATTATATATATATATATATATATATATATATATATATATATATATATATATATATATATATATATATATATATATATATATATATATATATATATATATATATATATATATATATATATGAATGATTAAAATAAAATATTAAATATTAAAATTATTTTTATTCATAGCAATCAATTTAATCAATTTCTTTTATACAGTAAAGTAAAGAACATATAGCAAAAACCCTAATATGAAAAGAATTAAATTGTCTTTTTACCTCGTTAAAGGTCATTTAAATAATTTCATCATTTTTATATGATAAAAATGTTATTTGGATGCAATTTTTGCTTATTTAAATATCCTTATACGCTTTGATTGGTTAGCAAGTACTTGATTAAATAAAAATTAAGAATTTAAACACTTAATTGAACAAAAATAATGTTGAGACATCAAAATAAAAATAAAAATCGAAAAGTTCGAACACTTGATTGGAAAAAAATAAAGTTGAGACACTAAAATAAAAAAAATAAAAAAAATTTAAACACTTGATTGAATAAAAATAAAGTTAAAATACCAAAATAGAAAAAATCAGAAAGTTTAGACATTTAATTGAACAAAAATAAAGTTAAGACACCAAAATAAAAAAATTAGAAAAGTTGAAACACCTTTTATATAATTAATCCATATAACAAAGATTCATTTGAATAATGTATTTTTAATTTCATTTTTAACTCGCAAACAAATATAAGTATGGTATAACATATCTTATTAAATATGATATCTTAAAATGAAATATTATTGACAAAATGCCCTATCCTATTGGAAATAATATTTTCAAGCTAAGGATTTAAATTTGTTTACTTTATGAACCAAATATTGGCCTACAAGTTTTCTTCTCAATTCATTCCCTTTTTTTCATTTTTTTTCTTCTCTTTTTTTAAAAAAATTATCATGTTTGTTTGTTTTGGAAGGCAAAGGGGAGGTGGGCTTTGTTTAGTCGTTATATCAACCCTAACTTGAGTGGGTTAACTGAAATTGATTAGTCAACCAAAGCCCAACCCAAAAATGGAAGAGGCCCAACTCCATTGAATTTCTAAAAATCTAGGTCACCAGCTTAAATTTAAGGGTT
This sequence comes from Tetrastigma voinierianum, assembly GCA_016808115.1. Classification (NCBI taxonomy): domain Eukaryota; kingdom Viridiplantae; phylum Streptophyta; class Magnoliopsida; order Vitales; family Vitaceae; genus Tetrastigma; species Tetrastigma voinierianum. Next base: position 320,557 of record JAEQBH010001518.1, read on the forward strand.
ACTTCATATTATTTCTACATCTACCCAATTTAAGAGGTATAGGTTTCATAAAATAATCAATCAAACACTCTTTCTATAAAAAAAAAAAAAGTTATTATTTTAAATGTTGGGGGAGTAAGAAATTAAAAATGTTAAATTAAGTTTAAATTTGTAATTGTCAATTTTTTTGTATGGATAATTTTTCATTTGTCACACATGTAAAATCTTCAAGTCAAACTTAGTTTTTAAACAAATTAATGAATATATATTTTAATTTTGCATGCTGGTAAACAAAGGAAGTGAGTTATAAAAAATCTAAAGCTTTGTTTTACTATTGTTTAAAAAAATAGTTGGTAAAAAAATTGTCCTTTTATTTTCTATTCTTATACCATTGTTTGAGCTCATATTGAATTTTGGTCCGATCCATTTATGCATGACCAAATTTAATAGGCTTAGGTCAATTCCTAAGAGGCCCAATTAAATGGGCACAAATTTATTTTTGTGAAATTAATTTTTTAAAGTTCAAATCTATGAAGTTAAGAGATGAAGATTTCTTTAGAGATAGAGTCAAACTACAACTGGAGAAGTGTGGGCAACAAGTTTTTTTAGAAATAGAGTCAAGCAGAAAATAGAGCATATGCGTGGGCAATTGGAGAAAATGGGAACGTGGAGAGATGGAGAAACTTATGAGCCAAGTCCTCATGATGGAGAATATGAGCAATTATTAATAAGAGACTACTATAAAAGGAGATGGAAGACACAAGAAAGAGGACCAACGATCAATTAATCAATAACCATATCTCAATTCTTAACATTTCATCATATTCTAGCTTTATAGTAGTTTAACAATTTCAGCAGAATTTTATTTTCAAGTTTCTTTTATTTCTCCGATACTTTGTCATTTCAATCTTCCTATTGAAATACAAAAATTTCTACAATAGTTTCTATAGCCTTCAATTTATTCCGTTCAATTTAATTATTATAGTATTTTTAACTTAGATTATGGGGAACTATTAAGGGAACCATGAAACCTATTTTTTGTCTAATTAAAAGTTTGATTTTTAACGCAACATTAGTTTGGAAACACTTTAATTTCCTGACACACTCGCTCATTTTCAAAATTTGATTTTTTTTGTATGTTGAAGTGGAATTTCCAAAATTCACCAACATATTTTTTGTATGCCCGATAAGACCCATCTTTGTTGAAGATGCCACCAAAATTTTGGAATAAGATATGTGAGTCTCAGACTTAGGGATTTGGATGTTGCGTATAAATATAAGAAGGAGTCGGCTCCAAAGAATTTCCATGATAAAATTGAAAGAAACCATATTTCTAACACATTTGATGATTTTCAAGATTTGATAGAGGATTGAAGAACCAGAGCTTGATGACCACACAACATTTTGAACGGCCTTAAACATGGGCAATAATCAGCTAAGGCAATGGTAGAGTGCCAAGACCATTATGAACATCAGTTAAGGCATCAGGGAACTGCAAAACAACAACCTAATCTCAAGTGAAGCTCTCGAGACATTCCCTGAGTTGCTTTGACTCCATAAAGCAAATCGGTCTCGATGAACTGAGGGGTGACCAGAATTCTCGTAGTTTCGGCAAATCTCATCGCTCTCACATGTGCAGTTAATAATAATAGTTATCTTCCTCCCCATAGGAAAGACGATGTAACTCCGGTGAGTGTAACTAGTAGATATCCTAATGCTGCTACAACATTGACTTGTCATGGGTTCTTTGACCAAACCATCCCAACTGCACAACATGGAGTCTATGATGAATCATTTCCTCTCATCAAGGCCCGAGGCACTATGCACCCAATTCTTCAGAAGTGTTATTAAGGTCATAAATTCTCTAACTGTTATGCAAACACTTCCACCACCTTTTATCGGGAAGAAGCTGCAAGCTCACGCAGATAAACCATTTTTATATATGATGTGACAAGATTGAGGAATTCCTTATAAAGAGAAAGTTCATCACGCTTCCTTAAGATCACCAACTCCCTAACAAAGAGGAGCATAGAGGTAAAGTCTACTACAAGTATCACAACTCCTTGAATAATAGTACTAATTCTTGTTGTAGTTTCAGGAATATTATCTAAGAAATTATCAACGAGGGAATACTGAAGTCCCCTAAGGAAATGAAAGTTATGGTGAAATTCCTTAGAGAAAAAGAAGTCATATTGATTAATGAAGACACATTCCCTCCAATAGTTTCAATCAACACAATTGCTTTTGATTTGAAAGTAGTGATGAATTCAAAGAAGGTGAGAGGAATTCCACCAAGCCCTAAGATAAGAAAGATATGGACTCCTAAGCAATACTTGACTTATAATAATGATCTGGCTACATTAAGATAATTGTCTACAATTAGAGAAAAGAAAAAAATAAGGGCATCCAAACCATTCATCTGGAAAAAATTCAATGGGGCTTGGGCAGGAAGCAAAGAATGAGAGATTCTTCAAGGAAAAAGAATGTTTCTCCAAACGAGAGACATGTTTCTCCAAGGAAATAAGGCATGAACAATTCCTTAAGGAGGAAAATGCCTGCAAGGTTTATAATTCCTCCTACCGTCTCACCTGTACAAGAAAGGCATGTGGTACAGCATAAGAAATTTTTCCCAAAAGCTCACCAAAACTCAAAAAGAAGAATGCAGAGACAAAGAGCTATGGAAAAAAGGTGACTCAAGAAAGCACCCAAAGAAGCACCAAAGGAGGAAACCAATGAATCACTGGATCTAAGGGAGGAAGCAACACCTACTTTGAAGAAAACAAAATTTGGAAGAAGAGCTACAAAGGATGTTAAAGTCTATTTGCAATTCAGATAAAGAAATATATTCAAGAATTATTCTCATAGGTATAATTCCTATTTCCTTGAATTGTTCTACTACTTTTCTGACTTTGATATCCTTCTTCAAGTCAAAGGAGATGGAGAAAAGTCTTATAAAAGTAAAAGAGAAACAACCTATAGTAGATGAAGGCCGCATTTACAAAGGGATCACCATTGAACGCTTTAAAGGAAGCATGCCCTAGAATGTGATATTGGAAAAACCTACCGTGGAAATGACAAAAACACATTTAATGTCAAATCTACAAGGAGAGCCACACAAGGGGGGTTATCAATGGGAAAATATCTTAAGAAGTATTTCTCCACCATGGTGATGTCACCCAAAGGATTAGGCCGATCCTATCGCTTTATAAAGGCCTAATGCCTAAGGCAGGAATACGTCGATATATGGAAATCAGACTAGCTCCACTCTCGAGTTAAGAAAGTAGGCTTTTTAGCCATTGTTTTCTCAAACTCATGCATTTCTCTAGTGCTACATGTTACCAATATCCATTATCAAAGAAACAAAGTAGGTCTTATGATCACTTTAATTCAAATTCAATACAGTACATCATCACTGGAATTCATCACACAAATCCAAAGGTAGGCTCAATGCCACCTTGATCTACTATATGCAATGATATCACGGCTAGGCGCATATGTGCAAGCGTTTGTGCGAATTCTGCCACAATCACAAATCTGTGCTGCGTGGACTAGCGCCACCTCGTCCGCCGCACGCAATGATGGCGTTTGTAAATGTGGCGTGCCGCTCGAATACTCACACACAATTCAAAGAATCTAAAGGCCACTTTGATCCACTACATGCAACGTCATGGTCAGAGTGGCATGCCAAAGTGTTCAAAGGAATCAAAATCTGCACCGCAAAATTCTTCGACGCCGTGCAGAATGATCAAGGTGACTAGTGCAAGGTTGAAAGGAAAAAAACACAACAGCCTCAAGACAATCATGAGTCATCACAAGTTTTAAAACACAAAGCACAGAGAGACAAGACCATAAATATTTATTTCGATGAAGACTGGAGCTGGTCTTGAGCCATGAATAAGAATGAGAACTATCTGCAGATAATGAACCAAGGAAAAATCAGGTACACCAAACTTATGTTCATAAAAATTAATTTTTAAAATTTTATGGTATAGAAATTACCTGTAGTTTCTATTGTTGAATATTTATTTTCATCAGAATCTTCGAGAAAAATTTGTTGGCATATAAATAATCTCTAATGTCTATTACCAAAAATTTATTTTTATCAAAAGATGAAAATCTCCATTGGAAAATTTTCTGGCATAGAGATTAAATCCAATCCTTATTGTCAAAATTTTATTTTCACAAAGAACATCATAATCTTCATTGGAAATTTTTTTTGCATAGAGATTAAGTTTAATCCCTACTGCCAAAAAATTGTTTTCATCAAGAAACACCAAAATCTTTATGGGAAAAATTTTTGGTAGAGATTATACATAATTCCCATTACCATAAAATTTGTTTTCATCTATTTTTCATGGAAAAAAATTTCTAGCAAAGATTAAATCTAATTCTCATTGTCAAAAAATATGTTTTCATATATTTTTCATGGGAAATTTTTTTTATGGCAAAGATTAAAGGTAGTTCTCATTGCCATAAAATTTATTTTCATCTATTTTTCATGGAAATAAAATTGCAAGGACTGCTTCCACGAAATGAGAATTCATCCATTCATTTCGAAAAAATCTCATTGAATGGGACAAGTCAAGGTCACGGATAGTCATGAGGACTAACCCCGACGTGAGCAGTCACATGAGGGATCCGAGCTCGACATGCAGGAGGGTCGAGCATGCTACTAGCTCAACCACCTCGGGTGTCGAGGTAGATGCAGTCGGATACTCGAATAAACAGAATACCTCGGGCTTTAGAGATAAGGCAAGTGGTGCACAATTTGTTGTCCACCTCAACACGCATTACGTCGTAATTAATGTACAAATTAATGAGTAACGAAGAAATACTGAGGGCCACTTCATAATTTGCCCATCCCCATAATCATCCATCACAACAATGGGTTTCATAATGGCCTTCTGGCAATGTATGATATACTCAAAGGATTCGATTCTTCTTTGGAGACATAATAAACAAATTCTTTTGGAAGGACATGAAACCTTTCCATTGGCGCCATCTGGGGGAAACGAAAAATCCCATGCTTCTAAGTTGCTGTAGACAAATGAAATCGATTTCCAATATTCAGAACGGGAGATCCCCTTCCGAGCCTTGGTTTCAATCGGGAACAATGGCTGCACATTGTGAGCACGTCAAAGATCGCTAAGACCCACCAGAGTGTCGGCCTCTCTTTCTAGAGAGACTAACGCCACTGCACGGAAGAAATGCAACCTCGCGGGAGGCAAACACCACCCCTCGCCCGCCAACCCCAATGCACGCAGTCCTATGCAGTTTGAATCCATGGATAACTTTTCTCTTCCCCAACGTCGAGACCATCTTCTCATCAACAATCCCTAGCCCGTTGGATCTCCTTCCCATCGGAGAGGTCTAGATCTTGCATTACACTCATTGGACAACATGTCGTTTTCCCTATTCGTCCCCGCCATATTAAAATAGGATGCCCCGCCGCACTTCGCTTTGCCTAAGTTCCAAATGTATAATGATCTTCAAGACCTCTTGGATCGCCAAATTTTTATATGCACTTCGCTGTGATAATGACGCCAGACGGCAGCCATGTCTGCTGTGTAAAGTCTTCTCGTCTAGTCATAAGCCTCTTCCCAATACGGTTCCAGATCGCTTATTTCAAATGCGTGAACTCCCATTCCCATTTATCCTCAAAGTTCACCAATACATGTGCCTAAATGAAAGCAGGTGGCGTCACCAATCTTTCCAGTCCAAATATGAGATCCAAGTCCATCGATCGCAGAACGGCTGATCCTTCAACTCGATGTCGTAAGCCCCGATACTATCTTATGTGGCACAAAACAAGTTATTCGGGCCTCACTACCCAATTTTAATTACAGGTTGCTGCCGATCCACTCGTGAACCATCGGCTAAGTTACACCTGCAAAGGAACCAAGATGGCGCTCGAGGACGATAGTCACCGCACCAAATCGAATGGTCACATCATACTAGGATTCCCGGTTAATTACACGGAGAAGTGGAAGAGGGTCGGTGACAAATAAGACAGAGAGATAAACATGACCTTAAAGATTCGACGTTAATTACTGGCCATTAAGGCCAGGGATCGAGACCGAGCCATCAAGAATCCGAGGCAAGATAACAGCACGACAAGCAGTTGAAACCTATTACGAGGTCAAATAGTAGAAAGAAGATACGCAACCAACAATGTAGTGACAACTCGAGTACCGCTTTCACCGAAAGTATTGATGATCTCCAAACGGAAGCCTCTACAATTTACGTCATTTCGCTCAGCAAATCTGAGCAGTAGAATGGGAAACTCTCCCTCCTAATCTCGAATAAAAGTATTTTCTCTATTTTCATAAGATGATTATTTTATGCCTTGTGGTTGAAGGCCTCTATCGCCTTGGCCTGAAAGCAAAGATATATCCCATAAACGCTATTTCCATGAGTGTAATTTCCACGAGATGAGGGACGCGGTGCCAGTTTCTTTGTACCAATAATACTGGGCTCGAAAGATAAGTCCCTACATGCACTATTTCTTATGATGATTTCTTTAAAGCCTTCGGCGCCTAGCCTCATCACTGGCCCAAGGCCCCAAAGTGAGATAAGTCTCATACAACACATTTCTCAATTATGACATTATGTAAAGCCTCTCATGGGCGAAGGCTCGCTCTCAACGATATACTATGGCCTCTGCAGTATAAGTCCTTATGCTACTACTTCCATTATGATGGTTATTCAAGCTCGCGACCAGCCTCGACGCCCCTAGCTCGCACATAAGGCCCGGCAAGCTCCTTCTTCACTTTATGGATGATTGCTTCGTCTATTAGATGTCTTATCTCCTCATTAGATGCTTATACTCCAGCCTGGCTGATGATTTGTCATTTTATGATGGTTTATTCCATTTTATAGATGTTTGTTCTCCACTATGAGATGACGCCTCCTAACAGAGAAACAGCTTCTCTGCACTTTTACTCATATAAAGAGAGCCCTTTTCCTCAAGTGTGAGGACCTTCAGAGCCCTTTGCCTTTGGATCAGAGAGCCCTAAAACCGTCTTTCGACCTCTGCAAATAGAAGCATTTGTATGTAATATGCGTGATATGAGATATGCACTCTCACAAGATATCATCATCATTCCAAAACAAATGGCAGAAACCCCCAGGGCCATCGATAAGATTTTCTGGAGGGGGTAAGAGGCCTGCATGACGATTTGAAAGTTCTTGCAAAATAATGACAATCTGGCCCAGCAATCATTCACCGAGTTTGGTGTTCTTCGCCAGGTATCGGGTGTACCCGGTTTCTCCGCCAGCGCCGCTTTCTTCAACTATCAGGCTCGGTTTGATGATTCGTGATTCAGTCACCGCCGATCGGACTCGCCACCTGGGAATAAGATACGCCGCTTCGACGTGAGCTATCCAGTGTAAGAGTCTGCTCAGACGCCATCATGGCAACCGCGCAAAATTTGGTGTATGCGCGCTTCAGCCAAAGTTCGTGGAACTTTCTCATCAGCGTGCGAGTCTTGGCCTAGCTCACTGGCGCACGCCGCTTCAACCCCGTTTACGAGTAGCACGGCCCTTCACCGCTTTGATGGACGCTGCGCTGTAACGTACAGAGCCGAGATCCTCCACTCAACCTCTAGTTATGCACCTTCTTCAACTACTGGTCATCATGTCGTGACTCTTTCGCTAACTCCGCCAACTTTCTGGCCGCGCCTCACCTCCTCTTCTCCATTTTAGAACCTGATTCTGCCTGACCTTCATGTATATATCCCAAGCCCTCCTTAGATGTGATGAAAGGTGTAAGATGGTGTCATTTAAGCCTGGGTAATACTCATATGTAGGCACTCAAAATGTCTATCTAAAATGTGAGTAGCCAGAACAAAAAATAAAGGGGACATGGAACGAAATGGAAAAGTGCTAAAAAGGGTTACCGAGGCTACCTATTTGAAAGGAAGTGGAGTCTCAAAGGTCTGGATTTCTTTTTACCCCGTCTTCCTTACACGAAGACCAACCCAAAGATGACTCTCCTTTGGTCTCCTTCGGGAGTGCCCTAACATGAATAATCCAATTATGAGAGCTCACAAGGAGAGATGCAGCCTCCTCCAAGGCCAAACAAAGACGCTGAAGGACACCGTTGCTTTCCCTTTCTCCCCTACTAACCGTGGCTACCACTGGGGGACGCGGCCTCTGAGGCCTCCACTATCTTTATACCCCTGGGAAGTATAGTCCTCATCTTCGACACCACTACAGTATGCAAGATTGATGTTATTCATCTCAAGATGGTGATATATCAGCCCCTGGTAGCCTTTCTCACCGAGATGAGGATCTTCCCCAACCCAGATTCTGACTTTTTGATAAACGCCTACCGGCCAACTCTGACACGCCTTCCACTCCAACCCTTTACTTTGGCCAGGCGCCTCGTCACTATTAAAGTGGTTTGAAACTGGCCACACTGACCATCCCCGCCCATGAGTCAGTGTTCTAACGTCATCGCGACAAAAGGCTACGCACAAGCCCTACCGAGCCCTCAAACTCTCATAAATCGAGAAAAACGTAACCTTCGGGATTGGCGAACCCTGTCATCAATAATTCTGTGCTGGCTCATTGCACGTGCTGAATCAAGCCCTCATGGAGCTCGGGGAGGCCTGAACTCGAGCAGAGCTTCCAACTCGATTCGACTCAGCACCTAGCCACTCAGCCTAGCGGTACCATGTGAAGCAATCAAGGTTATTGGGTTTAATTCCCACTTTCACAAAAAGATAAAAATATCTACGCCTAATGGTACGACCAATGTTCATCTAACTTTCGGCGCGATCCCGTACATCTCAAGCTCCTGATATCACATCCTACGACTTATTTTTGCTAGTGTTTGGAAAGTTTGTCACTAGTTGCAACAAGATACGCATCGCGAATAAGGTGTAACTTCCTGAGTTGTGTCGCCAAGGTGGGTTTCGAGGTTGTCTCTCTCAAACCCCAACTCCAGCCAGGCTTTTATTTAGCACTCACAAACCAATAATATGATAATACCTCACTGCAGAACCGTGAATTCATGGAGAAAGGGTAACCTTAGCCCCATGACTTATTCTCAGGTCGGGCAGCTCATTACAGCCAACTATATCAGATCGCAACAAGGTAAAACTTCCTGCTACAGCGCTGAAGGTGTAATTACAGATAATTCTTCTCCAAACCTAATCTGTTACGCCACCCATGAACATGGATAATGTTCAAAGTAGAACGTGAATTAGTAAAGTGGGAACCTCTTAACCTCACTAACGTAGATCTCCCACTACAAAACAGTCAATGTGGCCTTGTCCCCCTCCCCTAGTGCCACACAAACCGAGGTCCTATGACAAAAATGAGGAGCTTATATACTGAGGAAAAGAGGAATCTCTTTAGACAATCCTGCCAAGACTCCCAAATGGCTGAACTTGATGACTTCACAGGTCGTATGTGGGGAGAACCTCCTGCATTTCAGGGATGAAGAAGAAGACTAGTTTCACCCATACAACTTCCCACATAGTCTCCTCCACCGGCCATCCTCTAAGTGCCTCTGTTATAGATACGATGCCTTGAAAATCAACTATGGTAACTCATCCGGCCATAGGGGTGGGGGTGGCTAGTAGAATAGGACAAGTTGTGGCTCACATAACAGTCATGTGAGTGACCCGAACCCAATCACGTGACAGTCGTAGGAGGGACTCGAGCTCATGTGAGTGATCCAAACTCGATCACGTGATAGACACATGAGGGACCCGAGCTCGACAAGCAAGAAGGTTGGGTAAGCTACCAACTCAACCACCTTGAGCGTCGAGGTAGATAGAGTATGATACTCGAGTAAACAGAACGCCTCAGGCTTTAGAGATAAAGCAAGCGAAGCATGCGTTGTTGTCCACCTCAACAAGCGTTACGATGTGGTTAATGTAGTATAGCAGTTAATGTACAAATTAATAAGTAACATAAGAACATTGAGGGTTAATCATAACTACCTATCTCATAACCGTCCATCATGTAACCCCCCACGATAGGTATATAATGTATGGGGATATACCCGAAAGGGGATCCTGTTCTTTTCTTTTGGAGAAGTAATAAACAAATTCTTTTAGAAGGACACGAAACCTTTCCGCTTACATGATGAAGAGAGAGATCTAAAGCCTCATTTGCCATGCGCTTAACGTGCAAGCGTCGTGCGATGATCGTGACAAGCCTATGCGCTTAGGTTTTTTTTGGGATGGACGACAAATGAGGAAGAAGAATAGAGTTTTTGGTGTTAAGGTTCAGAGAGAGATTATTTATGGGAAGATTGAGAGGTAAAACTATGGTTTTTTTGCTTAAATCAAAAGAATTTCTCTTGGCAAAATCCTTACCCTTTAAATAGATTCTTTCATAGGAAAGAACAAGAACTTGGTTTTTCCTAGGTCTTTGGAAAATAAGAAGGCTTTTCTATTGACTAAAAAAAATGGTGATGGCAGGAGGTTTGAAAGAAAAGTTAATAGAAACTTTTTTTTTCTCCCCTTGTTTAAATTAGCTTGTTCTTACCTTTGAAACTCTAAGTCATGAGCAGTAAATTGGACTTTAGGCCTTATGGTGAAAATAAGGTCAAGATAGGATATTTTTAGCTTTTAATACATACAGTATGACCCTCGAGCCTTAATGTATATGGGGGGCAATTGTTTGAGCCAAAATTGAATTTTGGCCATATAACACCCCAAAATATACTCCCAGCGCTCGAGATGTTTCGGGTATTTTGTGCTACAATTTGAAGGTAGCTTTAGAGTTAAATGCTAAACATGGAAACGAGAGACCCTGAAATTTTACAAGTTATAAGGACAAAGTGTACTTGTAAAGGGGCTTAAAAGTCATAATTTGATAAGACTATAGGCCAAAGTATAAATAATAGGAATTGTAGTGTAGTAAATGGAAGATGGAGAATTATGCAAGGTAACAAGAGAGATTTTGAATTATGGGGTTTATAGAAGGGAGGACCAAAATGATTATTTTTTGTCTCCAAACAAGGGCTACGGGAAGAAGAGGAGAAGGAAGAAGAAGAAGAGGAAGAAAGGAGAAATCAAGCAAAGGTATGGATTCTAGTATGGATACATGACTTTTTTATGATTTTGGTATACAAATTACTTGGGTATGAATTGCTAGGGTTTTCTTTGGACATTAATTTGGTTCCCTTTTCTAGGGTTTTCTTAGGAAGACATCCTAACTCTAGATTTAAAGGAAGTTTGGTTGAAAATCCCTAGTTGATAATGATTAGAGATGGAATCCTTCACAATTTCGTTTGTAGAATTGGTAAATTTTGGTATGAATCCTTGATTCTTTTGCAAATTAAAAGTGTTTCAGGATTTGTTGGAGGGGACTATGTTAGTTTTGATAAAGGATGGCCAGAAGTGATTTATGGAAGAAAAGGCATGAAAATGATGAAATTTACCATTTCGAAAATTTCGGAGACCAGTGACGCAGATAACCTTGATCCAGACGAGATCGCCTCTGTAATCGAACCCATACCGCACAGTCGAAATGCATCGCAATAGTAGTGTTCGTTTTTTATTTTGACCAGCGCCGATTTTGGCCATAACTGCTTCATTTCGATCCGTTTGAGTGGATTCAAGTTGTCGGGTTAAAAATAGACTTCAAGTAGAACCAAACATCCTGAAATAGGTAAATTCCTCTCAAATTTGATTCTATATGGTCCAAAATTTTCTCAAAGTGGGGCTATGTCTCGCCAATTTCCGGTTCCGCTTTGAACATAGATTAGCCCCGGTTGTTTAGGACGTAACTCGAGTTTCGGTGCTCCGATTTGGGTGATTCCAGTTGGAGGAGAACCCATAACACCTTAGCTTGAAAGGAATATAAAGAACTACTGTAAAAAATGGAGTCAAGACACTGGAAAATGAGTATTACAAACTATCCCTAGTGTAATATCGGTAAACGGACTAGTTTGACATGAAAATGCCATAACTTTAGTTTGGATGATCCAATTGGAATGATTCCAATTTCTAAGTAAAATGATTCCATGTGAGAGACAAGAATACATGAATGGTATGTGAACACATAGGCATCATACTGTGGAGCAAGTATATGAAAGGTAATATGTATAGTCGTGTTCATTAAACACAAGGCCATAATTCAAATATGAAAACAAATCGAAATACGAACACTTAACACGGTGCTAATATGTCACGCAATCACGTAACGCTAATAAAGATACATTACGAGTTCTAAAAGACATATGATCATATGACTACCTAGGACCTAAAAATGAATGATGACGCCCCGATTAGTGCCACGCAAGACTCGACAGTACTTCGATACTCCTCGACAAGGCTACGCACTCCTCGCCGCATTTGGCATCTCGATTAGTGCTAAGGAAGATTCTCGACAGTACTTCAGATTCGATTAGTGCTACAAAGACTCGATTAGTACTCGGCATCGGCCGATTGAAGTGCTACGCGACTCCCGCTTCAAGATTTGGGTATCAATAGTGTTACAAGACTCGATTAGTACGGTGATTCCCGACATACGGCACTCCCGATTAGTACTGGTACTCCCGTTGGTGCTACTACACCAAGATTATATTGTGTCAAGGTGACTACTCATTTCTTGATTGGTTAGGTAGTCAAACAGTTATATGATAAGACTCTCGACAGCAATAAGAGAAGAATGAATATGGTAACATCTTAATGCACCTACGAAAATTCTGACTGTCAGAGTACCTACGGGTACTTTTGTATAAGAATAAGCTCTGAAACTCCTACGGGAGATCCGAATAAGCATAAGCCTGTTATAAGCATAAGAAATTGTATAAGTCTAAAGATGATTATGATATAAACCGACAACTTTGTTTGTTTTGGGATATGCTCGAATCAGATAAACCCTGGGTGATAATGATTCACGTGGATTCTGGCCTACCACGGACTAATGTCCGTGATTTGCATAAGTCCGATCTCGACCTTGTAGGTGATATGATTCCGACTGTCTTTACTTATCGTATCTATCAAAATCTTCGTGACAAGAATAAGATCCGTAAGACAAGAATAAGTTCTCAGAAACAAGTATAAGATCCGTGAAGACAAGTATATGTCTGTAAGACAAGTATAAGATCCAACATATGTATATGCTCAGAAGACAAGCATAAAACTGGAATACATGTATAAGTTCAGAAAGACAAGTATAAGATCTCAAACATGTATAAGTTCTGTGAATATAAGTATAATATCTCAAATACAAGAACAAGTTAAGTAATACATATAAGTTCAAGACCAGGATATGCTTCAGAGGGTAAGAAGTATAAGATAATGGCACCAAGATAAGTTTTGTAGTACTTACGAGTACTTCCGTATAAGGATAAGTTCCGCAATACAAAGATATGTTCCGCACATTCAGAGTACCTACGAATTCCTCCGAATGCGTAAACTCCGTAGCATAAGCAGTAAGCTTTGCTGTACCTAAGGGTACTCTCGTATAAGCATAAGTTCATGAACTCCACTGAGATTTGAGAGAGACATAAGTACGAGCATGTGGATAAGCATCACCGACAAGCCCAAGCATATGTCCTTCGGGGAGATCCTCGACAATTATGTCCGAGACAAGTACGCATAAGTCCGATATATATGTCCTTTAGAGTCTTGAATAAGTATACGCCCGATACAAGCATAAGTATGTCCTACTTTATATTGGAATAAGAATAAGTCCGTCATCGCGTAAGATCTGAAAGTAAGTAAGTTCGCATCGCATACGAGATATCTCGAAAAAGCATAAGTTTGTTATGTTGATAATTATGTATGTAAATGCAAGTTATATGAATTCCCCATAAGATTTTTTGATATCTGCTTCTGTTTATGTTTATTATGATTCAAGATAAGTGCATGTGTTTCAGGAGGTTATATGTTTCCCCACTCAGCCGTAAAGCTTAGCACGTTTTAATCCGTAGTAACAAAGAGGAGACGTCTCGATCTTCTTCGAGATACAACTCGAGCCAAAGACACTAGTGGGGTTCATCACAACATGTCTCGCGCTCTAATTTGTAAATGTATACAATTCTTGTATATGTGAATGGACTCAAGATATACGCAGATGATATCGACTTCGACACCACCCTGCGGTAGCTTCAGATATGTATCCGTTATAAAAAAACAAAAAGAGTCCTGCTTATATAGTCTCGCGCCGAACTCGTTCTGATTCGCTTAATCGGTCGGACTGAATCTGGCGTGATACAGCTCCATTGTAGGGCCAAATTCAATAGGCTTATACCAATTTCTAAGAGGCCAAATTAAATGGGCTCAAACCTATTTTTTGTGAAATTAACGTTTTAAAGCCCAATCTTATAAAGTTAAGAGAGGATGATTTCTTCGGAGAGAAAGTCAAATTACAGTTGGATAAGTGTGGGTAGCAAATTTTTCTAAAAGTGGAGTTAAGCAGAAAATTGAGCATGTATGTAGGCAGATGGAGAAAGAGGGAACGTGAGAGATGGAGAAAATTATAAACCAAGTCTCCATGATGGAGAGCATGATCAATTATTAATAGGAGACTGCTATAAAAGAAAAGGGAAAACACAAGAAAGAGGACCAACAATCAATCAATCAACAACCATAACTCAATTCTTAGCATTTCTTCTAACTTTCTAGTAGTTTAACAATTCCAGTAGAATTTTATTTTCAAGTTTCTTTTATTTCTCCAATACTTTGTCATTTTAGTCTCCCTATTGAAATATAGCAATTTCTTTCAGCAATTTCTACAATAGTTTCTACAGCCTTCAATTTATTCCATTCAATTTACTTATTATGGCATTTTAAACTTCGATTCTTGGGAACTATCACATAAACCAGGGAACCTATTTTTCATCTTATTAGAAGTTTGATTTTCAGCGCAACATTAGTTTGAGAACATTTTAATTTCCTGGAACGTTCATATATTTTTCTATTTGTCATTATGTATGTTAAAGTGAAATTCACAAAAATCACCAACAAACATATATAGTTTTGTTTTTTTTTTAAAAAAAAATTTACTTGATTTTTTAGGGTTGTTTTGAAAAATAATATAAATATGGAAAGATTCAAATAAACCATAATGTGTGAAAATTATTTTTAAAATATTAAAAATAAGTTGAAAACATTTTAAATTTTCTAACAAAGTTTTTCTCTATGAACTATCAATTAATAGTTTTTAAAAATAATTTTCAAAAGCCAATAAGGTCTATCTCAAGTGGTTAAGAGCTAAAATTGATTTAGATAGGGAAGGGGAGACAAATTTGTGAGGAATATAAAATAATACTATGATGTAATGCAAAGCTAATAGATGTTAAAAAAAAATTTCAAATTTTTTTTAAAAAAATAACTATAATAGAGGGTTTATTATGAAAATAAGGATATACATGTTGGAATCCTGGTACATCCCTTCAGAAATCTATGGTTTCATATGCAACGGAAGCAAAAAATAAAATACATACTAACCGGAATGGAACTGATCCATGAATCTTTCAGGCAATAACCGATTTGAAGGTTTTGACCACAAAGTGTGGGCTCCAAAAACAATCCGACGCCTTTTTCTTTCAGATATGGGACAAAGAAATTCTCTTCCCTCTTAAATTAGTCTGTCACCCTAAACATAAATATAATGTTATATTTATAATAGGGTTTAGTGGGCCATTGAATCCACTTACATACTTGGGCCTATAATTAGCCCACATAAGTTCAATGGTCCAACTTAATTAAAACTCTAGTTTGCTTATCTGAGCTTAATTCTAACATTCTCCCACTAGCCCTAAAGCAAACTTGAAGGCTCATATGGATCATAAACTGCTCATAACACTGGCCACTTACAAATGGGTTTGCCCGGGGACCCATGGTACTTTCCAATTTTGGCTCTCGTAAAATTAATCATACATAATTCCATAATTGGTCAATCAGACCACTATAGTAGACCAACTACACTCCAAAATCGAAAACTTCTCATTCCAAATCATTATGGAAGATTACAAAGGCCTACTAGTCACTCACACCACCTCCCCATGAATCGATACTAGTAATTTCAAACATTATACTATAAAATATCGAAATTACAATTTTACCTTAAGGCTACAAGCTTACCATTTGACTTGATCATGACTGTAAGTCAGCCCCAAACTCAAGTGGGGCCGCCCTGGCCAGGGACAACTATGATCAATCACTTTTTAAGCTACCTCAGGTTGTATATTACCCTATAATTAAGGTTATCATGGTTCCCATGTTTGGTAAAAGCAAGATTCTATAAGATAGAGCAAGAAGCCATCCAAGATCACTCTAAGTGACTATCACCAATAGATGATTACAAGGAGAACCTCAAAATGACAACCTACTCCCCTCAACTCTCCAACGACCGTTAGGGTTAAGAGCCCACGTGAGATAGTAGTTAGGGGCCAAACTGTCCAAAGATAGTATATAACGATTTGTACTCCTAAGTCCCGTTCAATATGTACCAAGTACATACTGGTATAATATCCTAAAGACCCACTTTAAGAGGTCAGGATAAAATGACCTCCCACCATCAAGTAACATCATACCACAACTACTTATTGATTGCCAAAATGCATGAACCGTCGTGAACAACCTCAAACACAAAGAACTCATATTTGTGTCCTTTGTGCATCCACATGCACCCAAACATGTACAATGTGAATGAACTAGGCCTGAATAAAGACAATAATCTGAAGTAATTGAAACACCAATTTTATTAATGCAAACTAATTACATTATAAACCATGAAACTAAAAAACTAGAGAGTACATATGAGACCTATGTTGTATACATGAGAGTCAAACACTTTAGTCTTAAGTGCTTTAGTAAAAGGATTTGGTAGGTTATCCTCAGATGTAACCTTTTCTACTATAATGACTCATCTCTGCACAATCTCTCGAATTAGGTGATACTTTTTTTTTATGTGTTTGCCTTTCCTATGATTCCTGGGGCTCACGGCTTGAGCAACAACCCTATCATATCACATACAATACAAGATCATGATCAACAACTCCAGGCTATGACTCCTAATTCCATGTTGGTCTCCTGCCATATCGTTTCCTTAGCTACTCTCTGACATGTCGCACATATTCACTCTTCCATAGTTGAATCAACAATACTTGATTGCTTAATACTCCTCCAACTAACAACTGCTCCTCCTAATGTAAAAACATATCCAGAGGTGGATTTCCTCAAATTTGCATTTGATTGAAAATCGTAATCAGTATATCCTATAGGGGCCAACTCATCGCCATGATAAACTAGTATATAATCTCTCGTTTTCCTTAGGTACTTGAGTATATGCTTCACAACGGTCCAATGTTCCCTACTTGGATTAGACTGATATCTACTCATTATTCCAACTAAATAGTATATATCTGGTATAGTACATAACATCATATACATAAGACTACCAACTGTTGAAGCATATGGTACTGACTTCATGTATTCTTTCTCTTTAGTTGTCTTAGGACACTGGTCCTGAGAAAGATTGTTTCTATATCTAAAAGGTGTAAATCCTTTTTTGGAATCTTGCATGTTGTACTTAGATAATATACTATCTACATAATTTTCTTGAGAAAGTACAACAATCTTATTCTTTCTATCTCATATCATATTAATACCTAGAACATATTGAGCTTCTCCCAAATCCTTCTTTTGGAATTGAGTAGCTAACTGGATCTTTACCTTTGATAGCATCTCAAAGACTTTTCTAAAAAAAAAATGTTGTCCACATATAAAATCAGGAAAACCACTATATCATCCTCGTCTTTCTATATACACAAGGTTCCTCTTGATTTTGATCAAAACCAAAAGATTTGATTACCTGATCAAGTTTGTTCCATGATCTCAATGCTTGCTTAAGTCCATATATGGACTTATGCAACTTGCATATCATGTGTTCTTGACCTTTGGTTATAAAACCATCTAGTTGCATCATATAGATGCTCTCTTCAAGATAACCATTAAGGAGGGTTGTCTTGACATCCATTTGACCTAGTTCATAATCATAATATGCTGCAATGGATAGAAGTATTCTAATGGACTTGATCATGGCCACTGGTGAAAAAGTTTTCTCATAATCAAAACCTGATTTTTTACTATAGCCTTTTGCCACCAGTCTGGCTTTATATATCTCAACCTTTCCATCTACTTCTCTTTTTTTCTTGTACACCCATTTACAACCAATGGGTTTAACCCCTTGGGGTAAATCCACAAGAGTCCACACATTATTAGAATACATGGATTCCAATTCTGATTTCATAGCCTCTTTCCAAAATTTGAAATCCTTATCATTAATTGTTTTGTAGTAACCTGTGGGATCATCCTCATGTGAATCTGGGACAGTCAAAGATGATTCTCCAATCAATGTGAGCTTTACATGTGGTCTAATGACCCTCCCACTACGACGAGTCATATTTGGTGTATCAGTATCATAAAATAGTGGTTGTAGATCAACAAGAACAATAATATCTTGGATATTAGGGGATTCAGTTTTTTCCATCCATTCATTCATATCCCTAATTATGTGATTCTTGATGTATTCTTCTTCCATAAACTTAGCATTTGTACTCACAAATACCTTCATGTCAAATTTGTTGTAGAAATAGTAGCCTTTTGTACCTTTTGGATATCCAACAAACCAGCACAATTATGACTTTGCATCCAACTTGTCAAATGACTGCTTTAATACATAAGCGAGACAGCCCCATATGCAAATACTACTTAAATTAAGTTTCCGACCTGTCCACATTTCCATGGTTGTCTCTGGTACTAACTTGGATGACATCATATTCAGAATGTAAGTTGTTGTCTCTAAGGCATATCCCCAAAAGGATAAAGGTAATGTGGAAAACTCATCATTGACCTTACCATGTCTAATAGAGTTCGATTTCTTCTTTCCGCTACTCCATTTTGTTGTGGAGTTCTTAGAGCATTAAACTAAGATAAAATCTCATACTCCTTGAGGAAAGAAACAAATTCAATAGACATGTACTCATTATGTAATGCCCCAAAAATACCCTAGAATTTTATAATAAAAATTATTATATATTCCGGGTATAATTGAACCAACTTGGGTATTCTTCTAGGAATTTTTAGATGAATATTGATTAAATGATTATATGCTAAAATGTGAGAATATTGAATCCTAAATAAACCTAAGTGAAAAAAGAGTAAAATATGGAAATTGTAAAACGGGACCTAAGGGTCAATTGTCAATAAGTTTATATGTCTAAGTGCAATTAGGAGAAATAAATGAGCAAGGGGAAAATAATAGGAGACTTAAATGAAGAATAATAGAGAAATAGAGGGACCTAAATACAAAAAAGAAATAAAGAAAAAAAATCAAGGAGAGGGCATGTGGCATGTAGGAGCAGATGAAGCTTCCTCCTTTTAAAAATACGACAAGAGCGATCCATAAAAAAAAAGGAAAAGGGAAAAGAGGAGGGAGAGCAAGGAAAACCATATTCGAGAGGTGGAGAGTTAGGAGAGAGGCTCTACTCTTCTCTAGATTTTCCGACGATCACCATCAAGCTTCCTGGCCAAGCAAAGAGGGAAAGTCCTTCCTCATGACAAGAGCCGCAAGCAGAGATCAGAATCTAGGGAGTTTTGACAAAACCCAAGAGGTAGGTCTTTCCTACTTGGTTATTTTCTACCCTAAGGGTTGTAGTGGTTATCTACCCTAAGGGAATGTTTGGTTGTATTTAAACCATAAAGCTGCCACATTGGGGTAGCGCATTACTAGCCGACCTTAGAGCCGTTTTGGGTAAGAAATAAAGGAATTTGTTAGTGCTGGCCTCGTAGATTGTACCCACATCAATGAACTTGATGTTAGGCTTTTGAATTTCTCATCTGGATCTTTTAGACCAGTTATGGTCCTTTTTCCGAGGTCAGCTACCGGCCATCAGTCGATTGTCAGATCAGTCACGGCCGCTCAGCTCACACCCTGACCTAGAGCTGATTTTTGGTAAGAAATAAAGGGAATTTAGTAGTGAGTCCTTCTGGTAGATTGTAGACACATCAATGAACTTGATGTTAAGCATTTGAATTTCTCAATTCGGACCTCTGTAGACTAAGTTATGGTCCTTTTTCCAAGGTCAAGTTAGCTCGGCCAGTTCAGGTCAGCTAGTCGAACCTTAGAGCTGCTTTTTGGGTAAGAAATAAAGGGAATTTGGTAGTGAGTCCTTCTGTTAAATTGTAGCCACATCAATGAACTTGATTTTGAATTTCTCAATTCGGACCTCTGTAGACCAAGTTATGGTCCTTTTACCGAGGTCGTGCCGCGCCGCCTCAGCCGCCGTACTGGTGTGACTACGGTGACCTCCAATTTCTGAAGGTCATAAACTTCTTCGTTGAACTCCGTTCGGTGTTCTTGGACTCAATGGAATCCCATTGAGTCAAGATTCCATCCATACCGTGGAGGACAAGTGTCAGACTCAGTTCGACAAAAGTTAGGACACCCGGCCAAGCCGTCGCCACTAGGTTTGGATTACGTGACCCTAACTTCCTGGCTGTCATAACTTCTTCTGGGTCCGAACTCCTGCTCGAGTGTTCTGACCTATGAAAGCCCATTGAGTCAAGATTCCATTCATATACTGTGGAGGACAGTGGGTGTCAGGCCGATCTCTGACAGGTTAGGACACCTCGGCCAAGTCAAGTTAGCTTGGCTAGGTTTGATTACGTGTGACCTCTAACTTCGGAAGGTCATAACTTCTGCGTCCGAACTCCGTTTCGGGTGTTCTTGGACTCTATGGAAAGCCCATTGAGTCAAGATTCCATTCATATACCTGTGGAGGACAGTGGGTGTCAGGAAAATCTCTGACAGGTCAGGACACCTCGGCCAAGTCAGGTCAGCTTGGCTGGGTTTGATTACGTGTGACCTCTAACTTCGGAAGGTCATAACTTCTTCGTCCGAACTCTGTTTCGGGTGTTCTTGGACTCTATGGAAATCCCATTGAGTCAAGAATACATCTATATATAAATTTTTGTTGAAATTGAAACTCAAATTAAACTCCAAAAAAATCAATCCTAACTAAAACCACTAGCACACACGAATAATATTGTTCTTTAATGGTTTTGGAATAAGGGCTGACGAGGAGGAAAATCCAAACTGAGATTGAGATTCCAAGGATTGGAATCAAAGTGCAAAGCTTTTTGGGTTTGTTCTACCGACTTCTATTCCTCGTTTCAAGTTTTTGCATGTTTGTTCTCTAACTCTATTCTTGTTTCCAGTGTTTTGGTAGTTTACCAAATAAATCTAAAATGAGTATATGAAATGAATATATCTTTGAAATGATATTAAGAAAGTGCATATGCAATTGAAATGTGATATTTGAAATGTTTGAAAACCGAATGAATATGAATGATAAATCGAATTGTAAACGAATCGGTCATTTCTTGACATCTTGAATTGAATCGAGTACCGACGAACTGGCCGGCGGATGCACTAATTGACATCCGTCACTAAGGCACACCGAAATTGTCCAATGTCCCACTTCAAGTGATGCACCAATCGGGCATCCATCATGATGGCGCATGGCATTGAAGAATGTCCCACTTGCGGGATACATCACCTAAGATCCGTCATGATAACAGACAAGATTTAAGCCGATACTCACACGCCGAGATTGGCACTCAAACGCATCCGCTGCGATGGGAGACCGACTTGTTAAATGTGTAAGCACATTACCAAATGATGATAAGGCGGGATTCATCAAACGGAATCCGTCAGAAATGTGGTTTGAATAGTCAAAGGAAAATAACCAACATTGACGAGTATAAATATAATTTTATGTATACGCTTAAATCTCATAAATTGAATCGAATTGAATCAAGGTATCAAACTGCATGTTGTATATAATAGGATGATTGTAAAATGAAAGCATGTGAAATGAATAGTATGAGATATGCAAGATATACAGGGCATGGTTTAATGTTAAATGCATGTCAAGTTAAATTGAATATTGGAATATAAATGTATAAAACCACTAAGCATGAAAATGCTTAGCGTGTAGTTTTATCTATGCGCAGGTTTCGAGTAAACAGGAAGGAAGACAAGATCGTTAAGCGCAGAGTTATAGAGCAAGTTGCGGCGTATAAGTGTATACCCCGCCATATGCATATCATTTCCTTTTTAACATGGGATATTTTGTGAACAAAATAGTTGAACTCTGAATTAATGTTTTGTTTTGTATATCGTTTTAAAAAGACATAGAATGCCTTCATTGTAATTGTAATTTTGCAAATGCAATGTTACGGCTTCCCATTTGAAAACGCTCGCCAGAACAAAACCTTAAAACAAATGACATAAATAAATGTTTCGATAAGATAAATGAAACGCCTGAGTAAACCTGACTCGTTCGACCTCGCCTTCGCCGAGCCGGGATTCGGTCGCACACTTTTTAAAAAAGAAAACTTAATAAAATGTAAAATAAAAGAATTAAACGGGTGTCCCCGGGGTTTCGATTCGGATTCGCCAATTGGGTCGGGTCGGGCTCGGGGGTCGCCACACACTACCTCAATCAAAATGAAGTGATTTAATGTGTCTCCCTAATTGTTTATTTGACTCAGCCTTAAATTCCTTGAATTTATCTAAGGCCTCATATTTCTTCTTCATTAGGTACACATGTACATATCGTGAGTAGTCACCAGTAAAAGTGATGAAATACTCATAGCCACCTCTTGCATGGACACTAAATGACCCACACACATATGAGTGTATCAAATACAAACATCCCTCAACTCTAACTCTTTTGGTAGTAAAGGATCTCTTGGTCATTTTACCTTGAATACAATCTGACATAGTGATAGTTGCTCCAGGGTCAAAGTTGCTAATGGCCCACAACTCACTAGTCTTTGTATTCTTTTCAAATTTATGTGACCAAGCCTTAAGTGTCATAACTGAGTTTGGTTCATACTAGGCTCTTTTCTTATTTTTCCACATTATCAACTTGAATCACTACACAATCAATATGATATAGATTATTCATCAATGTGCCACATGTAACAACTTCATTTTCTTTCATAATAGAAACATAAGTTTTATTAAAAGAAACTGAATAATTGTCATTATATAATTTAGAAACTGAAATTAAATTCTTTCTAGAGTTTGGCACAAATAAACAATCATACAAAACTAAAAGACTGAATTATTCAAAAAACTAAGACTAAGATCCCTTATAGCTATGACTGAGATGGAAGTTGAGGAAGCCATCTTTAACTACATCTCTCCTTCACTGAGACTCCTTGTCACCCTGAACCCTTGTAAAGAGTTACAAATATGGTCAGTGACTCTTGAATCTCTCCACCAAGAATTTGCAGAATCAGCCACAAAATAAGACTCAATGACTGCAGTAGAGAAGTTACCTGATTGTCCCTTTAACTTATGGTAATCCTTCTTCTAGTGTCTTTTTTATCCGCACTTGAAGCACTTTCCTTTTGGTTTCATATTAGGATCAAAAGGTCTAGCTTTCTTAGCAATCTTGGGTTTAGCATGAACACCTGATTGATTTGTTTTATTCTTTTTCTTCCCATTAGGAGGCTTAAAGGATTCACCTGATACAAAATTAACATTTAGCTGGACCTTTACAATTGTCTAAGCTATTTGAAGCTGTTGTCTCAGCTCAATCAAAGACCATTCTAATTTATTCATAGAATAATTCAACTTGAAATGATTGAAGGAAGGAGGTAATGTCTCAAGGACCATGTTATTTTGTGTTTCCCCATCAAAATCAGCACCTAAGTCTCCCAGTTCATTAAAGAGCCCGATCATTTTTATCATATGATCTCTCACTAGAGTACCTTCAGACATTCTTTTGTTCATTATCTATTTCATTACCATTTGCTTAGCTAATCTACTTTGAACTTCAAACATCTCCTGAAGACTCAAGAGCATTGCACTTGAGGTACTCATGGATTGATGCTAACTTTGTAGCACTTCATTGAGAGAAGCTAAGATATACATCCTTGCTTTCTCATCATCCTTCCTCTATGCCTCATAGTAAGCTCTCTTTTCAGGTGTTGAACTCTCTGTGGGTGCTACATGAAGTGGCTCTAAGGTCACCCAAATTATACCCTCATAAGTTAAGACAATGTTTAGATTCCTCTTCCAACTCACATAGTCAAGTTTCCATCTAACTCCGCAGCTGGAAGGATTGATTCTAATGGATTGAAGACAGACATATTTATCCTAAGAATCAAATTGGTGTTTGTCAGTATGTGTTCATTACTAGCATAAGACATGTATAATTATATATACAATTTCCACTTATAGCATATAATATAACACTCAAAATACACATGACAGGCTCCGTAGAGGTTATGAAAAATAATATAAAATATAGGTCCACACACGCAAGTATACGCATCGAGTTCATGTAATATAGTGGCTAGTCAAGTGTCGTTCCCATAAGGAGAAGTACATGTCGACATCGGAATAGGCTTAGAGTATTATCCGATTTCAAACTCGAAAGTGAATTCATCGCAAGATGACGACTATTTGATCCCAAATGAGCTGGCATCCAATTAATGAGGCTGTGGTTTTGCCTCCCCTTGTCACGTTCAATGGATTATAATCTATAGAAAATTGGTTATTCAGTATATTAATGGATTCAAGTTGGCGGGTTGATCGTGCCTACGGGATATCCTCTCTCTATGGTATATTCGCCTATCTCGTGAGTAGGGTTTATCTCATCTCTGCATCAACCCTTAATTCCGAGACGCTTAAATGATTATACCCTAATTACCACACTTGGAACCGAGAGATCTCTACTCTCCGATTGACCGAGTGTCACTCTACCTGGATCCCCAGGAACCTTTGTCTCTCGATCTTAGATTCCCGTCAAGAGCATGTTGATGTTGGCCAAACACCACCATGTAATTATTTTGATAGAAAATAGACCGAGTCGATAACAAATCCATAGATGTACTGAATAAAACTAAATCAATAACTAATCCATATGAATGCAACAAGAGTATAGCAAAACCCTAGACATAAAGTTAGAACATCATTATGATCATTACTATCATTTAGTTTTAATCAATAGGAGTTCGAGAAAGAAAATACAAGTACAAGGATTACACGATCTCTCAAATCTTCCTGTGTTGTCTTCTCCGTCTCGTATCTCGTTCCCCCCTTTTTGTTTCTAGGGTTTGAGCTTTAAAACCCTCCATTATGAGCTCAAAATAGGATGAAAATCGACCCCAAAAAAACCCTGAACGTCGCAACATCGTTTGGAAACATTGCGATGTCGGGATGCAGCGTTTCTGCAACTCTCTGCAACATTCCTGTTTTTGCACCAACTTCGTAAGGCCATAATTTTATCATCCAAACTTCGATTTTGGTGATCTTGGACTAGTTGGAAAGCTTAGAGAGTGTAGAATCTAGATATGTCCAGAAAGAACACTTTAGAAATGATGATAAATATGTAAGTTACAAAATGCTCCAACTTATTATGGATGTCCATAAACTCTCCATTAATCTCGATATTAATAGGTACATTGAATATACATTGATGTATATAGGTTACGAATGTGTAGGTTACGTATTTATATACACATTAATGTATTCATGTATTAAACCGTATAAATAGGAGCCTTTGTATGAGTCACAATACATATGAAGGAATAAGAAATCTCTCCCCGTTTCTTCTATATCTCGCTCTCTTGTTCTCTCTATTTTATAATACGTTATCAAAGACGTAAGCTCGTTTGGATTTTCAAGAAAATATATTGAAGGTATATTGAGTGTGTTCATATGCAACTATTCTTTTATTTTACAATATTATTATCTTATCTAATATTTTTCATATATCTATAATAGTATTATTATGTCGACCAAGGAATTAGAATTTGTGGCTCTTTGATATCACTGAAAGAATTTCTTGTCATGGATACTAGATGCTGAAATCCATCTAGATGCAAATGGTCTTGGAAATACAATTAAAGAAAAGAATACAACATCCATTCAAGAAAAGCCAAAGCGATGATTTTTCTTCGTCGTCACCTTCATGAAGGATCAAAGTCAATACTCTCACTGTGAATGATCCACTTGTTCTGCGGGAACAGCTTGAAGGAAAGGTATGAATACTGAACGGTAATTCCAAAGCTCAAGTATGATCGGATGCATTGAGACTCGCAACATTTTAAATCTATGAATGAGTATAACTCAAAGAATATTTAGAATCGCTCTCAATTACGCTTATGGAGAAAATTATTGATGAGGATATGTTGGAGAAAACATTCTCCACTTTTCATGCATCCAATGTGCTCCTACAAAGCAAAGACATCGCGGAAAAGGCTTTAGAAAAATATTTTGAATTGATTTATGTCTTCTTGTGGCCGAACAAAACAATGAGCTTTGATGAAAAATCATGAGGCTCGGCCCAATTGGTTCTGGCCCATTCCCCGAAGTGAATGCAGAACATATCACCCTTATAATGGACAAGTCCCCGGGCGAATGCGCAACATATCACCCTATAATGACAAAGTCGAGGCCGCTGGTCATAGTCGAGGTCGCGACGCGGACAAGGACGTGGTCGCAATAGTTACACTACGATCGGCAACCCAAGAATGTGTCGCACATCAAAAGGGGAGAATATTGAAAAGACAACAAAAAGTGGTGAAAATAGAAAAATGGTGACAAATTTATGCTATCAAGCAAGGGCATGAAAGGCCATCGTCACGCATTTGTCGCATACCAAAACATTTGGTTGATTCTACCAAGAATCAAAAAAGAAAGATAAAAAGCTTGGGTAGAGACAATTTGTTTCTATGACGAGTGTTGGATCACGACCTTAATGATATGAATCATCCGATGTTGGTCGATTTCTTTATTCAAATTTCACAAATATTGAGCACTTGTTTGGTGATGAAAATTCCAAAAATAAAATATTTCCCGCTTATATTTATGTCTGGCTCAATGCTTATGTAAGTCGCCGCATTCTCCGAATAATGAAAGTTGTTTTTGTTATGTGTTATTTTATGATTTTCTTATTATATATCTTGTTTCTCATGAAGAATATGGAAACTCATCTGGTGGGATCCTCAATCGATGACAATGATATGTGTCTCGCAGATAGTGCATCAATGCATACTATACTTAAGGATAAAAAATTCTTTTCCTTTTTAATAATGCAAGGATCAGATGTGAATACAATATCGGGCAGTGCAAAATTGATTGAGGGCTTTAAGAGCTAATATATTGTTACTCCTGAGGAACAAAAATTCATATTGACGTATGCATTATATTCTACAAAGTCTCCAAAGAAATTTATTGAGTTTTAAAGATATTCACCTAAATGGATATCATATTGAGACCATTTAATGAAGACAACACTGAGTATTTATATATTACCAACGTTGTCTCGTAAGAAAATATTTTGAAAATTACCCGCTTTTACCGTTTGTACTACAATAAACATAAGCACAATTGAGACATGCCATAGTAAACCGTAAGCTTACCGGATGAAAATATTTATTGTCTTCGCATGACCGACGGGGGACATCCTGGGTCTATAATGATGCGGAGAATCATTAAAAATTCAAGTGGGCATTCACTGAAAAATCAAAAGATTTTTCTGTCCAATGAATTTTCATGTGCTGCTTGTTCTCAAGGGAAGTTAATTATAAGGCCATCACCAACAAAAATATGACGTAACCCTCGCATTTTGCGCCAGATACAAGGATATATGGGCCTATTCATCCACCATGTGGACCATTTCGATATTTTATGATTCGACGATGCATCAACGAGATGGTCACATGTCTACGTTGTATCAACGCAGAACTCGCTGACGTTAGATTGCTTGCTCAAATACCCTATACGGGTCTATTTTCCGTATTATTATCCGATTGTCAATTATCTTGACAATGCTGGAGAATTTACTTCCCAAGCTTTTAATGATTATTGTATGTCTATTGGAATAACCGTTGAACATCCTGTAGCATATGTTCATACACAAAACGGTCTTGCGGAATCGTTTATTAAACGCCTTCAATTGATTGCAAGGCCATTACTAATGAGGACGAAGCTCCCAACTTCTGCTTGGGGCCATGCTATTTTGCATGCAGCAGCACTGATTCGTATTAGACCAACAAATTATCATGAGTTCTCTCCTTTACAATTGGTTTTTGGTCGAGAACCAAATATTTCCCATCTAAGGATTTTGGGTGTGCGTATATGTCTGATTACTCCACCACAACGCACTAAGATGGGTCCCCAAAGAAGATTGAGAATATATGTTGGATATGAATCTCCATCGATAATCAAATATTTAGAGACATCAACTGGAGATTTATTTACGGCTCGTTTTGCTGATTGTCATTTTGATGAATCAGATTTTCCAACTTTAAAGAAAGAAAATAAATAGTTGGAAAAAGTTATTAGTTGGAATCAATTGTCGTTCTCTCATCTTGACCCTCGCACAAAGGAATGTGAACTGGCAGTTCAAAAGATTATTCATTTTCAAAATTTAGCAAATCAATTGCCAGATGCATTTACTAATCCGAAGAGAGTAACTACATCTACATGTTCAGCCGCAATGCTCCGCGTAGAATTGACATGTCCTAGGGACAATCATTGTTAATGAATCCCAAAGCATCGCGAAACGTGGTCGATCGCCTGTTCCAAAGATAAAAACTTTCGAAAAGAAAAAGGATCAAAGGATCTGTTGAGGAATTGATGGCTCTTAGAGTCCCCGCTTGTAATTCCGTAAGAAATTCAGCATCTAAACTTGGTGACAATCAGAGATCTCGATAAACTATGTCACAACTGGCCAAAGGTGGAATCGGAATAAAATTGACGTCGATGATATATTTGCCTATAATGTGGCACTCAACATTGTTAATGACAATGAGGACCTTGAGCCAAAGTCTAAGATTCTCTCAAAGACCTGGCATTGATTATGAAGAGACGTATTCCCCTGTAGTGGATGCAACTACTTTTCGATATTTAATTAGCCTGGCAATACATGAAAAACTTGGTATGTGTTTAATGGATGTAGTTACGTCTTATTTATATGGACTACTTGATCGTGATATTTACATGAAAATCCTGCATCGATTAAAATTGCTCGCAGAACACATACTCCAGTCCTCGAGAACTTTACCGATAAATTATGTGATCTCTGCGCGGGTCAAAACAATCCGACGCATGTGGTATAATCGTCTTAGTATTTATCATGTAAAAGGTATAAGAATGATCCCCTTGCCCATGTGTATTTATTAAGATCCTTGATCCGAGTTTGTTATAATTGCGCTATGTTGATGACTCGAATATTATTGGAACTACGAATGAGTTTTCGTGGCAGAGTCAACTTAAAGAAAGAATTTGAGATTAGTGACTGGGGGAAAACAAAATCTTGCCTCGTTTGCATTGAACACTTAGAGAATGGAATTTTGTTCATCAATCAACTTATATATCAAAGGTGTTGAAACGATTCTATATGGATAATGCCCATCCATTGAGCACCTAATGGTTGTAAGGTCACAGATGTGAATAAAGATCCTTCCGACTCTGTGATGGACGCATTTAACTTTTACCTCCAAGATCATATCTTAGTGCTATTGGAGCATTAATGTATCTTGCAAGTCATACACGTACCTAATATATCATTTTCTCAGAATTTATTAGCAAGATATAGTTCTTGTCCAACAAGAAGACATTGGAATGGAGTTAAACATATATCGGTGTATCTTTCGAGGTACGATGGATATAGCTCATATTATCCCAATGTACCTGCAAAGTGCACTAATTAATATGCAGACAAGTGATATATGTCTGACCCTCATAATGCTCGATCACAAACGGGCTATTTGTTCACATGTGGTGATACAACCATTTCATGGCGTTCTACGAAACAATCAATTACCGCCACATCTTCTAATCATGTAGAGATCTTAGCAATTCATGAAGCAAATCGGGAATGTTTTTGGTTAAGATCTGTAATACATCATATTCGAGGGTCATGTGGTTTGCCTTTTAGCAAGGAGGTCCCGACGACCTTGTATGAAGATAATGCTGCATTTAGATTGCTCAATTAAAAATGGGTACATTAAAGGATAACAAAACATATATCACCAAAATTCTTTTTCACTCATGATCTACAAAAGAAGGGATAATGTTCAATCAATTGCTCAACTAATAATCTGTTGCATTTTATTCACCAAGGCTCTACCTACTGCAACATTTGAAAGGCTAGTTCATAGCATTGGAATGCGCAGGCTCAGAGATTTAAAGTGATGTTGAGAAGAGGGGGAGTAATTTTATACTGTACTCTTTTTTCCTTCACCATGGTTTTGTCCTAATCGGGTTTTCCGTAAGGTTTTTACGAAGCAAGATCATGGACATCCAAGGGGGAGTACAGGAACAATATTATGGATGTCCATAAACTCTCCGTTAATCTCAATATTAATTGGTACATTGAATATACATTGATGTATATAGGTTACGGATGTGTAGGTTACGTATTTATATACACATTAATGTATTCATGTATTAAACCCTATAAATAGGGAGCTTTTGTATGAGTCACAATACACATGAAGGAATAAGAAATCTCTCCCCTGTTTCTTCTACATCTCTCGCTCTCTTGTTCTTCTATTTTATAATACAACTGATCACTTTTGAGCTTTCTTCTCTTCTTCCTTCAACTACCAAGAGTCATAACTTGGTCATTTGAAGTCTAAATGGAGTGAATAAGGTATATTTGGAAAGCCTGAGAAGTCTCCTATCCATCCATATAAATATTGTATCCATTTGGGATCATCTTAAAGCTGAAAACATCAAAACACAGTAACTGTTGCTGCATTTGTAGTTTGTTGATTTTTAGGCTTTATCTCTTTGTTTTTGCTCCATATTGGCTCATGGTTGACCTAATAACAAATTGAACATTTAGAGCATTAGATCACTTATTTATATAATAAAACTAATAAAAATATAAGCAAACTATATTGATAAAATGAGTATAAAGTATACTCATCAACACACATCAATACAAGATAAATTAACTTTCACGAGAACTTGTTATCCTACTTTAGGCTGGTCTAGCTTCTCAATGTTAATAAGATATATAATCTAATCATTCTCAAAAGTCACTTATCCTTAAACTAGGTGACTTATCCCAAAAGTTAATAAGATATATAATCTTATTCTTAAGTTCAACTAAATTTGATCTCTAAATGTCTCTAATTTAGCACATTTCTTTAGTCAAAGAACAAGCCCCTCAAAGTATCTAGATTTAATTTTCTCGGACATATAAGTTGTTTACTTTAATTTAATAATTTACATGCATTAAAACAACAACACGTCTTAATTAAATCCATCATTTTATCAATTAATTAAATCATATATATTTAACAATTATTCATTAAAAGGCAATTCTTGTTAAAATATAATTTAATTCCTAATAATAAATTAAATTATTTATCTATTAAAAGATAAATCTTGTTAAAATATAATTGAATTCCTAATAATAAATTAAATTATTTATTTATTAAAAGATCGATCTTGTTAAAATATAATTTAATCCTAATAATAAATTAAATTATTTATCTATTAAAAGATAAATCTTGTTAAAATATAATTTAATTCCTAATAATAAATTAATTTATCCATCTATTTAACATTTATCTATTAAAAGATGAATCTTGTTAAAATGCAATTTAATTCTTAATAATAAATTAAATTATCTATCTATTTAATATTTATCTATTAAAGATAAATCTTGTTAAAATATAATTTAACTCATTATCTCATAGTTAAAATTAATTTATCTATGATTTTTCTCATTGTACAAAATAATCCAAAAATAATTAAACAAAAATAATTTCAAATCTAATTAAAACAAACTGATGAAAAGAAAACCTGCACTTAAATTAATATCCTTTTTTAATTGAATACACCTTAGGAAGATTACCATCATCGTAATACTTATGTAACATTACGCACAAACACACAAAAGAAAAATAAGACCCTGATATATATATATATATATATATATATATATATATATATATATATATATATATATATATATATATATATGTGTGTGTAAAATATCTTTGATTTGATATTTCATGCATATATCATATCAATAAAGAATGAATTTTTTTTTCTTAAACAAATCGGATAGCAGTTAAAAAAATGATTTTTTTTTTTAATTTAACTTACGAATTCTCAATATTTCAAACATGGAATCTAGGAAGCCGCTCTGATACCAGGTGTTTGAATCTCGGAACATCCCTCTAGAAATCTATAATTTCATATGCAATAAAAGCAAAAAATAAAATACATATTAATTGGAATTGAACTAATCCATGAATCTTCTAGACAATAATCGATCTGTAAGTCTTGACTATATAATGTAGGCTCCAAGAATAATCAAAGGTCTTTTACTTTCGGAATAATCAAAGGCCTTTTGCTTTCAGATCTGGGACACAGATAAATTCTCTTCCCTCTCAAATTAAATCTAAATATAATATTATATTTATAATAGGGTTTAGTAGGTCATTGAATCCACTTATATACTTTGACCTATAATTAGCTCATAAAAGTTTAATGGTCCAACTTAATTTAAACTATTATTTTATCTTAGTTCTAACTATACATAGTATATTTTATATCATAGTTCAAGTTAATAAATTATTAAAATCCTTAAGTTATAAGAAAAATTACTTTTTTTCGTATTTAAATTTACTATAAATAGCATAGAAGAAAATAAAAATATATTATTAAATTATTTAAAATTGATATAAAAATAAGTTAAAGATGTTTAAAAACATATAAATAATTCATTAAATATAGTAGTACGGATATTAAAACATTTTTCAATTTACATTTTTCCCTCTATTCTTTTGTCTCCTCTATCATAGCTCCCAAAACTATGAGGGTTATTTTGGGTATTTGTCCCTAATTGTATAAGTATGGAATTTGTAAATCAGTTTTTAGTGGGTTCAAACTCCAGACAAGTTTAAGCATTGTTTATTCTTACCAAATCCATCATGATTAGATAAAAAAAAAGATTTATTTTATTATTTGAATATATAATGATAATAATGATATTACTTTTTCTTTTTATTTACTAAAGATAGGATTCTATTAGAGATCAGAATTTAAGCATGAATGAAAACTCCTATAACACCGAGCCATTCACAAGGACTCGATTAATGAACTGGCGTCTAGCTATGAATGAGCAACGATTCGCAGATTTCCAGCAAAAAGAGAAAAACAATATCCTCTAGGTTTGCAGCCAACTCTTAGCAATTAGCAAAGCATAAGGAGAAAATGTCGGACTGGGATTTTGAATGTCATTTGCAACTTGTTGAGCAGGCATTTCAAGAACCATTGGAGAACTGATATCTATTTAATCCATGACAAATCTTCCCAAACCCCCATAGCCTTAGCCTCATTATTTGGACATAGTTGCATCGTATCATGTGTTTCTGTGGTTACTCAAAGCTCTCGAAGCATCACAATCACCCAAGCGAGGCCTATAATACCCCCATCTTGGAATATTGCTACATCCACATTAATCTTAAGCCAACCATCCATTGGTTTCTCCCACCAAGGAGCAAAAGAAGCATTCTGACCCCTAGTTGATGATAAACAATGCTGAAATTTTCTTGCCACTGCTTCAACATGCTACCAGGAATGTCCAACATTATTTCGGTTAGACCACAACACCCAACACAGCATTCCCTACAAGTGAAGCCTTATCCTCAGAACAAGAATTCAAGACTCGATCAAACCAAGCCTAAACTGATTCAAATCTACCATTGGATGGCGGAAGTTAAACTAAGAAGCCAATGCTAAAGGGCATTGAACAACATATTTCACACTCCCTTATGAACCATTCCGGGAACACAGATTATCAACAGAAGAGAGCCTGTGAAGTTCTCCAAACAAAAATTCAACTTTAGTGGAACTCAGAGTTGCCATATTTTTGGTCCAAAGACTCAAGCGAGACTACCAATCATGCCGAGCGCCCCATGCCTATTTTAACCGAATAGTGACCTCTTTCCTCCAGTTCCATCTACCATCAACCACAAACGAAACCAGCGGATATTAAGGATTAGCCAAGGATCTGGGGTCAAAAGATTCGAAATTAAATCTCTGCCTCGAGAAGCCGACCCCAAGACATCAAGTCCTTCAACTGAAGTTGTATCATATGTCAACCAAGGGAGAGCCAGAACAAGTCCCGGGACCAGAGCTTCACAACCATGGATCCTTCATATAACAAGGGTTTGGGATCCATCCCCACACGAAAGCCTGCCAGGTTTCCAAAGTAAGTCTCATGTCACACATACTTCAAGTGTAGCTCGATTGTGAGCTCAAATTAGAGTTTAAAAATAAGGAATTCAAGTAGTACCTAGATTTATAAATTTTAGCTAATAGTGGGTTCCGTCATCAACTTCCATCCTTGTTTACATAACATGGCTAGATTAAACTCATGTAATTTTCGGAAGCCCATGTTGCTCGATGCCTTGGAAGCATAACCTGTCCCACCTCGCCCAAAGAATCCCTCGCCCTCTAGTGGACTTACCACACCACCAGAAAGAATTAAGCAGCTGCTTTATATCATGACACACCCCCTTAGGATCGGAAGAAGTTTAACTATCATGACATAATTCGGAAGCATTTAGGCCACATACTTTAGAAGGACTTCCTTTCCAACTCTAGAAAGCTTTTTAGTGTTCTAATTATGAATCCTCTTCCACACACAATCCTTAAGATATGCAAACGCCTTACTCTTACAACGACCTAAGAAATATAGGATTCCCAATATTTTATGGTCAGCCATCCCGTTTTAACTTCCAAAATTCGGAGCATATCATCCTAAAGTGAATCACACATTTACTTAAGGAGATTGAAGATTTATGGATATTGATTCATCGGTTCAAGAAGAACTACACTCAACAAAGTTTCACCTGACCGTACGTGCTTCATCTTTAGTAGCTCTCAAATAAATAAAGCAGTCATCAACAAAGAATAAATGGGAGATTCGAGGAGCCCCGCGGGTTATTTGACACCCATGAATGTGACTTGAAGTCTCCTAGGCCCGAATGAGCAAACTTAATGCCTCGGCACAAATAATGAACAAGTAAGGGGATAAAGGGTCCTCGGTCCGAAGTTCCTCCTTGGCATATCAGACCTAACCTCATGATCATCTTGTAAACTGGCCAAATCCAATCAGATATACACACCATCATTAGTCGACCAATCGGGCCATGAAACTCTATCTTTAATCATTACTTTCTCTAAGAAACCCCATTCCACTCTGTCATAGTCTTTAGCCATGTCCACTTTTAATGTCGCATATATATGCATACCCCGTGTCTTTCTATTCAGGTAATCAATACTTCAAATGATACAAGGATATTTTCTATGATAGACTGTCCTGCAATAAAAGAGCCCTAAGCATGGGATACTATAGCATGAATCTTAGCCTACACCGACTTTGCGTCATTTTATGGACGACATTACAGTGAATAAGAAATCACCCAGGCACTCTTAACATTTTGCTTCTTCGTATAAGGACAAGGTGTGTTGCTTAGACCTTCGTGCATAACCACAGCAAAGATCGATAAGCTGGAACTAACTTCCTAATTCAAACAACATAATGTCTCCGAAGAAGGCCTGCCATTCCATCCGCACTGCCATTTATCCGGATGCATTGAAAATAAAGCATTCTTTATTTCCAACTCTGAAAAATGTGCCAACAATCCCTCATTATCTGTCATTGTGATCACCGGTGCAAGTCCTCTAAACATGAGTCAACATAACACTACAAAAAACAGCCGATTTAGCGATGGATTTTAGCGACGGATTATATCCGTTAGAAATTAGCCGGCGGATTAGCTTACTCGAACCAACTACGACCGACACTGGCGATGGCTTCTATTCCGCCGCCAAAATAAAGCGGAAGTCACGGAGCTTATTTAGGATAGCCGACGGATTATCGGGCCCGGCCGTTATATTAGCGATTTGCAAGATTTACCGAATCTGACAATACTCGGTCGGCAACAGCTGTGAAGGGTCGATCATTAGGTAGCAAACGGACATCGCCTGGCTGTTATATTAGCGACGGATTATCGGGCCTGTCATGTAACTTCAAGATTTAGCAAATGAATCCGTCACAATTTAGCAAATGTTTAGCTATTATTTATATTTTTATGAATATTGCTTGATTCAAGAATAGCATGATAAAATGTTCGTGATAATTAATATTTTTAAAACTATTTTAGTTTATATATTAATATTATTTTTCATATGTATATAATTATTTTTTCCTTACAATTAATGGAACTTAATAAGAATTTAAAAATATTATTTATTGAATTAATCATTTAAAATTTGCTGCTAACTTTGTTTTTGTTACAACGAAGCAAATTTATGCTAACTTTTGTGTAATGTATTATAATAGTTAGTAGTTATTTTTTTTTTGTAAAACAATTTTGTATTTATAAAATAATAATTATATAATATAATAAATATGAAAATAATAACAATAAAACATATATAAAATAAATAGAAAAGTATTACTAAAAAAATAAAATCTTTATTACAAATGTAAAATTTCTTTTCTATAGACCATATTATTTCTATTTACAAAATATAAATAGAAATAATTATACAACATGCCATAATTATTTATATTTTTAATATAACTTGGTATCATTACTTTTACCAAAAACAATGCCTGTTTGATTTATACACACAACTCACGTCGCTTTGAGCTCTGTCACTTTATTTTATTTTTTTGCTAAATCCCTAAGTCACTTTAACCTAAACTCTAAACCTTATTCTTCGCTTTTTAGACAGTAGCCTAAATTCCCTGCCGTCTAACTAATGTAATTGCCGCCCATCACTGCCGCCCATCATCGCCCCACCGCCATCCATCACCGTCATCTTCAGTCACCGCCGTCAGCAGTACCACCGTCATTTTCTTCTGTTTTGCTCAAAAAAGTCTCGGTTTTGGTCGCAAAACCCAAGCAGCCGTAAATCGGGCACACTGCCTGCTGTTACCTAATCGTGGATGTCCGACTCAGCACTAGCTTGATGATTTTATTTTTGTTGGTATGTTGTTCTTCTTCTTTGATATAATCTCCGCCATCCGTTTGTATTTGTAAGACCCGAGAAATCAATTTTTATCAGCGACAAAATCACTGATACATAAATTGCAGAATTCCTGCTAAAAATCCAGATTAATTCTTTAGATCTCTATGATAAACTGGATTGTACCGTTGAATCGCCTCGCGAAATCTAGTTAGCACGCAGTACCCCGTAATTTTCCTGAGACAATAGCTTGACGTCGGCGCATCACGCTGAAGCTGTAAAATGATTTCCGACGATTTAAAGTCATATATAACACGTACCATGTGCCATAAGCTGTGATGCAAAGAGAGAATCGTATTTAAAATTCGACGTCGAGTGAAATAATTATCAAACTTAAAAGAGAACGAATTGGCCATATTTGCAGATTTGATTAAGCCACAAGATATCTAAATAGGAATAGTCTTCTCTCCCCTCATTAAGTCAAACGAGAAATGTGAAAGAGCTTTTCATTTTTATGCATTTGCCACATTTCTTTTCAGAGCCTTGGAGAGAGGCCATTTCAAGATCCCTGCAACTGACCGCTTGATTGACGAAAGAATATGAACGTTTCATCGCTTTAGCAAAGTTAATGCTGACCCCTATTTGTGAGTTTTAACAAACTCCAGAGGTGTAGGATTTTCTCCTCCTACTCAGGGGTTTTTACTCCCCATTTGCCGTTTTTACTAATGTTACTGAACGGTGCCGCGAGGGGTTTATGATCGTCCCAAACATGACCGAATTATTTAAATTTTAAACTCGAGAGGCCGCTTCGCATACCCCACGTAGGGCTGTTTGGCTGAGACATATTGACATGATAAATTCAAGGCTGCAGATGTGATAAAAATTTAATTTAATGAGAAATCCGGTTCACTAAGAACCATGCCAGGATTTTTCTGAATAGTAACGAGGGTTTCACTATTCCCTTTAATAAAGGCTCTAAAATATATATTTTTATGAAAATGCGGTTGGTCGAGCGACGAAATTAAATTACTCAGATGATCATTTACTGCCTGACTAATTTCACAGCAAGTAATTCAATTAATCGCCATACACGACATGCGACCGGCTGCTTGCAAATATACTTTGACGTTTATATATTTGGCACGGAATTGGGATCATAGTTTTTGATTGGCACATGTGATTCCATATGCACCTTAACATCCCAAGACTTATGAGTTAAAGGCATTTGCATTTAATAATAAAACGTCTTATGTTGAAATAAAATTATTAATGATCTATGGTCCAAACTTGCAACATCAATCGTCTGAGCCGCCCAATTGATATTCACATCTGATGGCAAATTATTAAACAATTTATATATCAATCGCTTCCGAGCTACTAACTGATATATATATACATCGGAGTGGTCAGTTCACTATTAAAACTAATATTCTCATACGAAAGCTTTAGGCGAGAGAGTCAGAGACCCGGATCCGAGTTGGTCATGTAGACATTCAAGCAGATCACGCATTTGCTTGAACGTTGCTAATTTGGAACATCGCGACCGCACTTAGGTGGCGAGTAGCCCACTTAGTACAGATTCTCCACCAGTTTGGGCCTCACCCCGTCGTGGATCCCTTTACTGTGCAATGTGTGAGCGTGGCGAGGACTCGCTCGTCCTAGAGGTCGAGCGCTAAAGAAAGCCGAATGGTTTTGATGTTTTTATATGTATTAGAACTCCTTAAGTTTAATATATGTATTGTATAAGAGTAGTTTATTAACTCTCAAAACTATTACATAGTCTGGATATGCATATTAGGCATCATATGGGCCCAAGTGGCCATATTGATATATATCGTATATATCGGACTCAAGCCAGACTGTGTTTATGCAGTGTCAGATCTGCAGTAGCTCCCTAGTGACAAAGGAGACTCTCGCCACTTTCTAAAGTGGCGTCGTGCAATCCACCTCCACTTGTATTCCGCTGCTGATTCGTAGTCACCCGACTTTGCTTCAG
Source organism: Tetrastigma voinierianum (assembly GCA_016808115.1). Classification (NCBI taxonomy): domain Eukaryota; kingdom Viridiplantae; phylum Streptophyta; class Magnoliopsida; order Vitales; family Vitaceae; genus Tetrastigma; species Tetrastigma voinierianum. The sequence continues at coordinate 359,549 of JAEQBH010001518.1, forward strand.
CGCTATAGTTGTAGATCGCAGCCTGTATACGCTCTACCCAGGCTGAGGATCTTTCGGGGCTTAGGCCATGTCTTATATGTATGACATCACCACTAGGTGTGGTTCACAGTCGAGTTTAGGTATGAGATTATCTAGAAATCACTGGACAAAACTAGACACTGCATGCACAAAGTTTGGTGTTTTGTGTGATTTGGATGAAATGTTGTATGAATGTTTAATGAATGGTATGTACCTATGTTATGAGTTAGGAACTTTGTGTGCTTAGTGATTAGCACATAGGAAAATATTGGAGTTTTACAGTGAGTAAAACTGGAAGAATAAAATAAAAGAAATAAATTTTTAGAAATTTATTTGGTTTATTGAGTAATGAAATGAAACTGTAATAAATTTTACTTGGTTAGTGTTGAACAGAAGTTTTGAGAAAATTTTGGACAAATATGGTCCAGAAAAATAAATAAAAAGAAATAAATTATAATTTATTTGTCAAGTGAGATTAGCAGTGTTTATTTTCTAAGGTTTTACAGTGTAAAACTGAAGAAGATTGAAGAAATACTTATAAATATTGGAAGTGTACAGATAGTATAGTTGTTACCGCAGGAGGTAAAGAAAAAAATATATTGCAAGACGTAAACTGGATCGAGAGTTAGTGCCTCACATCCTTTGGTGTCGCGACCGGGTCGAGGGTGATCGAGTTTGTCAGGGCGTGAGGTCGCAACCGTGAAGTGGTGTCGCCACCGTTTGCTTCGTTAGAGGGAAACGCACAATTTGATGTCGCGACATGGGTGGCAAGCAGAAGAAGGCCGATGTCGCGACATCATCATGTAGGGGTCATAATGGGTGGCGTGGTTAGCAGATGTCGCGACATCATTTTGATGTCATGATACGGGCAAAGGTGGGGCGCAGAAGCTGTCGCTGATTCGCTTCGGAGGTCGCGACCTCGCCGAGGTCGCGACTGATTGTCCCGAAAGGTGTCGCGACACCAATTTGATGTCGCTGACACGGGCTAGCTTCCAGAGGTCGCACTGAACGATGTCACGACTGCCCGGTAGGCCGCTCGGGCCTGCCGCGACTGCGCATCACTTCAAGATGCTACGATACACAGACAAAGAAATACTTCCACGAAGATATGACGCGCATAGCAGGCGACCGCTATAAAGACTGGCGCATCTCAACTCAGCTTTTGATGACAAGGTAATCGCTTAGTGGTCAACGCTTGACACCGTTCATGGACACTGCTCATGAGCACTGCTCATGCAAAAAAAAAGTACAAATAACATATACCAGAAGATGTATGGGAAAGCCGTGAAGAACATTGAGTACTCCCGAATATAAAAAGAAACGTGAAAAAGCCGCTAAAAATCGCCGTGACGTAAAAGTGGAGGACCTGCAATCGGCCTTCCACACATACAAATAGATCCACAATTCAACATCAGACAGTTGTAAGAATTAAGAATATTTTAAATAACATTTCATCTTATTCGAATCCAATTAATTTGATAATTAATCTTTGTAGTGAAATGAATTTCAAACTCTCACGCCATTTGAAGCACCTCATGATGACACCAAAGACAAAGCTGCTCGATTAAAAGATCTAAGGACATCAATGTAAGGATTTCAATTTTGCTTTATTAAAATAACTCAACAATTATTCTTAAATAATTATTAATTTTATACGTATCAAATATGATGCTGTGGAAACCATGGTCAGCTCTCGTCACCGAGGAGGATTCAACCAGCCTGTGGAGGTTCACGCAGGTTTCGGGCTTATATCTACAAGCGGTCGGAGGAGAAAAGAGGCGAGTGTATGGCCTTGGCTCTCGTGCATCCATTTTGCCTCGAGACTCAAATAGCCTCTACCACTTCAAGGCTTATGATTTTACATCTGATGAACGTTTCACACAACGTGTGAATGAAGTGGTTGGGCAGAGGTGAGAGAGAAGTTCAAGAACTTCACCAAATGAATGGAAGATGATTGTATAAAGAGCAATTAGAACAAATAATTTCAACAAAAGATGGAGCAGCTTTGAACGCATGTTTAACCATGCCTCAATCTAATTTCTCAATGATCCATCCTACCAATCCAACTTTGCACCTGTTAACCATCTCTGTCAGATTCAAGACTTTAGATTTATAGTTGCTTTTTTTTAGACTCATGATATGAACAAGTTTATTAAAGAATAGTTTTAATTGTTGCAACATAATTAATGTAAGTTATTTGTATTGTTTTTATTTTCAACAATGTACTAAATTAATATTTGTTTTTCAATGAATGTGTGCTTTTTAATATTATGGTTTCTAATTATTTAAAAAAATTAAATACATTGCAAGAATTTGTAAATTAATATAAAGAAAATTTAAATAAAAATGGTTTTTAGTAATTAACATCCTTACGCTAAAATAACCTTCGAAAAGCGTACAAGAAATGAACTACACACCAAAACTCCGCCGCTATCGAGACGATTTAATTCGTCACAAATTCTAGCTTAATTTCCATTTTGAAACGACCGACGCTATTTTAGCCACGATTCTCCGCCGCTAATAGCCGACTTATACCGTACATTTATATCGCGCTATTTTTGGCACGTTAAACATCCGTCGCTAAGTTTAGCCGCATTAAAATTCATTCGTCGTTAAGTTTAGCCGACTTAAAATTCATTCCGCTAAGCAATATATAACGGATTTCGCAGATACGTCACGCTTATTTAGCCGGTCGCCGTGTACCAAACTGGCCAAGTTTAGTTTAATTGAAAATTTCACCGTCGCTGTTGCTGTTTAGCGGCGGAAAATTCTCAATTCGTCGCCATGTTAGTGGCCAGTTTTACGCATTACGTCGCAATTTTAGCGACGGAAAATTTGAATCTGATCGGCTAAATTTAGCGGCCAGTTGAAAACCTAGTCGTAAATTTAACGATGAGGGTTTTACTGCGAATTTTTCGTCGCAAAATCGGTAAACAAAGTTTTAAACGATTTTCTTCTGCAAACCCGATAAAATCCGTCACTAAAGGGCCAGAATCTTGTAGTGATAATAGCCATCCGACAAATATGAGAACTGAAAATATTCCAGGATCACCTCATTCAGTCCATTGTCTTGAGTCCTCCATACACCATTCGTATCCTTAAGCCTTAGGATCCGATTTTTTTCCTACCAGTGGAAGCCATAGAGTGAAAATACTTCGTGTTTAAGTCACCAGAAGCCAACCAAAACTGCTTCTCATGTTGCTTCCAGAACACTTCATTTTGATGCAGTAAGGCAACATACGGCATTGAGAAATTCCTCCTGGCTCATTGCATCCTTCTTCCCCCCTGTAACGTGCTATAAGTTGTTTGGAGGCAACAATATTCCGCCGAAAATCCCTTGCAAGCGAGCTTCCCCACTCAAATAACTGATGGCCATAGGCCCATAATTTATACTGAATATCCTTACCCACTGAATTCAGCCAACTCACTCGGACAACCTCACTGCTCCCCTCTATATGAAGCCAAGAATTCTCGAACCGAAACCTCTTTGCCCTGTGAGGTTGCTGATAGGCTCAATTGTCCAGAAAAATCGAAAGATGATCCGACTCAGAAGCCTCAACAATGTAGGCTATAGTATTCGAAAACAACAAAAGCTAAGAGTCATTGGCCATGGCCCGATCCAGGCGATCTTCGAGCCACTTAGGAGTACCTCTGGACTTCTCCTAGGTAAATTGATAGCCAATCATCCCCAAATCCAATAAACCACAAACCTCAGTTGCTTCTCTAAAACACTGAATCAACCAGTTTGGTTGGACACATCTTCCTCTTTTCTCCTCCTGTGCCAACAAGTAGTTATAGTCCCACATCTGACACGAGGGAGGATAGGCACGAAATGATGTTGCAAAAAACACCATGCATCCCGACGTCTATGTCTCTTAGGGAAACCGTAATACCTTGTGAGTCTCCACGGACTCACTCCCATATCCACCACCAAGTCTATGTGATTCCGCGAAGAAGATAAAACATGAGCCCAATTTTGGTCTTGCCAAAGCATAAGAAGACCACCACTATCACCTTCGTTATTTACCACATTCTTTGCCATCGATAAGACAACTCCTAATTGCCTCCACCTTACTCCCCACCAAATGGGACTCATTAAAAAAAAAATTCGACCCGCCAAGAACAAGATCTCTCGGGACTTAGATTGTACGTAGGTTGCGAAGCCCTACTTGATTCAGCCTCATGAAGTGCCATGCTTGGTAGATGCAGGAACGAGCCCACTCTTGAACAAAATTTTCTTGTGTGGAGCCTACGCCTCTCGATAACAAGCTGAGAATTTAATCCATGAGTGGAATTTCTCCTCTGAGCATTCTTTGGATCGAGCGCAAGCCGACCATTGTGGGACCCTACAGGAATCTCTTCATGGGTAAGGCCACTACAATAAGCTAACCCCTTTCCTTAACTGGATACCGTAGCAGCACCTTGAGATAAGGCCTGAACACTAATACTAATCCCACCGTTATCACCCATGATCCTAACATTTGAGGATTCAAACTTCATGGTGTCCATGTCATCCCCCGACCCCTCACCATCTTTGTTAGCCACTAGACCTGTAAAGAACCACCGTTCCCCTCCATAGATTGTAGAACAACGGGTAGCAGCCATCATCCAAGGCCCATATGGTTTGGGGACATGTCTATCCGGATAATCAAAAATCTTTCCATACTTCTTTTATGGTATGCCACTGAAGCAACCCTGAATGACGAAGGCGTGGGGCGTGTTCTAAGCTTACATAATACATTGAAATGGAAAAGAAGAAGAGAAAGAATATTACAAAGAAAATCAAAAACTATAGAGAGGAGGAAGAGCAAGCCTTATTGCACAATCTTCTTAAACATATTCGCCTTTTCCAGTGGTATTACATACCCTCAATTTTGTCCCTCGACCCTTACATTGATCTCTAGAGTGTCACGCCAGGTTTATATGTCGCTAACTCTGGCCCCTTTTACTGGATCGTCGGTTTCGAGCTTAATCGGTTTAGGCTGTATACATCGTGCGCCAGTTCACAATGATGTGAGTATGTGGTTCATTTTGGAATGCCATCATGGCCCTTTCCCTAGTTGTCCATATCGCGTTATAGGAAGAAAGTAAAGCCTCCCCCGAAATTTGATTAATCTAAGTTCATAGGACGGTGTGGCGCCTTCTCCAATCCGACCGATTGGTCCGAACCGAATCGGTATGCTCACGTGCTACTTAAGCTGTAACACCTAACTGGGCTTCCGGTGTCGAAGCGAGGTTGTCGTCTTTTTTTTTAAAAAAACCTTATAACCTTTAAGTTTATTCGTTCATATAATGTTAAACATTTAACTTGTATTATATTCTATAGCAGCGGATTACAAAATATATACAAGCTACATATATGGAAATGTTCAACATTTACAATATTTACATTGTTCACGAAAAACGAAACTAAATATCACGAAAATAAACGAATGGTCTTCCGATGGGCACTGTGATATGTTGGCTTTATTTGTTGATGCGGATGTCACGTCCTTTTTGGTTTCCTTTTACGTACCTGGATGAAACACTCATGCACTGAAACATGGCAGCTAGGATAATACCGCCTGGACAGCCTCTAATAAGGGTCATCACACTTTAAATGCGACCCCAGAGGCAGTTCGGCTACAGATAAGTAGTCGAGGCAAAAACCCGGGACGCCCGTTAATTCTTTTTTATTTTTCGTGTTATTAAATTTTCTTTCAAAGTGCCATGGCCGAATCTCGGCCGACGGGAATGGCGGATCGACCGGAGCGGTTTATCGGCGTTTTCATTTATCTTATCAAAACATTTTATTATGTCATTTCGTTACGGAAGCGGTTTCAGTTTTGAGCAAACCCATAATCATTTACAATTTCCATTACCCAATTCAGTGACCCACCAAAGCATTTAGCAATCATTTGCAAAGGCGTTAAGCCACCCCGAGAATGTGTCTAAAAATCAAGGTTCAGAGTTTAACCTTTTTGTCACAAAATACCACTTGTTAGAAAGGAATGATATATGCACAAATGGCCAGAATTTATATACTTATCGCCGTACTCTCTTTATGACTCTCACATGCGATCTTGTCTTCCTTCTTGTCTGTGAAACACATAGATAAAAACTATACGCTAAGCATTTTGTGTAAGTGGTTCTCTGATTTTATTTCAATATTCGATTTAACTTGGTATGAATTTAACATTAAACCATGCCTATTATTTCAACATATACTCATGTTATTCACTTTAGCATGCTTTCATTTCGTCATTGCTATATCACAACATGCATTTTCAATGCAACAAAATTCAATTTATGAGATTTATGCATATATATATATATATATATATATATATAAATCCCATTTACACTCGTCAATGTTGGTTATTTCACTTTGACTATTCGATTCATTCTGGCCCAGTTAAGTTTGATGAATCCCGCCCTTATTATCATTAAGTGTATGTTTTACGTTTAACAATTGATCTCCCATCATGGTGTCGTTTGGTGCACCCAGCCACTGTGGTATCACTTAAATACCATGCGTCATCATGACGAGATCTGGGTGGTGCATCTGCCAGTGGGACATTTCTTCAATGTCATACGCCCATCGCAGCGGATGTCGTTGAGCATCCTTAAGTGGGACATTGGAAAATTTGAGTGCCTTAAGTAGGATGTCAATTGGTGCATCCCGTCAGGCTGTTCATTCAATATATCATTCCAGTCATTATAGCCAATTAGTTTTGATGAATCAGTCCTTATCATCATTCACATTCATTAGTTTCAATAGCACATTTCAATTCCATATTCACTTCATATTATCTTTCAAAAAGATATACTCAATCTATGTACTTATTTCATATACTCATTCAACGTACTCATATCATATACTCATTCATGTACTCATTTCATATTTCTACTTAGTAAACTACCAAAATACTTGAAATAAGAATAGAATCAGAACAAACGAAGAGCTGTCGGATCTAGCTTCTTCTCTTGATCTCGGTCTAGGTTGAGCGATCATCACCCATCCTAATTACCGATAACATTCACGTAAATCTTAGTGGATAAACAATTATTAAACAATTTTGAAGTGAATTACAAATTTATTTCGTTAACGGTCTTGGGATTCAAGACACACTAGTGCGCCGACGAACTACTCGCCGGCGAGAAGCGAGCGATACGTTTTCATAATTACCCTTATTTGAACCCCCATTAATCATTTTCTTGGGGTCACAACAATGATTGCATGAATACGGGACTTAGCGGTCTGAAAATATCTGCAGCGAGGTAATTTGGAGTAATTAGATGCAGGGTACCACTTTGGCCAAGTCTTGATGCAATTGTCCTTTGCCCGGTCGGTATCGATGCCGGTTGGAGTAGTGCGATCTGGAGTTGCTTCGCATCATGGTACGGTTCCACTCAGGCGAGTGCCAGGGTACCACCTACGGGTTTTTGCCCAGAAAATACGGGATTTTGCATTTCTCACTCATTTTTCTTCCACAAATCTTCTCCAATTCGTCCCATATCAAAAATCCACCATGAAATTCACCCAAAACAACTCCAAATGTGGTTTGAATCAACAAAACTTCATTTTCTCTCAGGATTTAGGGCTTTTCACAGGAAATCGAATCAAATAGGATGAAATTAGGGTTTGATTTATTACCTTAAATCTCTTCAAATCTTCTTTTCCAAGTTGTTTGATCTCTTAGGAGCAAGAAGTGGGGAAGGATCACACCAAAGTTTGATCTTTCTCTTGCCCTAGATTTCTTCTTCCCTTTTTTTTCCTCTCTCCTTCTCCAAAACGTGATTTGCTCATATGAGCCTTAAGACCACATTTTTGGCCTTTATAACTCCTTTAAGTGTAAGGCCATGTTTGGCCTACACACTTATTATACTTTCTCATTTTCCACCCTTTTTGGTCTTAAGACACTTATTCTCTTAAGGCCATGTTTGGCTCAAAACCATTATTTCATTTAAGTCTCCCATTATTCCACTTTGGCTACTCATTTATGCATCTGATTCCATAGACATTTATTCTTTTATAACAAGCGACCCTTAGGTCCTCATTTTAATTTTCCACATCACTGCATTTTTTTCACTTAGGTTATTTGCAGGTTAGGTCAATTTTCCCATTTTAGCATATAATATTAAATCATATGCTCACACTTTCAATTTACATTTCATATTTTATCAATTTATCAATTTTCCCGAAAAAACCCAAGTTTGGTTCAATTCATACCCGGAATATATAATAAAAATTATTATAAAAATTCCAGGGTATTTTTGGGGCGTTACATTAAACAACTACATATAACTTTAACATTCATGTACATATACACATGCTTATTCATGTTTTGAACATATCATTCATAGATATACTTCTACATATATAATACTTATCCGTCTTATCATGTTTCATTTCTTATCATATTTCATATACTGCTCATATCGGCTTACATATACTTTTTGTTCTTGGGCGTATCTTTATCATCACATAAGCGATCATGTCTTCTCATATCATATCATATATCATATACATCTCATTTTCGTATACTTGTCATTTGCTTTTATGTTTCATGCCTGCAAATACCTTAGAAGTGGATACGAGAAAGAACTGTATGTACGAAGAATACTATCATTATCTGAGGCAGTTATCTCTATACGTATATACACGAAGAGTACTATCCTTTATCTGAGGCAGTGATCTCTATCTATATGACCCAAACGAGGTCGTTATAATGATCCAAAAGGGATCTATGTCATCGACCCAAACGGGGCCTCGATATCTGTAAACTGTATGTTGCAGACTTGTTTTTCCCTAATAGGCATGCCCATCTATCTCTCTACTAGGTTCTAAGTAGACAATCCATGTATATTTTATGTTCAGTACATATCTCATATTCCAGAATAATTATTGTCATCCGGTAATCATATGCGATATTTACAATCATTTATTAGTATCTTTGCATTTTCATATCTCATTATATGCATGAATAACTATAGTTACCATGTATGCTTATAGGCTATTTATTATCATTCAATTTATCAAGCTATATATGGATGGATTAAGACTCGAGGAGCTTTCCATAAGTCTAGAACATCCAAAGCGGAATTCGGACGAAGAGAAATTATAGTGCCGATCGAGTTGAAACCATAAGCGGTGACTACAAGTAGAACCCGGCGCAGCCTCTGTTTTCATGATTTTGGACCTAATATGAGTTTCCACCGCCGAGCTATATATGGGCCGTTCTGGGCTGAAGCTTTCCATAGGAGTCGAGAACATCACAAGCGAGGAGTTCGGACGAAGAAGTTATAGTCATCGAGAGTTGGAGAGTCACATTGTGGCGCTGAATCCAGGTCCGTTGACTACCTGTCAACCCACGAAAACACTCATGAATGTCGGGTCACCCGACATTTCTCACAAAAATCGAGGCGAAGTCTCGCTGTGCGGGGGCTCTACCGATTACAAAGCATCGTCAACATCCAAAGATATATACATGAGTATAAACGACCACTTGGGCCCATCAGCTTCGGCTACCCATCCAAATAAATCCCGACTATATCCAATAGTTTCAAGGTTAAAGTTCCCTCTTATACAACACATATTAAAGGTTTACAACGTTCCTAATACATATGACCTAAAACACCAAAGCCTGACGGAGCTTTCTTGTTATCGGCCCCTAGGAAGAGCCGTCTTCTCGAGCGCCCCCTGTACCTGAAAATAATATCCCTCGACAGGGTGAGCTATCGCCCAGTAGTGGAATCACCCTAAATCGGTTGTGCCAGCAAGTGCGTATCTGATGCTCCAGTGAAAACATACATTTATGTAAATGCGTGATCTATGAATGTCTACGACCGCTCATACCAGGAGTCCTCATAGGCTCCTCACACTTGCCTAAGTCACGTATGAGAAACATTATTTTTCAAAACAAAGATATTTGTTTTTAATTATGGACAACCCTCCGATATAAGTAGTGGACCAACTCCGATGTTATATTTAGTAGACTACCCTCACTTAGATGTATATCAGGTGGGCCGACTCGACGGTGATATTTTATATGGACTACCCTCCGATAAATATTATTATTAGTCAACCCTCGAAACCACTCTCTCAATGAACCACCTCATGCACTCACTCCTATTGTTCTAGGGTGCGGATGCATATGGGATAAATGATGCCAATTCGATTACAATTCATATAACACATGCAATATATATAACATGATATACATTCACACAATTTAATCACACAAGCGGTCATGTAATTTCACAATCCATTATAAAAATTAGCTCCGTGGACTAATGATCAAACCACGAGCAATTCAGCAGATTACTAAGCCCAAAACCACGTTCACACAAAAATTTATTTTAAATTGTCACTATTAAATATGAACGATGAGCCCTGGGGTTATTGTTCCTGACCGCTCTCTCAACGTCGATTCCACCTTATGAACCCGAAATCCAATGGCCATTCCGGCCTTATGCATATCGCAACACAATCCATGGCATTAATTACACCATTAGCCACCGCGATTATTGAGGCGATCCGCAGTTTATATTAGGTTCCATAAATTCAAACAATTACTGTCCCAGTTTGGGACCCGATCAACAACCGTTCGAGGTCTCGATCAGCGAAACATTATAAACACTTAAATAAAGTGTAAAACCCAAGTAGGATGATAAATCCCTACCTCACGAGTTTAGCCGAAACTCCTCAAAAGCCAAGACCGCAGCGTGACCTCGATACGTAAGAGCAGCACTGCTTACCGAAGGATTTATTGGTCGGATCAAACACAAATCTAGAGAGAAGTTGGATGTTCTCTCACTAAAATCACCATTTTCACCTTACTGCATCCCCCCCTGCACGTTCTGTTTTTCTCCTTTTCAAATGGAGAAGACCACTATTCCGTTTTGTCTTTTCCTCATTTAAGAATTTAAATAATGACCATTATATCCCTAAGCTTGGATTTTCGACATTTGGCACTATCTCGGCCGTCCATTTCCATCATCTCTCTACTCATGTAACTTGTGTCACATGAGTACATGTTATAGGTAAATTTCGTCACGTCACATGTCGTTTTATGGCACCCGATACGCGATGTCTCGAAAACGTGCCAACTCCGACTATCTCGAAATTTGACGAAATTCGACATGCTAGCTAGATTTCGCGAGACGATTCCAACGGTGAAATCTGTTTCATCATCCGAGATCTAGAGAATAAATTTCGGACTTTTGACCAAAATTACGATTTTACCCTTTTTGATAAAATTAGATTTTCTCAGGTCTTACACACATGAATAGTCAAACCCGGTAGTGACCCTAACGGCCCGGCTAGCGGCGACCTCGCCCGAGAGCGACCTCGTTGGTACCTATTCAGAGTAAATAGACCATAACTTAGGCTACAGAGGTTCGATTTAGGTAATTCAAAAGCCTAACATCAAGTTCACTTATGTGGCTACAATTTACCTAAAGGATTCACTGTCAAATTCCCTTTATTTCCCACCCGAAAACCGATTCTAAAGTCAACACAACGAGCAATTCCCAAAACACATATAGGGGAAAACTTATGGTTTGCTAACCCCATCCTACACAATTAATGGATTAGAAGAATTTCATTAGTCTCAAAAATTTGGGGAATCCATACTTAGTTTCCATACAACCCCAAATCAACTACAAAAACCAAGCCAAAGCAGCTCGAATCTAGTCTAGCGCGAACACCACCCGATATACCAAGTAGGGTTCTTTTAAACCCAAATTCATAAAAAAAAAATGGGTTTATGGTTTGATTTTTCCATACAAACCATAGCATCCATACTAGTGTACAAAAATCCATACTTTTCCATACAAAACTTAACAAATTCCATACCTTTGATCTTTTTCTCTTCTTCCTTCTCTTCTCTTCTTCTTCTTCTTCTTCTTCTTCTTCCCTTCTCTTCTCTCTTCTTTTCTCCCTATTCGTTTTTGCCTATCCCCAAAGACCAAAATGAGATATTTACTTTGGTCTTATCCTTATTAGATTTTAATATTTTCCTTTTGCATTTTGGTCCCCCAGGCTCCTTACATTGCACTTCCACTTATTCAAATTCCTACTTTGGCCTACAATCTTAATTTAACCTTGGTTTTTGTATTCATTCCTTGTTTTTGCTTATTTTATTCCGGAAAAATATACTTTTACTTTTATTATACCCTAAATATGTTATAAAACTGTCAAGGTATAATTTTGGGTGTTACAAGCAAGTTCGAATACGGAGCACTCGGGTTTGTTATGGTCATATCTCCCTCATCTGAACTCATAATCGTTCACCGTTTCTTTTCATTGACACCTTTTTCTTCAAGGAACATTCTATCAAAATTTCATAGTTTTTCTCAACTGGATCGACTGATTGGGAACCAGTTCAGCCGGTTAGTCGGGTGCAGGTCTGAATACGGAGCACTAGGGATTGTTCTGGTCATATCTCCTTCATCCAAACTCGAAATTGCATGTCGTTTTTTTTTCTTAGACTCCTTATTCTTTAAGAAATATTCTGTCAAAATTTCAATTTTTTTCTCAAATGACTCGACTGGTTGAGAACCGGTTCATCCGGATCATCAAGCCAGCTTGTATGGAGCATTGATTTTTGTGATTTTGGAGCCCATAACCTTTGTGGTTCAGGCCCATCCACTCCAGATCAGTTCTGACCACGGTTTGCGTCCAGTTATGGGCCATTTTGTGGGTTGCTTACAACCCACTTTGAGTCCATTTGGATTCTTGGTGGTTAAGTAAAGGGATAAATGTGGCCAGCTTTTGACCTCGTGAATAGAGGAATGCTTATGGAGCTGGGGAAGTCCGAGACTGATTAAGGGAGTTCTCGGGACTGAAGGTGTGCAAAATCGAGTGGGCTTAGAAGGGGGCGGAGGAATATACAAGAGAAAAAATGTGAAAAAGGAAAGAAAGGAAGAAAAGAAGAAAGGAGAAAGGAGGAAAAATAAAATAAGGAGAGATTCTCTAGATCTGGGTGGGAGTGGTCTATCTCATTTTGAAGGGGATTTCCTAAAGTTTTAAGGAATTGGATGCACAGTTTAGAGGCAAAAAGAAAAGAAGACAAAGGGAGTAGTGAATCCCTCTGGGTAGAACGTTGTATGCTTCTCCCGTTTCTTTTAGACAGCATTTGTCTTTGCCTCTGATGTTTGCAGCCTCATTTTAGAGCACTATGCATTGTTTGGGTCAGTTCTCACTCATTCGGAGTCAGGATTGTACACCGTTTTATTTGTTGGATTCCTTCCTCTGTGAGGAATGCTCTGAAAAATTTTGAGAATTGTTCTCAATCGGCTCGACCGGTTGGGGAATTGGATCAGCGTGTTCATTAGGTTTTTTTTCAGGGACATCAGTTAGGGCACTTAGCATTGTTTGGGTCAGTTCTCACTCATTCGACGTTGGAATATTACACCGTTTATTTTTTTGGATTCCTTACTCTATGAGGAATGTTGTGACAAAGTTTGAGATTTGTTCTCAACCGGCTTGACCAGTTGGGGAACTGGATCAGCTAGTTCATCAGGTTTTTCAGGGGTAATCCGATTTCAGTATAATTGGAGCCCATGACCTTTGTGATTCAAGCCCATTCACTCCATATCAGTGTAGAGCTATGTTTAGGGTCTAAAATGGTGTTTAGTTCAAGTTAATGTGGTTCCATTTTGGATTCATAAGAATTAGGGTCTATGCGAGTCAAAGATGGTTAATTAAGCACTAGTAGTCAAGTGTTTTGTCTAGTCTAATTCTTTGAGATGAATTGGCATGTTTTTATAGTTGCACAGGTGCTGTAGCAACAATGAGTGCTTGAGATGCTGAAGAAATATCTGAGTTTCTCCTCGCTTAGCGATATTTAATTTTGAAGAGTGTTGTATGCCCGAGTGTGTAACTAACATTCCTACGACATAGCTAGGGACTCTGGGTATGTGTGGTTAGATGTTGGATAATGGAATTCACGTGAATACTTGGTTCTTGTTTGCCATATATGCTTGTTATGCTTATTGACTGACTTCTTATGTAGCACATGGCTAGGGACTACAAGTATGTGCCTTTGGTTATAATTTGTTGAGATTAAATGTATGTTGGATGCTACCTAGGTTTATGTGATTCATGTCACCTGTCTAGCCCTAGGTGGTTAACGGATCTTTGACCCATATGCTCCCATGTGACCAATTCATTAATATATACCAAGTTCCGAGATTAGAGGAGTGCTACCTCACATGAAGTACATTCTCAATAGGTAACCTGATCCCCGGACCCAGACTCATGTTTCGCAGACTATTTCTTCCGAACTTGAGTCATTCGAGGTTTTTGTTCTTGCTTAATTTTCCCCTTAATAAAATAAAAATAAAAAGTAAGTGGCGACTCCAAACAAAATCGTTCCTCCTAGGGGACGGTTTTTTTCCAAAACTCGAAAACACAAACTTTTCTTTTTCATTTAAAAGTGAGTCGCGCCAGCCCGTGGATCGGGTAGGGTCCACAGGTGCTTTGAGATCTCATTAGCTTTTACTTCCCAAGATAGAACAATCTTTGGAGGGACGGTGACAACACCTTGTCTGAAGTCTCTCACTGATGAATTGAAACGACGTTCATACTCTTCATTCGGAATAGGAACGAGATCAAACAAAATCTCAAAGAATTTTAGAAAATTTCTCTTCAAAAATCTACATACCAATGAGAGTTGGACCCTCTCTTTATATAGGCTCTGGCAAGGCAAAACGTCAACGGAATAAATGAATTGAAAAATTAAAAACCACCAAACGTTTTTAAATACGTTTTGAAAAGGAATTAAAACCAAATAAATCCATCTATTAAAACGTAAAACCAAAGTTAATTTTATTCACTCTTCAGATGGAAATCTGAACAAATCCCCACATGAATGATATTGATAGCCAAAGATACAAGACCTCCCGAGTGATAGAGTACAATGGTTGAAACCTATATAGGATATGTAGGTTTTACCCTTTGAACCTTCCCTTATAGAAGTACGTTTACTATACTAACTAAATAGTAGACATAATATCCTTGAACCTTCTTGTCATTTGTGTAAATGATGACATACCTCATACAAGAATCTTCCTAACATTTTCCAGTTCTCCCTTTTATGTTCATTTTGCCATGAACATGTGTCTGGTTCTACAAGAGCTTAATAAAAATTGTGCCCTATTCAATTTCCTATGAAGTGGGCCCCCTTCACTCTTACATAGGTGATATCCTAATTAAGAGTAGCTCATGTTACTCCTTCAAAATGAATAGAGATCATTAAAAGCATAGTTTAACATTTTTCATATGAGCATCACTGTTTCATCACAGGAATGGACACGGGAAAATCCCCATAGTGATCAAATTAAAGTCGTTACAATTTAGTTGTCCCTTTTGAACGTAGATCTTAAGATCTCTAGTCAGATAGGTTGGGTATCCATTGTATCGACTTACTCTTCTATGGGGCTTTAGTCCTATTCCCTTCGATGATTCTTCAACTAATTCCCTGTTTCACCCTTTGGTTAGCCGATACACAATGTTATTCTTACATCTTACATAATGTAGAAAGATAACCCTAGTTGAGAGTAGATGTCTAATGGTGTTGTGTTCTGGCCCGAATATGTCCTGAGCATGTTGTACATCTTGTTTGTGCTCTACAATATGGAAATTGACTATCTGAAATGTATACATATTGGAGGCATAGGTTTTCTCTATCTTAGAATATCCTCTTGGAAGTGGCGTAGCCATTCAACCTCTTCCCCATATTTTTTTAGTGTTATAAACTCATATTCCATCGTGGATCTGGCAATAACTGTTTGTTTTGAGGATTTATATGAGACTATTGCTCCTCTCAATATGAACATATAACCACTTTGGGATTTTGAGTCTTTAACATTAGATATCCAATTAGCATCACTGTATCCTTCAAGCACAGCAGGATATCTAGTATAGTACAACCCATAATCATGAGCAAATCGTAAGTATTTTAATACTCTCATAATTCTTTGTCAATGCTTGGTTTTTAGATTACTCGTGTATATGCTCGGTTTCTTGATTGCATAGGCTATGTACAACTCATTAAGTACATTAGACTACCTATTACCCTAGAGTATTCTACTTGAGAATCACTCTCTGCTTTATTCTTAGAGAGAAGTAGAGTTACATCTATTGGGTGTTGTGGCAATACTAGAATTATCTTTTTCAAACTTTCCAAGAATATTGTCAACATAGTATGACTGACTTAGAATGAGTTCATCCGACGATCTTTTGATTTTTATCCCCAATCTAACATCAACAAATCCTAAGTCTTTCATGTCAAATCTTGAATTCAACATGTTCTTAGTAAATGTAATCATCTTATCATCACTACCGACAATAAGTATGTCATTTATGTACAAACATACAATGTCATAACCATGTTCTGTGTCTTTAACATACACACACTTATCACATTTATTATTTTTGAAGTCATGTGACATCATGACATTGTCAAATTTCTCATGTCATTGTTTTGGTGCTTGTTTTAGCCACATAACAATTTCACCAAGTTACATAATTTCTTTTCTTGTCCTAAAGTAGAAAACCCCTCATGTTACTTTATGTAGATTTCTTCATCTAAATCTCCATTAAGAAAGGTTGTTTTCACATCCATTTGATGTACTTCAAGGTTCCTCAAGGAAACAATTGAAAGCATCATCCTTATGGAATTTATTCTCGTCACAAGAGAATATGTCTAAATAATCAAGATCTTCAGTTTGTTTGTAGCATTTGATCACAAGTCTTACTTTGTACTTATCAATTGATCCATCTACTTTTCGTTTCCTCTTGAAAACCCACTTAGAACTTAAAGGTTTACAACCTGGTGGAAGATCTACTAGTTCCCAAGTATGGTTATGTAATATGAAATCAATTTCACTCTTAATAACACCTTTCCACATGAGACTCTCAGTAGAGTTCACTGCCTCATTGAAAGTCTGATGTTCCCTTTCAAGCACAAACATCTGTCCTTGCTCTTTTGCTATGACTAGGTTCTACCTCACTATCATTATTTTCATCATGACTATTTTCATTAATAGTCAAAAGCACTCGTTTTGATAAACTTGACTATCCTTTAGATCTACATGGAAATACATCTTCAAATAATGATACATTCCTTAATTCCATTACTATGTTCTTGTGAATATCTGGGATATTCGACTCATGAACAAGAAATTGATAAGTAGTACTGTTATATGCATAACCAATGAAAATGCAATCAATAGTTTTAGGCTATATTTTCACATTTTTAGGTGGAGAAACTGTCACTTTGGCTAGACATCCCCACACTCGCAAGTATTTATAGGATGTCTATCGTCATCTCCATAACTCATACGGAGTCTTCTATGCTTTCTTTTTAGGTACTTTATTTAAAAGGTAATTAGCAGACATAATGGTTTATCCCCACATGTTTTGTGGTAAACCATAACTTATCAACATTACATTCATCATTTCCTTTAAAGTACGATTCTTTCGCTCAACCACTCCATTGGGTTGAGGTGAATAAGGTTCTGTGGTTTCATGTATAATCCCATGTTGAGCACAAACATCAACAAATGACGATTCATACTCTCTACCCGATAACTTCTTAGCATTTTAATTTTCTTGTTGATCTTATTCTTAACCTCATTTTTGTAAAGAATAAATTTTTCTATCACCTAATCCTTACTTTTGACTAAGTACACATAACAGTACTTGGTGCTATCACCAACAAAGGTAATAAAATATTTATTACCACATCTTGTTTGTACAAATTTCAAATCACATGTCATTATGGATTAAGTAAAAGGTTCACTATGTCTTTCAACACTTTAAAAATATGATTTGGTTAGTTATGCCTCAACACAAATTTCACACTTATGCTTTGCATCAATTTGGAAAGTTAGTATATGATTTAAGTTAATTAATCTAAGTAATGTATCATAATTAACATATCCCTAATCTATATCATAGATTAGACAACTCCAAGCACATAAGTAGAGAAGTACTAACTTTATTCATGCATTGATATATTCATTATATTCAACACACCTATCTCTCTTATCATATATATTATATAATCCACTTTTGGATAATAAACTTGTTTGACTCGAACACCAACCTGAATCCATGGTTGTTCAACAATGAACCAGACACCAAGTTCTTTCAGATTTTAGGCACATACAATACATT
The DNA here is from genome assembly GCA_016808115.1 of Tetrastigma voinierianum. Lineage (NCBI taxonomy): Eukaryota > Viridiplantae > Streptophyta > Magnoliopsida > Vitales > Vitaceae > Tetrastigma > Tetrastigma voinierianum. The sequence continues at coordinate 377,736 of JAEQBH010001518.1, forward strand.
TGTATGAGTCATCTCATTTCCAAAAGTCATCTTCAAGACTACATTTCCTTGGCCTTTGATTTCAAAGTGACAGAGTTTCCCATGCACACCTTTTCCCCAGTCTTAGTTAGTTCAAAGGTGGAGAACATCTTCTTGTTTGAGCACACATGGCAAGTAGTACCAATGTTAATCCACCATTCCTTAGGATTGGATCCCACCAAGTTCACCTCAGAGATTACTATTGTGAGGTCAATATTAGACACATCCTTGGTAATGCCATCAACCATTTTAGCTTCCTTAGGTTTGTTCCTCTTTGGCAGTCTACAATCTGAAGATTTGTGACCTTGCTTCCCATAGTTGAAGCATTTCCCTTGGAACTTCTACTTCTTAAGGATTCCCCTTTTAGGTCCCAGCTTATTGTCTTTCCTTTTGTAGTTGGCTTTCTTGAACTTGGAACTTTGACCATGTTCCACAAAGTTAGCATTGACCTCGCCTGGATTATATGCCCCTTTATTCTTAGATCCTATATTGTCTTCTTCAATGCAAAGTCTAATCATCATATCTTCGATGCTCATCTCCTTTCTCTTATGTTTGAGGTAATTCTTAAAGTCTTTCTAGGCATGAGGCAGCTTCTCAATAATAGCAGCAACTTGAAAAGTTTCACTCAACATCATTCCCTTAGCATTGATCTCATGGAGGATTAGCTGAAGTTCTTGGACTTGACTTACTACAGTCTTGGAATCTACCATTTTGTAATCAAGGAAACGGCCCACGACAAACTTCTTGGCCCTAGCATCCTCGGTTTTATATTTCTGGACTAGTGATTCCCTTGGCTCTTTGGTTGTTCTCTTATCTAAATACACATTGTATAAATAATCAATCAAAGCATTCATGACATAGTTCTTGCATAGAAAGTCATAATGTTTCCAAGAATCCACAACACTGATGACTTGGATATTGTGTTCATCTTCTTTGAGCTTAGGAGCGTCTTCAATCAAAAATCTTGCAAGATTCATGGTGGTCAAGTATAATAACATCTTATGTTGCCACCTTTTAAAGTTTAGTTCATTAAACTTCTCTAGCTTTTCTCCAGGTGAGACAAAGATAGGCACCATAGTAGGCGTCACTGCAGTGTTTGAACCAAAGTCCATTTCCCTACAAAAATGTAGAAAATTTGTCAAATTTATTTTTCCCAAAAACAATTCTCATAATAATTGAAAATAATGTGTAACAGAGTATTCATGAGAAAGACTGATGGGGGTATAGAAAGTCAGGTTAAAACCAGTCTCCTTAGACTATTCAATTTTCAGAAAAGATTGGAGAGGTCACAAACGGTCTCGTTTAAGATCCAAACTCATTAAACATAACTTCTCTGTATTGTAATTTCCAATATCCTAAGACCACAAATGAATGATCACAAACTCAAAATGAGTATAGAGTTTAACCTAATAGGCTTATCTCCTTATCATATATTCGTCGCAATAAAAAACACAACTAATAGTCGTAGCCTAGTGGTTGAGGCCTTGTACTATGAATTCAAAGGTCACAAGTTCAAACATTTTCCTTATATTTTATTACAAGAATTTTTTAATAAACCAACAAACCAATTTGTTTGCTTGGCTTAAAAGTTTTTTTTTATTTATTTTTGATTAAAAAACTTTTTTCTTTGTTCCACAAAAAAAAAAAAAAAAAACAAATCCTTAGAGATTTTCCTTTCGATACGGATGGAAAACACCTTTTTTAAAAGAAAGAAATTTTAACTTTTTTTTCAATCAACTTTTTCCTCTCCTCTTATATAATCTGATTTAAGACTGTTACAAAAGTTATATAATACACTGAAACGAAAAAGAAGAAGAAGATTATAAATAAAACCAAAAAATTACAAAGACGAGGAAGATCGAGCCTTGTTACACAATCTCCTTAAAGTAAATTCGCCTTCTCCGACGGTACTTTGAGATTTCATTGGTGTCTACTTCCCAGGATATAACGCTCTTTGAAGGGACGGTGATAACACCTTGTTTGAAGTCTTTCTCCAGCGAACTGAAACAACGTTCATACTTTTCACTTAGAATAAGAACGAGATCAAACAGAATCTCAAAGAATTTTAAAGAATTTCTCTTCAAAAATCTACATGCCAAAGAGAGACCATCTCTTTATATAAGTTCTAGCAAGGCAAAACGTCAACGAAATAAACGAATTGAAAAATAAAAAAATATCGAACGTTTTCAGATACGTTTTGAAATTAAATTAAAGCCAAATAAATCCATCCGTTAAAACGTAAAACCAGAGTTAATTTCATTAACTCTTCAAACGGAAATTCCAACAAGATGTTCACACCGGAACTCTATCCAATCACTGTTAGGTTTCTTAAGTCTCATCCTGGGCTTTAACGGTTTCTCCACCGCCAAATTATGAATATCCAATTGACTCTGGTGTCCATTCTTCCAAGAAAGTTGCGCCAAGTACCAACAAAATTATTAATATCCAATTCACGGAACTCACCCACATAGTTACAAATGTCTTGCACTATCTTGGAAGAATGGAATCCAAAAGAAAGGTTGTGAATCTGAACCCAGAAATCGATCTAATTCAGAGGAACACCCTCCACGGCCCTGGTTGAGCACTGCCATAAGAATCTAAGATCCACTTCATGAAAAAACTAAAACAGAAATCTGCCCCCTCCTACTTCCGTGATGGTAATTCCATTGTCGGTGGGCTCCCAAACTGAGGCCAAAGTGCTCTTCATGACAAGAAAATTGATAGATTTTTCGGTGAGGAAACGACCCACCAAACAGAATCAGAGATTTTTCTCTTCCAAAATGGCGTTATCGACATCAACTTGCACAACCTCTAGACCGTCAGAATCCTTCTCCTCCAAGCAGAGATTCGGCCTAAGCCGTTTCGAGCCCCTCTATATCACCACTGCCACCACCCATAACAGACGCTTCAAAAGCACAAATACTTACTTGTCAGAAAGACAAGAGAGAAGACTCGTCAGAGCGATTGGAATTCCAACTTTTAAAAACAATAAACAATATAATCTTTTATTTATTTGTAAAATACATTTAATTTACTATCATTAAAAATAAAAATTTAAGAAAAGAGGAAAGAAAAGACAAACTTACCTTGATTAGGGTTTGAAAGTGTTCACTCTTTCTACCAGTTTGAAGTTTGCCCCGTAGCCGCCCCCCTCCTCTTCTCTCCTTCTCTCGATCTCTTCCCATTCTTCTACTCCGAGTTTCTCACTACATGCCTTTATTTTTCTTTCGCAGACTACTTTTCACATGATTCTCTGGTGGATCGGCGCTTCAATAAGATACCACCGACTATTACGCGCTAAGGTTGGCCATTAACTCATACGCGCTGCTTTCATCGCCGATTGTCACGTTATTATCAACGCTATTGGCAAAGATTCTTACATGAAGCATTATTATGCCAAGCCATGATCTAATCATGGCGCTTTCTATCCAACAAAATATTTTATCAATTTCTCGTCACGCGATCGCGTGATTCAATCATAATGTGATTCTCGTGAATCTTTCGACATCATTCACAGATCGTAGTTTCTATTTCACTGCAGTTCGGCCATATACTTTTAATCGGTGATATCGCGCCATCTGCAGGTTTTTAAGATTTACGCTCGCCAGATCAATCTTCTCAAGCAACGTATTCCCAAGACGACCATCGATCTATATCCTTTAAAAAAAAAAAAAAAAGAGGAAAGAAGTTAAACCGGGGCGATATCTTATACTTTTCGTGTCTGTTTATTTTTATTTTTTTAAATGAACGGGGATGAGATTTTTATATGGATAAATGGGACCGGGTTGGGATGGGCTGGACCATCCAAAACCCGCCCCATTGTCACCCTTATCCAAAACCCAAATTGTTGCAGTGTCGGGCTTCGGCTTATGGGTTCAATCCGTATTCCTCGTGGGTCAAATAGTTGAATATTTAGGGCCACCGCCACCCAAAATGGGTTTGTATGAAATCAAAGCTGGGTGGAGTTTAAGAGGCCCAAACTTTAGGCCTAGTCCATCTCTCACAGAACAAAGACCCTGAAGCCCAAGCTCTTGAAATTCATCGTCAGGTACGCTCGTGTCCACACTCCTTATCCTGGATTCGCCCTCTCTCCCAATCTCGTTCTGGCACCCCACCCTCAAATCCTCACTTAATTTTCCTGCATAGGCATTGCCCAACCTCTGGTCGGGTTTGTGGGTGTACTGTGCTGTTATTTTTCAATAAAAGGTTTCATTATTTGATAAAAACCTAATCATATTTGAGGATAATTGGTTTCGTCTGATCGTGTGTAAGAATCATTTATCTTTTGGTGGAATTTTTTAACTGTTATGTTATTAACTAAGGTTTTTGGTTGCTATTATTATTATTACTCTGATTGTTTTTTGCTGGTATTGTTATGCAGTAGTCTGATCAATTATCATGTTTGTGAGAAGAGTTTTTGGAAGGATGCTGCTTGCTGCAGCCAAATCAGAGTCCTCTGCTACTGGTGCTGCTAACGCTAGGGCAGCGTACAACCCTCTTGAGGAGTTCTTTGAGGCAGATAGAAGCCAAGATGAAGACAAACCTGTTGTCTACGGTACAAGGGTTTTTCTTTTCATTGATTTTGGGCTCTCCCAGTTTTGCTTGAATGGGATGTGTCTACTTCTTCTTCTTCTTAATATTATTTGTTATTACTGACGACCAACTGTAAGAAGAAACACAGAAGCATGAAAAATGTTCACGTAGGTTCTTTGATGCTTGGTCATTTGTCCCCCTTAAAGGGGTATCCAACTTACTAACTTGAATGCACATTCTAGGAGGGATATGGGGTTTCAGAAACAGTATCCGAATCGCATAGACCTAACTTGGAAATCAACAAATCAAGTTTATACTGATCAAGCTTATGTGTGGTTCACATTCATTTCAAGTAATCATATTTATATTTGTATGGCCTTTGTGTTATGAACGTATTACTGAGACTAGTTATGCTTACGCGTCAGGACTAGTTGTATGTCCAAGGAGCTCTGCAGAACCCCTCCATAATAAGATTATGGCCTCCTAACAAAAGGATATTATGACTTTATGAGCTTGTGGTTGAATCAAGTGACCAATAAGCATCAATATGTCTGCATTAGCAAGGAAGTGTTATTGGGAATAGTAGAACCAAGGCATGGAGATTGTCCATTGTGTGCTTATTTTGAGGCGACTCAAAAGATTTATAGATGATCTTTGCTGAAATAGTATGGTCGCGGGCAAATGTCAACATTTGGGATCAGTTTTTGGTGAAAAGTTGTGCCCCCTCTCTACTCCTCCCTCTCTAAACATTTGCTTGTAATTAAATCCCTTCTTTTATTAGGATCTATTTATGACCTCCTGATAAAAGATTTATGAGATGGGAGTTAAATCCAACAGCTAATAATCATGAATACACTATGTTAGCTTGGAAGTGTTGTTGCCGAGAGAAAAGAGAAAGGCATGGAGATTGGCCATTTTGTGCCTGTTTTGGCACTTACAGAAGAAGTGCTGTCTTATAGTCTTCAAAAGAATGGATATCTGATGGTGAAGCTGAAATATAATTGGTCAAATTGTTGGTCTGGTTATGGAGTTGTGGTTTTGAGAGCCTTTCCTTTGTCGCTTGATTGATAGGTTGGTTTAACATAAAGGCCTCCAGAAGCATGTTCTGTGAACCTCTCCCCTTTTATTTTATTTTTCTTCCTACTGTTTATTTTTGTATTCTTGTATGCTTCCTCTGTGTGTGTGTGTGTGTTTGCTAATTATTCTTTAGCAAAACTTTTATTTGCCCATTGGAAATAAAAAAATAAAAAATAAAAAGAATGTGGCTGTATGTTGACTGGGATGTTTCTTTGAGTACAGGCCAAATCATTTAGAGTATCATAGATCTAGAGATTAAAGTCAAAGGTTGTTTAGCCCAAACATTTATTACCAATAAGATATTTATTTTGAGTTAATCTTATGCTTTTTTCAATCTATTGGGGCGCTAATTATCATAAATGAATTTGCATATCTCCCTTGTGGTTCATCTAATGTTTAGATTTTTATTGGATTTTTTTTATCACCTCAACAGTAATAGAAGCGTGTATTTTGTGAATTATTGGTTGCTTCTTAGATAGATTCCTGTAAGAAAAATTGACACTGAATAATTATCATTTTTTTTATTGGAGCATCAAATTGTCTCTCATATGGCACCATCTTGCACATCAGGGTCTTTTTCCTCATGAATCTTTGGTTTCAGATGCCAGATATCTTCTTGTATTTCCATAACTTCTAGTAATATATTCGAATTTGTGAATTCTTATTAGATAAACCTCCTTCTTTAATGTTTTAACTATTTCAGGTCGATCTTGGAAAGCTTCTGAACTGCGTCTTAAGTCTTGGGATGATCTTCATAAACTTTGGTATGTTCTTCTGAAGGAGAAAAATATGCTGATGACTCAACGTCAGATGCTTCAATCACAGAACCTAAAATTTCTTAATCCAGAGCGTATCCCAAAGGTAAAAGTTCCATGATGATTTTTTGATACGGTGTTTTCTTGCTAACTTCATAAGTGTCTTTTCAATTGTACAATGGTGTTTATCATTTGAAGGAGGTAATCATTTGATCTCTACCATAGGCACTCCAGGTTGCAGATACCATTGTTGATGTATGCTTGTCAAGTTAGTGATGCTTACATACTAAATAACACATTGTTGTATTGGATTACTGAACGGGGATGTTCAAAAATTCAGTTTCAATTTTCACATTTTATCAGGATGCTAGTAGACCAATGAAACATCAAAATCCACTGGGAATAGTTCTAGGAATTGCCTCTTTGGTGGGTTGTTTTTGTAAATGTAATTAAGAATGAAGTTCCAATCTCTGGCTGGTTCTTTGTTCTTTGTTTTCAATTTTTATTGTCGTTTTTAATCAGTGAATGTATGAAAATGCACTATGTACCTTAAGCCTAAGAAAAGTATGTTATGAAAATACTGTAAAACCCACCATAGTGAACACTTGATCACAAATAGTGATGGAACATGAAGAAATTTGTTTAACCTTAGAACAACTCGAAAGAGTGAAATAAAGTTGTTCCTATATATTTAAGAGGGATATCTACCCTTGATATTTCTTCAAATTCCTTCTTTTCATGATACCTGAATGAGTGGTACTGTTAGTAAGTTTTTTTTGACAACTCAATTCAGTTTTGGCTAGAATGTTGTTGCAGGATAATGGCTACAATGATTTGAATGACAGTATACAACATTAAGATTTTTTAGGATTGGCCAAGGCTTAGCTCAGGACTCCACTAGTCATATTTGGTTCGACTTTCATTCTAGCACAATGATTTGGAGAGTCATGATAATTGCTAAGGAATGTTCTTATCTGATTGTTTTTGCTTCTCATTTTTGTCATTTAGCAATAATTTTATGTGGACCTTTTGGGAAATGTATCATGTGGCTTGGCAAGGAGATTGGATGTGAAGGGTACATGAACCTCTACATATATAAGGCCTGAAGCTTACCCAATTTGGGATCCTCATTTCAGTCAGCCGGCTATGTAAGCTTTTATTTGAGGAATGCTCTTGCACCAGTGAATGTTGCTCATTTTGGTGTTTCCTAGACTAATTTCAATACTACATTTTGCAGCCTCACCCTTTGATGCCCTTAGTTGCCAACTTGTGAATGATCAGAATTTATTTTTGTGCTACGATTCAGACCTTTAATCTGCTTTGGCAGGAGCCCTCCATCACTTTCCAATGATTCCTTTGTGACCTTGGCCCATTTAGGAATTCCTAATTCATAATGGCTAGTTCATTTTAATATTGTTCTTTGATGTACATGTGATTGCTTGGTGCCGAAAATTCCAAATAAGCTTGGAAGAAAAGTGGATATCTCAAATTCCATTTGACATCGTGGTGGGTGACAGACTTAAGAGTCTCAATTCCAAGGAATAAATAGATTCAGGTATGAAGAAAATAACAGAAATCTTTCATTCCAACTCAAAGAAAAATAAAATAACAACTAATTAGAGAGGAGACACCTCTCCCCTCTGCCTAGAACTTGCCGATACACCTCTCACGCCAAAACTACCAAAAAGATGCCCAACACCAATGGGGTCTAACCACTAAAAAGGACACATGGTCTAAAAAGAATAAATGCCCAAACTACCCTCAAGTAGCCTCCTCCACTGGCCTATATCAAGCCATTTAACTAAGAGATTCCACCCCCGATTGTGTCCTTGCCAGCCCTAGCAAGTCAATAAGATTTGCTTTGGTTCATAGGTTTGTTCACCCACCTTGACATTTGAAGGAAATTCTAGGACAGCAGGGTGATGGCTATACACTCTCTTGAGAAGAGAAACATGAAATATAGGGTGCACCTTAGAGTTAGGAGGCCATTCTAGCCTGTAGGTGACGTTGCCTATTTTGGTAGCCACCTTGTACGACCCATAATATCGAGCAAATAGTTTCTGGTTGACTCACCCTTGTACTGAAGATTGCCTATATAGCTGTAGCTCAACAAATACCATATCACCTGTTTGGAATTGCTTTTCCCTGCGATGTTTATCCGCTATGGCCTTCATGCGTTGTTGGGCAAGGGTTAGATTCCTTTGAGGAGTTGTAGCATCTTATCACATAGTCGCAGTTTCTCCTCTACCGTCGACACTCTGACTTCCCTGGGTAAGACCTGTTTGAGAGAGGGGGGAGGCCTGCCATAAACTGCTTTGAATGGAGACATGCCTATTGCTAAATGGAAGGAGGTGTTGTAAGAAAATTCAGTCCAAGGCAGCCATCTGCTCCACTGTTTAGGCTGTTCCGAATAGAAGCATCAGAAGTATGTCTCAAGGGAGCGGTTCAATATCTCTATTTGCCTGTTAGTTTTTGGATGGTAGGAATTGCTTGTCTTCAGGGTAGTGCCCAAGGTGTGAAAAAGTTCCCTCCAAAAATGGCTCATAATAGGGGATCTCGATATGTGACTATGGAAAGTAGTATGCCATTCAACCGAATAATTTCTTTTGTGAATAGATCAATCGTTGTTCTAGCTGTGAAAGGGTAGTGGAGGCCTAAAAAATGTGCATACTTAGAGAGACGATCCACCACAACTAAAAATGCAATCAATCCCTCCCAAACGTGATAAGCCTGTGATAAAGTCCATACTAAGGTCTTCCCAAATTTTGTTGGGAATGGGATGCAGCTGGAGGAGGCCGATGAGTTGAAGAGAGTCATATTTGCTGCTTTGGCACACCAGGCAATCTACTACAAACCGGCTTATGTGCTTGAACATTCCACGCCAATACACATTTGCCGCCAATTGTTTGTAGGTTTTGAGAAGCCCCCGTATGTCCGCTTCAAGAGGTAGAGTAGCTCTCAGACGGGGACGGCCGCTCCATGGGAAGAAGTCGGCAGACAATGCGATATTTCTGTGGGTATAATCTACATGCCTAGTGTGTGGAGAATGGGTTGCAGTGTTTTCGCAGCCTCGATGGTCTAAATTATTTAGCTACCAGATCACCCACCTCTCGTCAAGTTCCTCCCAATCCAACTAGTGAGGGGTGGTAATTGCCACTAATTCGGTGTCATCAGCTCATCGGTATAAGGCATCAATCGCACAATTGCTCTTACCGGGTTTGTAAGTGATCTCAAAGTCATAGCCCAAAAGCTTAGCCACCCAATTTTGTTAAGTTGGTGTGGTAATAGGGAGCAGATGCTTGAGACTTTGCTGGTCCGTACGAACTTGAAATTGAACTTCAAGTTCCTAGGGATAGACCATTGTACCACACTCTAAACCTTGGTAGGATCCATCTGAACTCTGAGGCGAGAAACCGTCCCAGGGATTCCACCTCTAGGCAGCCGAGAGAACATTTTTTTTATTGACTTTAAATTGATTAACCTGCAAAATTCTCAAAAGTGCATGAAGGTGGTCCAAGTGTAGACTCCAAGAGGGACTATAAACCCATATGTTGTTGAAGAACACTAGTACGAAGCGTCTCAAGTGGGGTCGAAACAAGTCATTCATGGTGGCTTGAAAGGTGGAGGGAACATTGGTGAGGCCGAAGAGCATTACCATGAATTCATAATGACTCGAATGTGTGCGGAAAGCGGTCTTTGGGATGTCCTTCGTTGCCACCCGGATCTGATGATACCCCGACCCCAAGTCTAGTTTTCTGAAAAACTGTGTGTCGCATAACTCTTCCAGCATTTCTTGGATAACTGGAAGTGGGTATTTATCCGAAATAGTAACCTTGTTCAACTGGTGGTAGTCCCACACAAAAGCACCAATTGCCATCCTTCTTGCTCACCAAGAGTATCGGACTGGAGAACGTGCTATGATCAGCCGTATAAAGCCTTACCGCTAACATTTTATCATCATTCTCTCCATTTGATTTTTTGAAAGGAAGTTTATAAATAACAAGGATGTAAACGGCGGTGTACCCCCTAAGCAAGGGTATCTTCTGCGGATCTCGGGACGATAGAGGAAGCTCAGACGATTCAATGAACACATAATGGTATTGCCGGGCAGCTCCTTAACTCATTATGTCGGTCTCTAACCAAATTCCATTACAATGTCACCGCCATGACCTCAGAATTAAGAAGATACGTGAAGGCACAAAATTTGATGTCATCCATTTTTTGCAGAGTGCGAGCAGAGACAGTGGTGTGTACTATCGTCAGATCGCCCTTGAGAAGAACCTAGTTGCCTCCTTGCCTGACCTCATAGTCGAGTCACCCGCCTGCAGAGATCCTCCTGCTGCCTCGCCTACACCAAGATAAAACTCTACTACCCGCAGGAAAGACACAGCTGACTCGACATGTGTGGAGCCCAGGTCTATCACCACGACACAGCAAGTACCCTTGGAAACTGAACAAGAACCATCCCCAAGTCGCACCTCGAACTGGCCTATGAATGCAGCTGCTAATCCCAACTAGGTGACTGGCCCTGTCTACAACAAAATAAAGGCTCGCGCCACTATCCACAAAGCCGAATTCACACGCGAAGTTCCGACCTGCCAATGGTTTCATGGTTCTTAGGCCCTCGATAATTTCAAGGCATACGGAAAGTTCCAACAGTGGTGAAGAAAAGTAACTGCTTCGAGTCGTCGTGACGGGGAAGTCGACTGGCCATCCTTCGCTCTCTGATCATCAAGTAGTTCTTCGCTCTTTCGGGCTGCGAAGAGAACTCCATGTGGTTCCCATTCTATTAGACATGGAGGGGATGATATGGTTGTTTGCCATGGAAGCATGAACCTTTACTCTTGAGATCCTAGAACTCGTGATTAGAGAGTTGATGCGTACCCCACTGGTGGCTTGGCTAGTAGTCGTATGAGCGACATTAGTGTTTTGTTGGGTCAACCCTGATATGTGGGAGCTAGGGGATGGGCTAATTTCAGCGGTGCCCGAAGAAGAAACCCGTTTGGTGGTGTGGGTCTCTGGGGGGCCTAGGCTGATCAAGCCGGGTCTCTACAGCTATGGAGTTCCGTGCCTGATGCGTAAACAAGACCAATGTAGCTCTGGGGCCCATCTATCTTGGTAGTGTAGGGCTTAGATAGCTGTCGAATGCCAAAGCCCATTTGGCAATGGCGATCGATGTGGTTGACGCTATGCCATGGGTTGCTGTGTTTCACCATCAACCCAATTCCCTTGCTAAATCCATGGTTTCAAAAATGTCAATGACATATTTCTAGAATATCTGGCCCCGTTTCATCTGATAAGCCCTTGATTTGCGCAGATTTTGTCTCAAACTCTCAGATGTATTCCTCCACGGTACCGGACTACTTCGTAGCCGCCAAGAATTTGTATGGGTTAGCTGTCATTTACGCCAGAGGAGATGTTTATAGAATCGAGACCAGAAATGTCTAGGCTATGATCCTCAAGCCACCGAGCCTAATGGAGGGTTGTTCCTTCCATATAAACCATGGAAAGTTGGAATTTGGAGGCTTATGTGATCTAGTTAATCTAGAAATACTATTCTGTACGCGCCAACCAACCCAAGCTGTCCAACCCATTGAAGGTTTGTTTTGTACATGCCAACCAACCTAAGGAGTCTAACCCGTTGAAGGTGGGCATTTGAATCCTCATGGTCGAAATGGAGGAGTCATCCCCCCCTTTACGCAACAGTTTTCCCATAGTTATTTAAGGCGCAAGGCGCAAGGCGCAAGGCACACCGAGGCGCAAAAGCCTCTTATGGCCTTGTGGCGCAAGGCGCAGGTTTTTTTAAATAAGGCGCACCTTATCTAATATAAATAAAAATTATATATCTCACTAAATATTGTCTATAATTTTATCTAATAATACTTTTTTCTATTTTTTCATTATTTGTCAATTTTTTTCTATTTTGTACATTATTTTTCAGAAAATTTCCTTATTTTTTACATAATTTGTTCAGAATTTTTTTTCTATTTTCCCATAATTTTTTCATAACAAAAACAGGAAAAAAATGAAGAAAAAAATCTCTTTCCTAAGTCTTCTTCTTCTCCTCTCCTCTTAATCCAGCTTCCAAAGTGCTATTTGAGGGGGTTTGGGGTGAAATTCCGAGAGAGAGAGAGAGGAGGTTTGTTGAGAGTTCAGGATGTAGACAACCAAATGGCGTTGTTTTGGTTGCTGGAAGCCCAAAACAACGTCGTTTTGGAGGTAGCTTTTAAAACAAAAACAAAAACCTCAAAACAACGTCGTTTTAGGGTCTTCTGTTTTTTTTTTTTTTAAAAAGACTAGTCCAAAATGACGTTGTTTTGAGCCATGGTCTTCAACAAGAGCCCTAGGCTTCCTTCTCCCTGATGCCTCTGTCTCCTCTGAAGAAGGGTTGATGTCGCCATCTCCGACGGCCCAAAAAAGAAAAAAAAAAGGAGGAAAAGGAGAAGAAGGAGAAAAAGGTGAAGAAGGGCATACCTTGAGGGGCTGCACTTGGAAAAACTTTGTGGCACCTCTCGCACCTACGCCTCACCTGAGGCTAGGTGTTTTCGGTGGGAGTGGTGGTGCCTGAGCTTTAAGCGCGCATGAGGCGCGCTTTTCATAACTATGGGTCTGCTGGAAAAGGTACCCCAAAACCCACGATTATCCACTTCTGATTCCCGTTCTTCTGACCAACTCGGTTCGCTGCCAACATGGTTGTGTCCTCCTTTGCCTTTAGAGGGGTGGTGGAAAGTGAGTCAAGCTTACGAGTGAATTCCTCATGGTGAGCCTCCAAGCGACCGACACGATCGTTGTCCTCCCAACAGCCAGCTCTAATGCAGCCAAGGTTTTCTCTAGTCCTTCAAGGTGTGACCCAACGTCTCAATTTTCGTCTCCATTCTAGTTCGCATTCACAGGAAGAAGAAGGGGGGCAACAGGTCAGATCAGTGATGGGTGACAAACTTAGAGTCTGAATTCCAAGGAATAAACAGATTCAGGTATGTAGAAAATAACATAAATCTTTCATTCCAACTCACAACAAAATAAAATAACAATTGATTATAGAGTAGACACCTCTCCCCTATGCTCGACACTTGCCGATATACCTCTCACGCCAAAACTACCAAAAAGATGCCTAGCCCCAACGGGGTTTGACCATTAAAAAGGACACATGGTCTGAAAATAATAAATGCCCAAACTACCCTCAAATTGTTGCTGCCCTCCCCCAGCTCTAGCTCTTCTGGTATAGACTTTGAGAGGTGGGCCTGCAACAGATCTACCATGGTCTGAAAATAATAAATGCCCAAACTACCCTCAAATTGTTGCTGCCCTCCCCCAGCTCTAGCTCTTCTGGTATAGACTTTGAGAGGTGGGCCTGCAGCAGATCTACTATGAAATTTAGTGAAACTGCTTGACTTGGTGCATATCTACCTGCCAACCTGATCAAAAAAGTTTAGGCTGTTCGATATTGGGCAAACAATTTATACAAACTCGTGGGCTACAAATTAAGACTGTTTCATGAGTAGCATTCTTTTGGGTATGTAGGGTCAATAGATAGGGGAATAAACAACCATTGAGGTTCAAACTCATAACCTCCCATAAACTTATCACAAAAAAATATATATATATATCATAACCTCCCATAAAACAAAGCTTTGATATCCTGTTAAATTTGACCTATGTTGTTTGGCAATGAGTCTCAACAATCATATAGCTCATTTAGGCTGCAACCTAACATTTTATATCATATCTTCTTAGTGATCTGAAATGGAAGCCATAAAATAAGGCCTAAAGTTCCCCTTAATAAGTCCATCCTCAATTAACACCAAAAGTTTACTATTTGGAATTTGATGCTTTCCTTGTTTAGGATTACTTGGGTGATGTCAAGTTTGGTAAAGAAGTTCCTCTTGGGATGATATTGCTCCTTTCCTATGAAGCAAAAGAGGGTGTGGGGATTACGGATTACCATTATTTGTTTTTGTCTTTGTTGAATGAGGGGAAAAAAGAGAGCATTCGAAGGTTTTACCAAGAAAAAAAAAAGAGAGCATTCGAAGGCAAAGAAATTTCAAACCCCTGTGTCCTATTTTCTTAGCAACCTTTTGTTGTGGGATTGGATGTATATAGAGGGGGATAGGATGTAGAAAGAGAGAGGGGTAGGATGTATATATATATAGATCAATGACTTAATTCAACAAATCTTTATCCTAACTACTTTGGGTCTTATTGCATTATCTTTTGACAAATTTATTACAATCTGAATCTATCTTAGCCCTACCTAGGATGTATCTTCCATTAGGTTCTCAGCAGTTTTGTTGTTTGGGGTTGCCTCTACCTTCATCCATTCTTTTTTCTTTTTTATCACCAACTTCAGGGTGATAACCTTTCTTTGCAGATACATTCATCATTCTTAGTTCCACGTTACTGAACTCTCTTGTATAACTTTTTCAGATCTTGTTCCTGGTTGATGCCTCTGTACCTTCTTCTGAAACATTTCTTATTTAAAAACAGATGTGTTATATGATGTTTTGGGATTCTGGGAATATGTTTCATTCTTGGACGATTTCTTAAAAAGGATAAATAAAAAGGATTTATCAACTTTTTGAGAGCTTTTATATTTTATATTGGTTGAATAATTCAGATTAGAACTGTGTAAAATAATAATCAATTAAAATTTAAGAGGGGAGTTGTGTTTGTTCCTTCTTTTTTTTCCAGGATAGGTATATATGTGTGTGCTTGTGAGCATTTTCTTTCTTTTTGTTGGCTAGCAGGCAAGGTGGCCATTTGTTAACATTATCATGTTGCCTACTCATTTTTGAACATCTTGTCTCTAAACTATGCAAGATTTTGCAATCGTCATGGAAAAATTCCTTCAATTTGATAGATTTCTATAATCAGAACATGCTTATTAATTCTCCTCTCCATCCTTGTTACGCTGGCTCTGTTGGCAATGCCGTGTACATTCTGCAAAGTGATGGCATAAACAATGGATTTAACTTTCTTAATGGAATATTTTAGATGATAAAGGACTTATTATTTATTTGTCATGGTTTTTGCTGCAATTTTCTTGGGAAGGAGTGTAGGTAGATCACTCGTAAGATGAAGGCAATCACTGCATATCCTGCACATTATTGATGTGGTTTATCATTTCTCTATTCACTGTTGACTGGATATGATAGGAATTATTTATGAACTGATATTAGAAGTTCGACCTTAAACTGTAAATGGCATTTTTAGAAATACAAAAGAAACTTGAGCCTGAACCAGCTTTTTTACTTATTTACGTTTTGTCAGATCTCAATTTTCACAGAAACTTGAGAAATTGAACACATTGAAATTTCCTAATCAACAATGACATGTTTGTGTTTATTGCCTATTAAAAAAATTACATGTTTGTGCCAGTCGCCTTTTCATATCCAAATAAATAAAAGTTGTTTGTGCTTATATTTCTTTGTGTTGAATGGCTAGTCTGAAAAAAGTTGCCTATGAGTAACAGAACATTTTAGTTAGAACAGAAGTTCTCCGTGGCTGGATTCCTTCAACTTCCATCCGAAGGTCATAATTTCTAGAGGTAAAGTGGGCCATCATGCTGTATCTCTGTAAGGATAAGGGTGTCCTAATGGTCTCAGTTGTAGGAGTTGGGAGTAAAAGTCTTGGATGGGGAGTGGACATCGAGTTTATGGTTCTTGTTGTAAAGTTGTTTCTACTTGTACCCACCATCATCCTTTGTTTTTTCTCAGAAGTTTTTGTCACAAATGCAACATGACTAAAGTGAACCAGGTAGAAACTAATTTTGCAATATTCTCGCACGGTTGTATTAACCTTGTAGGGAACCAATCCTGCTAGCTTTATGTCAGAAACTAAGTTGACTTCTATTCAATGGTTTTGATCTGCAAAATTTCTCCAAAGCCTGGTGCTGAGCTGATGCCATATGAAGTTTTGTTGTCTGTGGCTATATACTGTATTTATTACTTTGCTACTTACTTACCTTGATGTAGAAGCTTGAATCTCTCTCTCTCTCTCTCTCTCTTTTTCCTGTCTTTTTAGCGTCATATAATTGGTAATTGAACGGTTGTTGTTAATGATCAATGAATGAATTCAGGTAAGGAAGTCAATGTGCCGCATCAAGCATGTGCTCACGGAACGAGCAATTGAAGAACCCGATCCCAGGAGGTCTGCTGAGATGAAGAGGATGATAAATGCTTTGTGATAGCTCCAACTAACTCCCTACCCCCAATTGGTATTAAGCATTGATGTGGGTTGGCTGCCTGTAGGCCCCGCAGTAGTAGTGTAATGCCTGCTATTTTTAGCTGTAAGACTGCACCACTCTGGTCATTTGAGGAGAGCATATTCAACTGTTTCATGAATTTAGTAATGGCTGCATTACTTTTTGTCAGTGAAAGTCAATATTATAAGCTATAAAAATGATCCAAACTGAAATTTTACCCATTTTGTGTACATGATAGGTGTTTTTTCATGTGGAGAAGTGTTGTGAGAACATCCCAATTTGTTATTATAGATCTTTGCATGATGGTTCAAAACCTATAAACATTGACAGGGTTTCATGCTGCAAGTCTCTTTGCTGAATTCAACAACTATCCGGATTTGAATGCAGGATTCATGTGGAATTTGGCCATATTTATTGGATATATATGTGGGGTTCACCCCTAGGCCCTAACCCATTTGACGGGCTATGGGATTAAGACAGGCAATTTATATATAATTCAATTCTTTAATCACGGCTTGAAAATATGCCATGAGCCATGATTAAAGCCTTTAACTAACAATGTTGTTGTTTCTATGGGAAGCATTAGCCTTGACTACCTGGTTCATAGCTCAAGTACGGAAGGGCATATTTGGTTACCCATTTTTAAAACTATTTTTTGAATTAAAAAATAAGGAAAACATAAAAACCATATTTGGTTCTTTTTTTTGTTTTATGATATGAAAAACATGAAAAATACTAAATTCAGGAAACAATAACATATTTTAGGTAAAACTAAAATAGTGTTATCTTTATTTTAAAAATTTATTCTTAATAACAATTTTCAAAAACATGAATCAAATAGGCTTTAAATTTTTAGTTTTCTCCGTGGAGAAAAGAGTAATGTCTTGTGAATGATTCAGGTCATTGTCTCAAGGTCCAAATCAGTTGTCGACTGTGTTCATTACAGTTATTTTGTAACAGAAGTTATTAACATTTTTTCTCAAATCAAGAGTAAATATTAAAAAATTCATTACTCTCCATTAAACTAAATACTAACAATTATTTTGTAAAAGGAGTAATTAACATTTTTTCTCAAATCAAGAGTAAATATTAAAAAAATTAATTACCCTCCATTTAACTAAATACTATCCTTCAACTTTGAGGGGTAGCTCGGTTGATTCATTATTAGATTTGTTTTTTAATAATCATTGGTTGAAGTCCTTTTAGAGTTATTGGAGCATTTGTTCGATTATTAATCTTTGGACTTAATGAGGTCAGTCAAGGTGTGCTTAAATTGGTAAGAAGACTCGCAATTATTATTCTTTTAAAAAAGTTAATACTATTGTTCTTTGAACTTTAGAACTCGATTTCAAATAAACCTAAGATAACTCATAATGACAATCTAAGCACATGAGAAGTAGCATGTGGTAATAAAGGAAGAAGATGAGAATTCTAAGAGGTAGCTTTGCCGATCTAAAGTTTAAGGGTCTATCTAATGATTACAAGTTCGGGTTTTCTCATAGTCATCAAAAGTTTTATTTGATCGATAATTTTAGGGACTTATGAGATTATTTGAGACACCCGTAAATTAACTTGAACAAACCCTAATATAATTAAAATAAAATAAAAAAGGGGGGGAAAGGGAGAAAGGAATAGGAGGTTGGAGGACCCTCAATGAAATTTCTGCTTTTGTTGGGGGTGATGATGTGTGTTGGGACACCATGGGACAACCTTAACTTCTTCCTCATATATGATATATGACATACCCACACCTTCATTTCATGTGCATGATGTAGCTGACAAGCAAGCCACCAGATGGTAACCTTACCTAACTCTCCAACTTCCCTCCCTCTCTCTCCTTTCCCCACCAGTTAATCCAATTATTCTTCCATATAACCCAATCACAACAATCCAAATTCACTTACCCAGCATAAAGTAAATTTCACTGTTTTATTTCAATAAGCTAACACCCAAAAATAATGAAAATAAATAATAATAAGTTAACAATAATAATAATAATAATAAGAGAAGTCAAAACGCGACTCCAAAATGGTTCAGTCAACACTCACTTCAGTCCAGTCTTATTTTAATTTCATCCCTTTCTAACCTCACCCGCGGGTGGGGCTATAGATGCCCTGCCCGAACTGCCCCATCTGCCCATCTGCCCGTTTCTCCCTCTCTCCTCTACCAAGTACCAAGTACGCCTTTCCCTTTTGCCGCCTGGCTTTCTCTCTCTATATCGGTCGCACCCTTTTTTTTTTCTCTGTTTTCTCTCTCTAGGCCGGCTTCGAAATCTACGGATCTGGTGTTCGAAGAGGAGTATTGGAATTGATTGTTGAATTAGGGTTTTGCTTTCGGGTTGTTTGTGGTTGGGAGTTTTGGATTTGTCGATGAGGGTGAGGCGGTGAAGGAGGGCGGTTCTGGTGGATCTAGGGTTTCGGGGAATGGGAATTGGTGAAATTTAGGGTGTCGAGGGTGGAATTGAGGCGGGATTGATGGTTTTCGTTGGTGAAGAAGGTGGGATCGGAGCGGGAACTGGCGAAGATGCAAGGCTATGCATGGGCGGGAAGGTGAGGACAGGAAACGGATTCGGCACATGTGGTCAGTCCCTAATCGTGGCACCGTGTCTGTAGCCGATGATTCCTCGACATCTACATCTAATTCTTTCTTAAAGGTATTGTTTTTTTTTTTTTTTTTTGGGGGGGGTTTTGGTTGATTTTCTGTTTGCCGGATGCCGAGGCCTGGGTGTCTTTGTATTGGTATGTTTGAGGAGCGAATTAGTGAATAAAGGATCCCAATTTTTGAGAATTGTTGTATCCAGTTGGTTTTTTTTTTTTTTTTGTTTACAGTTCGGTAAAGTTCAATCCTTAGTTGTTGTTTAGATTGAAGAAATGAATCCTATTTCGGAGAATTGTGTGTTTTGTTTGATTAATATGGAGTTTGAATTACGCTTCTATTTGGTTGGTGCCTTCGGTGACAAACAAATCAAACATGTTAGGTCCAACCATTTATGGGAGAGACACTGAAGTTGTATTTGTAGATTTAGTGACTGGTCGGGGGCTTTGGGGCCATTGTATGCTGTGGAAATGGCAAGTTTGATGATTAATGTTTGAGAGTTAAGCTGTTTGTTTTCGCTGTTGGATGCCTTCGTAAGGGCCTGAGGTTTTGGGAAATCGACTTGCTGGTTGGTTGATGTTTTCAGATGCTGGGAGTTTACCAAATCATTATGTACCCGGGGAAAACATAAATGACATAGATTTTAGATTTTATACTATGTTGGTTCCTGACCGAATATATCTTGTGGCCTTAATCTATGTCATACATGGAGGTTTATAATCAGATGGATAAGTAGAGATGGCTTACAAGTGGTGGTACTCTCCTGCGCTGAATGTGTTGAAACATGAATATTCTTACTTGTGGCATGATGTTGATCATATCAAGTGACATAGATTATAATAATTGACAGGAGCAGTTAGTCTATCGTGGAATATTTTCCGTCTTCACTTTCTCTGACTAGTTCAGTGGTAAATTTGCTACGCCAAAAGGCTGACATGGCTTTATTTGTACGTCAGCTGATTTATTGATTTTGGAGCACCCTTTTTTGCCTTCTTGTCTAACAAAGGATGGTGCAGTCCAGTTGATATTTCGATGAACCCAATGAAGGTTTTGTTGGGTTGGATTTAAGAACTATCAAATTGGCTATCATGCAGCATCTTGAGTTCTTACACCAAAATATGCTTTAGTGCATCTTTTAGTGGCTCAAATCATATACTTAGGGAATTTTTATGTGACTTTTAGATATGCATTTAGTTTTGACTTGGAAAACAATTTCCTTTTAAAAACCATTAGCTATGGAAACGGCATGGATGCGCTATGAACTTCATTGTGGGAAATTTTGGGAAACTTTCATAAAATGACATCTGGAGTGTTATGTTTTTATTTCTGAAGTTGTATATAGGCTTACAAAACTGCATTTTTATTTCTGAGTTTGAGCCTTCCTAGTATTTAAGCTATACAGAGGGTAGAGATGTGATTCTGTGATTGTTTAGGTTTTCTTCATTGGCAGGGAAATTAAGTGTTTTGTTGCCGGGGTGGATCTTCCACGACTAAAAAAGAGTCCCTATTTAATTTTGAAGTCAATACGGATGCTTCTCTAGAAGCATCTAGTTTTAAGTTTATAATATTGTGTGTTATGCGATACATTTGAGGCTTGGCTCAAGTGATAAAGAGTGGGGGTGGGGTTATGGAAGGTTCCAGGTGCAAGTCCCTATGGGGACAAAAAAAATGAGGGTGTGTGTGTGGGTGTAGAAAGAAAAATACACTTGAGGCTTGGCTCAAGTGATAAAAGGTGGGGATGGGGTTATGGGAGGTTCCAGGTTCAAGTCCCAACGGGGGACAAAGAATGAGAAAAGAAAAAAAATGGGTGTGTGTGTGTGTGATATGCAATATTCAATTTTGATTAGAGCTCATATTTATTTGGAGCAATCTTTAATCTAACTTAAATGGGAGTTTATTCATTGCTGATGGAGCAAAGCTTGCATGGTTTTTATCAAAAAAACTGAGAAATCTAATCTTTCTCTCTTTATTGAAGGTAACAAATGTTGCATAGCTGGTCTTTGTGACCAGGACAGTAATTAACATATCACTTTTTATACTCTACCTTGGTTATTTTGGTGGGTGCCAATGTCGTACAAAGTAAACTTTGCTAATATCCTTGTTGCATGTGGATGCACAAGGTTGTTGCATCAGTAGAAAATAAGCAGTAGAGGTGATCCATCTGGGTCGTCTTGTCTTTTCTTGGTATGTGTCCCAAGCTTGAACGAAGGGGGTTCTGTTAGGTCGCGGAAAGATTGTGTGAAACGTTACTTGGATCTTTTTTAGTTGATATTACTTGATCTAATCCATTTAAGAACTGGCTGGTAATGATGTAAGCTGTAGCTAATGAACTGACTTGATGCATACCAAAAAGGTTCTCAAGAATTTTGTTTTTCATTTATTTATTATGCAAAACTTGGATTGCTTTCATAATTCCTTGCTCATAATGAAGGTCACATTTTTTTGATTTAAATCACTTGCTGGTAGATCTCGGTCCAAAATGTTGCTATGTGCAGGGTAACATAGTTTTAGTTTTTCATGGCACTCCATTCTCTGGCTGCCACATGGGGCACACCAAATCTTGACCTTCTGGCATCTTTGTCAAAAATTAAGGTTTTCTGAATAAAATGGCATTTTTGTCAATAATTAAAGGTTTTATGAATAAAATGGCATCTTTGTCAATAATTAAAGGTTTTATGAATAAAATGGGGTTGTTTAGATCAGGACCATCAGATTCAAGTTGAAGCCATGCCCCTGGTGGTATGTTTTTCTCTACTTCTCTTTTAATGGAAATTTTGAATGAATTATTTATAAATTACATTTTGAGAAAGAAAGGAAGTGGCCAGTTGGTCGTGTTTAGGAATTCTTCTGTCCAAATGCTGTTAGTGTTTTTGCATTCTAGAGTTCATTAACTAACATATTGACTACATAGAAATATTATATTTAATTTTAGATATATCCAATTAACTCAAAGCTAATTTCCATAGATAGTTTTTTTTTTTAAAGTTATGCATCACAATTTTTGAAATGCTGTTGTAATGTTTCACATTTTGTGTAGTTTTAGTTATTTCATTTTCAAGTAAAATTCTATTGCTTTGCAGGATGGTCGCAAGATTAGTGTTGGTGATTGTGCTCTTTTCAAACCGCCCCAGCATTCTCCACCTTTCATTGGAATAATCCGTTGGTTAACATCAAGTAAAGAGAATAATACGAGGTTAGGTGTAAATTGGCTTTATCGTCCTTCTGAAGTAAAGCTTGGCAAAGGCATCCTTCCGGACGCCGTGCCAAACGAAGTCTTCTATTCCTTTCATAAGGATGAGATTCCTGCTGCATCACTACTCCATCCTTGTAAAGTCGCATTCCTTCCTAAAGGTGTTGAACTTCCTTCAGGAATATCCTCATTTGTGTGCAGGCGAGTTTATGATATTGCAGACAAGTGTTTATGGTGGTTAACTGATCAAGATTATATTAATGTGAGTTTTAGTTGCCTTTTCATGCATAGCATTTTACTCTATTATTTATTTATTTATTTATTTTTTGGGCAGTGATTAACTTTATATTTAATCTTTTCTGCAGGAGCGACAAGAAGAAGTAGATAAATTATTATATAAAACGCGAATAGAAATGCATGCAACAGTGCAGCCAGGTGGTCGTTCTCCAAAACCAATGAGTGGTCCAACATCAACATCACAATTAAAACCTGCTTCTGATAGTGGTACACAAAACTGCGCCACCTTGCCTTCCCAAGTTAAGGGAAAGAAAAGGGAGCGAGGAGATCAGGGCTCTGATTCCATTAAACGTGAGCGACCTTCTAAAACTGATGATGGGGATTCTGGTCACACCAGACCAGAGAGTGTTTGGAAATCTGAGGTTGCTAAAATAACTGAAAAAGGAGGGCTGGTTGATTCAGAAGGGGTTGAGAGACTTGTGCAACTCATGCAGCCTGAGAGAGCTGAGAAGAAGATAGACTTGATTGGCCGTTCAATTCTTGCAGGTGTTATAGCTGCCACAGAGAAGTATGATTGCCTTGGTCGATTTGTCCAGCTTAGGGGTTTGCCTGTTTTTGATGAATGGCTTCAAGAGGTACATAAAGGAAAGGTTGGTGATGGTAGTAGTCCCAAAGACAGTGATAAATCTGTTGAGGAATTCCTGTTGGTTTTACTTCGTGCACTTGATAAGCTGCCTGTGAATCTTCATGCCCTGCAAATGTGTAACATTGGAAAATCTGTTAATCATCTACGTAGTCATAAAAACTTAGAAATTCAGAGGAAAGCAAGGGGTTTAGTTGACACGTGGAAGAAACGTGTTGAAGCAGAAATGAATATTAATGATGCAAAGTCTGGTTCAAGTCAGGCTGTTCCATGGTCAAGGCCACGTCTTTCTGAAGTTTCTCATGGTGGGAACAGACACTCTGGAGGTTCCTCCGAGGTTGCCATGAAGAGCTCAGTCACACAATTTTCTTCATCTAAAACAGCTCCAGTTAAGCTTGTACAGGGGGAACTTGCTAAGTCTGGGTCTGCATTCCAGGGACTTACGAAATCAGCAACATCACCTGCATCAGTGGGTACTAGCTTAAAAGATGGGCAAACCCGCATTGCTGCTGGTAATACCTCTGACCCTCCTCTAACGGTAGTAAGGGATGAAAAAAGCAGTAGTTCTAGCCAATCTCATAACAATAGTCAGTCTTGTTCAAGTGACCATGCCAAAACAGTGGGTTTTTCAGGGAAGGAAGATGCTAGGAGCTCCACAGCTATGTCAATGAGTGTGAGCAAGACCTCTGGTGGTGCTTCACGGCATCGGAAATCAGTTAATGGCTATGCAGGGCCTGCTGGGTCTGGAGTGCAAAGGGAAAATGGTTCAAGTAGAAGTTCTTCCTTCCACAGAACTCCTGCCTCTGAAAAAGTATCGCAGTCTGGATTGACATGCGATAAGGCTTTTGATGTCCCCATTGTTGAGGGAAACAGTCATAAACTGATTGTGAAAATCCCGAATCGAGGCCGCAGTCCTGCACAGAGTGCAAGTGGTGGATCTTTTGACGATCCTTCCATTGTGAACAGTCAGGCATCTTCTCCCGTGCTTTCGGAGAAGCATGATCAATCTGACCGTAATCTGAAGGAAAAAAGTGATGGTTATCGAGCAAATAATACATCAGATGTGAATACTGAGTCATGGCAAAGCAATGATTTCAAGGATGCAATGACTGGGTCTGATGAAGGCGATGGGTCCCCTGCTACTCTTCCTGAAGAAGAGCGCTCCAGGACTGGTGATGACACTAGGAAAATCAAAACTGCTTCGTCATCATCAGGAATTGAACCCAAGTCAGGGAAATTGGTTGAAGCTTCTTTCAACTCCATAAATGCTTTAATTGAAACTGTCAAGTACTCTGAGGCTAATGCATCTGTTTCAGTTGTTGATGATGTTGGCATGAATTTGCTCGCCAGTGTGGCTGCTGGAGAAATGGCTAAACGAGAGTCAGTTTCACCTACTGATTCTCCTCTAAGAAATACTGCTGTTGTCGAAGATTCTTCTGCAGGCAATGATGCGAAATCAAAACCAACAGGGGATGATGCCTTGAGAGAACAAAGCCAGTCCAACTATGGGCCCACTGGTGATACTGAGAAACATGGTTCTTGGCCTAAGGGTGGATCGCATCATTTACCTAAACACGCCTCGACTAACAGAGAAAACAATGAACAGATTAATTCTACCAGTTTTGATTTAGTAAGAACTTCAGAGCTCTGCTCAGAAATCAACAGAAATACAGATGAAACGGTGGTTGGTGCTTCTTTGACTGCATCTCCTGTGAGCACAACAGAAAAAGGCGCTGATGATGAACTAGGGAAACAACTTCATGAAAAGAAGGCAGTTGTTGATGGGGTAAATGTTGATGGCATCCCAGATGCTAAACCAAAGGTGAGCAGTTCTTCATTTGCTGAAGATAAAGCCAATGATGTCCTTCCTTGTGTAGAATTAAAGGAAGAACAGTCATCATATGACAGTGAAAAAAATGCTAATGAAAGTTCAAATACAGAACAAAAGCTATCTGCTTCCATGATACATTCAGACTTTGTGAAGGGAACTGAAGAGCAAGTGCCACTTCCTTCTGATTCAGGTAAAGATTTGGTCCCAGAAAGTGAAGATCAAATGAAGGCTGAAAAGGGTGATGAAATTCGGATCACAAATCTTGCTAATCAGATTGAAGAACGGAGAATTGAGCCAAAAAATCATGCTTCAACTGCTGCTGGAAATCGAGTTGTGGCAGGTTTCTATTCAGTAGCAACTGATCACAAGAGGGAACTTTCAGAAGAGAATTTAGGAAATAAAGAAGTCCTTGAGAACTGTTCTAGTGGGCAAGCTCCTTACAAACAATCACCTGCATTTCCTGTGCTAGAAGTAGATCAGCTTGTAAGGCCTAGAGAATCCAAGTTGCTGGGTGATGAAGCAGATGAGACAGAGGAATGTGCTTCAACCACTGCAGATGCTTCTTCCTTTTCAGCAACAGGAGGATCAGATGTGGATGGAAAACTGGAATTTGATTTGAATGAAGGTTTTAATACAGATGATGGAAAATTTGGGGAGCCAGTAAATGTTGCCACTCCTGGATGTTCAGCGGCTATCCAATTAATTAGCTCATTGCCTTTTCCTGTTTCTTCACTGCCCAGTGGTCTTCCAGCTTCGATTACAGTGGCTGCTCCTGCTAAAGGCCCTTTTCTTCCTCCTGATGATCTATTAAGGAGTAAAGGGGAACTTGGGTGGAAAGGATCTGCTGCTACTAGTGCTTTCCGACCAGCTGAACCAAGAAAGACTCTTGAGATGCCACTGAATGCACTGAATGTTCCATCTGATGCTGCTGCTGGTAAACAAAATCGTCCTTTATTGGATTTTGACCTGAATGTGCCTGATGAAAGAATTCTCGAGGATATGGCTTCTCGAAGCTCTGTTCAGGAGACAAGCTCTACATGTGATCTTGTTAGTAGCCATGGTTTGACACATGACA
This sequence comes from Tetrastigma voinierianum, assembly GCA_016808115.1. Classification (NCBI taxonomy): domain Eukaryota; kingdom Viridiplantae; phylum Streptophyta; class Magnoliopsida; order Vitales; family Vitaceae; genus Tetrastigma; species Tetrastigma voinierianum. The sequence goes on from JAEQBH010001518.1 coordinate 403,891, forward strand.
GACCTGCGGGTTCTGCAACCATTCGTTGCTCTGGGGGCCTTGATCTTGATTTGAACCAAATTGATGAAGTGACTGATATAGCAGCAAGCAACTCTCATAGACTGGGGGTCTCCCTTCTGCCTGTTAAATCTTTATCATCAGCTGGATTTCCTAATGGTGAGGCGGGTGTCCGAAGGGACTTTGATTTGAACAATGGACCTGTTCTTGATGAGGTGAGTGCTGAACCATCCTCTTTTAGCCAAAATGCCCGAAGCAATATGGCATCCCAGCCACCTGTTACTTGCCTAAGAATGAACAATACAGACATAGGGAACCTCTCATCTTGGTTTCCTACAGCAAACAATTATCCAGCTGTCACAATTCCGTCAATCATGCCTGATAGAGGGGAACAACCATTTCCAATTGTTGCAACTAATGGACCACAAAGGATAATGGGTCTTTCAACTGGTGGAGCCCCATTTAATCCCGATGTCTACAGGGGCCCTGTATTGTCATCTTCTCCTGCAGTTCCCTTCCCCTCAACCGCATTCCAATATCCAGTGTTCCCTTTTGGGACCAATTTCCCCCTGCCTTCAGCTGCATTTTCAGGCAGTTCGACAACTTTTACAGATTCCTCATCTGCTGGGCGGCTTTGCTTTCCTGCTTTGAATTCCCAGTTAATTGGACCTGCGGGTACAGTCCCATCACATTACCCCAGGCCTTATGTAGTGAACCTCACTGACAGCAGCAACAGTGGTAGTCTTGAGAGCAATAGGAGATGGGTAAGGCAGGGCCTAGACCTCAATGCAGGACCTGGAGCTCCAGAAATTGATGGGAGAGAGGAGTCTGCAGTGCCCCTCGCGTCAAGGCAACTCTCTGTTGCCAGTTCACAGGCCTTAGCAGGGGAGCAAGCAACAATATACCATGCGGCTGGTGGTGTTTTGAAGAGGAAGGAGCCTGAGGGAGGATGGGATACAGAGAGGTTTAGTTACAAGCAATCCTCATGGCAGTAAGAATCTGCTGTGGTACAGTTGGTTGACCATGGAGGCTTGGTAAGTTTTTTAAACATGTTTACCTGATGTGCATTAAGTTAGGGAATTGGAAGTATGAGGGCCAGTTAAGAGCATCTCCTAGAGCACTCTTTTCTTTCCCAGGCATTTTTCACCATCACCAAGTTCACTATGTCGTATAACTGGTTATTTTTTAATGCTAAGTCATTCCCAGTAGATAAATGGGTGACATCGTTGAAGAAAGGCATTATGGCACATTGTGATTGTTAAATGTTGGAATTTGTGGAAAAAGAGGTAATTTCAGAAGGGATGCTTTTTTCTGGGCTTAAATGTACTTTCTGTTTGTTCTCACTTCATTTGGAGGAGGGCTACCATAGAAGCAAAAGCTTTGGAATTTTTTGCTGTTTGTTTTGAGAAAGAAAAAATTTTCATAGTTTCTCTCTCATTCTATTTCTCTAGCGAACCTCATTTTGAGGGAGAATATTAGGTTGAAATAAGAGATTTCCAAAGTATTTTCCTCTCTTTTTATCTCAAAGCAAATGCAGTGTTAATCCACATGCTCTGTTGTTTTTTTCTGTTGGGATGGTATCTTTATCAGAACTTTCTTACTTCTGCTTTGTGCACTTTTTTTTTTCCCTTAATAACTAACTATAAATTCTTGTCATCTTTAATGATATCAATCCGATTCTAAGCTTTTGGTTTCATTTTTTTGCCTCTTTTCCCAGATGGGAAGTGGATAACCCCAGAAGTCATCATCTAACTGGTTTGCTCTCAGAGGATGGGTGGTAAGTGAGTTATTTGATGTGTTCATAGTCTCCGACCCCCACCTTTTCTGGTTGTATCAGTTGTATTAAAGGCTTTCTTTCTGGGGTCTACTGGCTGTTTGTTCTTAAATGTATTCTGGGTGGATGCAGATCATCAGTTTCCCCTTCTGTAGATATTTAACTGTTAAAGCATGGTCTGTGTTGCCCGGACATTCAAAATTGGTTCTGCATTGATGCTTAGTGCATATTCCCTTTACCATGGACCCAAATCGATCCCCTCCTTATCCAACCATTCTGGCAAGGGAGGTTTGTTGTGAACTGCTTTGAGCGGAATCCCTTTTGTTGTATCTGCTTTGTTAATTTATCTTTCTTTCACCTCTTTCATATGCTCATCTCTTTTTCATTTTTTTTTTTCTTTCTCAACATACACAAATGTTAGTTTTTTTTTCCTCTTTAAAAATTTTAATTTATCTGGCATGATTCGGTTGCTCTGGTTGGTGATGTATTCTGAATTTCTTTGAAGCCCAACTATTTGTCTCATTTGCTACTGTTTAATTTCCTGCCTCCAACTCTATTAATCTTAGATTAATTATATATAGGCTACATTTGTAAATATTGTCTTTTTTGGGTTTAGCGGAATTAGACCATAAATCTTATTATTTCTTATATCTTTTTGGTCCTTTTTGCTTACATGTTGGCTAGGTTGTTTTGATGGAACCCCTTGTAATGGAAATTATGAGCTGTGTATGATGGATGGATTTCGGTACTGAAAGGGCGCAAACCAAACCAATTTTGTGTGGTTGCAGCTTGGAAAATGTAATTTAAGGTCTTACAAGATTATGAATTGCCAGCATGTGATCTCGGAAGTAGTGTTGTCCTAATTCAAATGGGTGTCATGGTGACAGTTTGTCATCAGATAGCATAAACCATAGAATCGTTTTATTTTCTTTACAGTTAGGCGTCTGTGATGGAAGTAACCAATCTCATATCCCAAAACTCGAATCTCGAAACTCGGCAAGCCACAGAAGATAGTATGGTACTCGTTGAGCTCCTTCTGATTATGAACTGTTGTGATTTTTCTTTAGATATTAGAATTGCAAATAAGCTGGGGAATGCAAGCAAGCCCCTATCGTGACTTATCTTTCACAGTAAGTAGGAAAGGGTTAAGGGATGTTACAGGATTATGTCTCCTCGGTGGTGATGAAAAAAGTAACCTACATCTTTCAGCTGCCCTATCTTTTGTCTGGAGAGATTTCAAAGCTGCACAAGGTTAATATTGGAAGTAAATATTAAAGAGTATGGATTGCTGGCATCCTTTTTTTTTTTTGCTTGTAATTGTCCATTTACTTCCTCCTGTATTTGAATCAGAATATCTTTATCATCCAGATTACCTCCAATGTCTTTTTTTTTTTTTTATTCCTCCCTCCCTCCCTCCCTCCCTCCCTTTGGTGCTTGTTTTAAAAGTGGAAGTGGTAGTTCAGTTTTTATTTTGTTGATTGCATCAATGTGATCAGAATGCTGATTTCCTATTTGTTATGCAAAGGGAGTCAGAGTCACAGGGACTTGAGAATGCACCTTCTCCTTCCCTGTACTGAACTCTCAATGGAGTGAGCTTATCTCAACTGATTGAACTCTCTGCACTAACTAGACAATCAAATACCCCTGGAAGCTGTAACGCCTTTTGAGTGTCAATGTAGTAGCTAGAAGTTTGTTCCTTTGCCTCATGATTTGATGATATCTTGATCAATCAAATCAGAGCTATGATGAGAAGAAGGCACCACCTTTTCGTTTGTTGAATGGAATAGAATATTCAATGCCCGTCTTTGATCACTTGTATTTCAATCTATTTTACGGGTCCAAATTCTTAATTTGTCAGAACTTACGACATTTTGAAGCTGCCATGTTAGGAATGGCATTTGATGTCCTGATGCTGATCTTGCTTCAAGTTTCAAAAACAATTTACTAAAAAAAGTAGAAATCACTCCCTTCTTTGGTACGAGGTATATTTAGGTGCCAAACTCTCCTATACGTTAAGCTTAAAGTGCCTCTCTATATGAAGATAAATCTAGTCATTTTCTCTATATTAAATTTACAAATTATTATTTCAAATCCAACTTAATTAATCAATAAGAAAAAAGATATTAGACACTTCAAAGTAACCTTAAAATGAAATATATAAGTTTTTAAGAACTAAATTTTTTTTTTCTTCACTGTTAGAATTTATTTCATTTCAGTAGAACTTCAAAGACCAAAGATGTATCATTGTCTATTTAGCATTTTGTTTTTTCAATGATTAAAATACCTTATTAACGAATTTCATTTCCCATACAATTAGAATCCCCCTTTGTCAACTCCTATTATATTTTCACAGGGACGGCCACTTTTTCCTATTTAAGGCAGACATTCTTATTCTGTCTTATCCAGCATTTCAATTCAACAGCCACTCATGTAAGGGGAATATGCCAATCATTGGTTCATGACAAGACAGCAAACCCTAATGAAACGGACCCTCGGAGATGAAGAGGCTCAATAATGGCCAGGGCTGAAATGAATTAGCAAAAAGACTAGGCCTTTTTCAATATTGGACCCACCATCCAATTAACTGACTATGAGTGACTATTTTTTAAAACATTTGAAACCTGAAGAGTAGCTAGGTTGGTTTAAAACCTAAGCCTTATGTTTAATTCAAGGGTCACCAAGTCTCCTCAAGGCCATTAGAAGTTTACTTGATCGTTACCTTCAAGACCCCATAAAATTAATCAAGTGTCATCCACAATTATAAAAAAAATTGAAGCATTTGAACCCGTTATTAGACAAGCATATATATATATATATATATATATAATAAATTGACCCGTAGCATTTCTTGGTCAAACTAAGTGCTTCAGATAAACCAAGGGTGAAAAAACAATACATACATCTGTGACACAACAATTTTCACTCAACAAAAAGAAACAAAATGAAAAAAAAGAAAGACATTTCAACTCAATTCTTTACAATGAACAAACAATTGCATTCAAGAATACCCAAATTTTCCCTAAAATAATATAAAATAAAAGTTGAAACAGATAACAAGCATGATTATGAAAAATATTCAGAATTGATATGCTGCATTTCAACACAAGACAGCTAAATGCTTCCTGAAGGTCTTAACTCTGATGGAAACAAAGCCTCTGGACTGCGTATTAGTGTGGTTGAACTACGTCATCTGAAATTCTAAATTATTATGAAGGAAGGATGAGTTTCATTTAAAACACACGAGGCTCCTTCCAACAAATACTTTCCTGAAATTTGGAGTAAGAAAGATATGTTAATCAATATCTCAAATTACACACATGTAAATTCTAGTTGAAAAAGAACATGAAAGAGGAATGCAAATAATGGGGTCTTTCTCATGTGGGATTTCTTCTGTGTTGCAAGGGCATGACAGATGACAGAATGATGAAATGAAAATGAGAATCTAGTAAAAGAAAATACAGAATAACTTGGGTCTAGTTGTTAGTTATGCTCGAAAAAGCTATCTAGTCTTGAATGAAAGAAAAAAAAAAAGACATGTTCGGAAATTAAAAAAAAAAAAAGAAAATAGAGTGATTTCTGACATCTTTTAGTTGTTTTTTTTATTTCTTCACTTGTTTACTGAGGTTTATTTCAAACAATAATTACAAAATGTGGAACAGGATTAAAAATAAAGTATACAGGCAAAAGCAATTTTGAAAAACATTTAAGAACCTAGAAAACAAGCTAAAAACATTTCAATTTCTCTTCTCCAAAATATTTCCTAAACAGAGCCTATGTTTTCTCTATGAAAATTATGAAGAAGTGTTTCGAAATGCCATTTTCCATTGATGGGGGAACAAGGTAGTATGGTGAAATATATTAGCAGAATGTTAATGACAATGCTACCATAGAAGCATTGTACAGGTAAAAGCGAGAAAAAACCTCTTTTGACTTCTTGTTTTAATATTCAAACACATAAAACAGGAGATAAAGAATGGTGAAAATCATGCTCAACAGAAAATAAGCAAGTCCTAGGATGAAATAAGTGAAGGTCCCTTACAGCCATCCTCGTCGGTGTTTTCTTTTCTTCTCCTTTTGTTTTTGTTGTGGCTTGATAACCACCTTGATTGCAGCATCAAAGACAGCTTTCACATTCTGTGATTTCCAAAAGAAAGTTTCAAGGTATCTGTCAGACAATAAAGAACATCATTGCCTATTATAATTAACAGCAAAGAAAGTGGCAATGTAGGGACAATTCAAGCTTCCTATCTATCAGCCTTTTAGAATATCCTAAGGATGTTATGCCATTCAGAAGGGCTTTCAAATAGAACTATCATAAAGAGGAGAATAGTTTTCAAATGGATATGGCATTCAAATTAAGCATGTGCTTTCAACAAAGCACAAGGAGAGTTGCATGGAGTTCTTTAGGGAGGCTGGAACCATAAATGTATTCTCGCAAGAAATGTGAAACTTTTGCACTTTTGCATTTCCATCATATTAACACACATTCAAATTACAACGCTGAGTTCATCAATAATTATACTGTTCGTTTTAGATAGCCTGAGGATAACCAGTATGTGTCTCTCAGAATTCTATTTTTTATTTTTTTTGAAAAAGGAAACCTCTACCATATATCTGGTGGAAGTGAGACGAATGGAAAAATTTAATATGAAGGGAAGCAAGAACTGTAGGCCCATCTTTAAGTTTCCCTTAGAAAATCGTGCAATAATCGGAAGAACTCTCTGATCAAGATATTCATGCTGGTAGAACTGTTTTATTTCCTATGGCTGGCATGACCTGAGAAGATCCTACTTTTCCAGAAAAAAGATCCACAAGGGTGTGTAGACTCTGAAACAGTAAATATTACCCCTCCATGGAAAGCTTGTGACATTTTATCAGTACCAAGGGGGAAAGGGATAAAATTTTCTGGATGATGGACAAAAATGGGCAATACTCAGTTAAAGCTTACTGTAGGCAATTGGAAGGTGAAATTTCCAGCCTTATTCCAGAAGGCCTAGTTTGGAATAGCTGTATCCCCCTAAAGTAAGTGTGTTCTTGTGGGAGGTGTGGTGGGGTAAGGTGCTAACCTTGAACCAACTGAAAAAAAGAGGATTTCAGCTCACAAGTTGATGCCCACTATGTCACAAAGATGAAGAGAGTCTTGAACACCTTTTGTTTCACTGCCCAGCAGTTTGGGGCATATGGGCTGCTATATTCTCTTTGCTAGGAATGGATTGGGTTTGCCCTCTCTTGGCAAAAGATCTGATGATGGAATGGAAAGCCTTTCCTGTTAGAAAGAAGGCGAGATTGGAAAACGATTCCATCTAGTCCTTTCTGGGCAATTTGGAAGGAAAGAAACATGATTGTTTTTTAAAATGAGAGCTTTTCGTTCAGTAGACTGAACCAAGCCTTCATAAATTCACTCACTACTCGGGCAGGATTAATATATGAAGGGGATTATTGTAAGGTTTGCTTTTGTGTATTCTCGAATTTCTTGGGTGGGGGAAGGTAAAATGCTTTCTTTACCTTTTTTGTTCTCTCATTGCAAGTCCCTTGTATACTTTGGGGTTTGGCCCTTTTTTATTAATATATTGTTTAGTTTACATATCAAAAGAAAAAAAAAATTATCAGTACCTGCTGAGTTTTTGAGCTGCATTCTATATAATATGCAGCACCAATCTGTCTGCGGAGTTCCTCACCCTGATTATTCAAAAATCACTACAATTAATACCAATGTTAAAATGATTGGTCAACAGAGAGCATAAAACAACTACTGAATAGACACCACACCTGCGCAGTGGTCACAGGAACCAATCCAGGATGATCAGCCAAATAGTGCTTGTCCTCACGAAGATCTAGGAATCCAGTAGAACTCATTCATCAAAAAATTAATCAAATAGCAGCTCAAAGAAGACAACCAACATTAAGGACTTCTAAAATAAAACATATATGTCAATACATATTATATAATTGGTTTTTACACTCTTTCTCAGAAATAGAACATAGGCATAGCTACACCATGAAAATTAGAATGATTAAGTGGAATCTCACTCACTTTGAAATATAACATATATGTCAATACATATTATATAATTGGTTTTTACACTCTTTCTCAGAAATAGAACATAGGCATAGCTACACCATGAAAATTAGAATGATTAAGTGGAATCTCACTCACTTTGAAATATAGTATTAAAGGGATATGCTTATTCAGAACTTGCTAAACTGGAACATAATATACTAGTTCAAAACCTATGAGAATCGTAGCTGTCTGAGGTCAGTTTGTGTGCACCTCAACTAATCCCACGTGGCCCTAAAGTTAATGACCGGGTAAAACATCCAATGACCCTGAGGGGACTCAAACCAGTGACCATTGGGTAACTGTTAGGTGTGAATTGTATCTTGTTTTGAGCATTCATTTCCTACACTTAATGAGTTCTTAATGTTAAATTCACACCTATATAGTTCAAATGCAGCCTAAGTTCCTCTCTTACTTTGGTTTTGCAGATAAGGAAGAAAACCTGAGCAAAGGAGGAAATAAAGTGAAGAATTGAAAATGTGCTGCTAAAGTGCCCATGTCATGACATGGAGCTTCATGTCGCGACATGGAATCCCCTCAGGATGAAAGCCCACACACCGCCATGTCACGACATGGACTTGTATCATGTTGTGACATCAAGGGGTTCGAGGACCAAAGCTGAAGTCCACTCATTGCCATGTCGCGACATTTATCTCATGTTGCAACATCAAGCCAAGAGAAGATCAAGGGTGAGGAGCACTTACTGCCATGTCACGACATGAGAGATCTTCATGTCACACCATCATATACATCTGAAGAAGAACATTTGAAGCAGCCATACTATCATGTCGTGACATGAGAGATCTCGATGTCGTGACATGAAAGATCTCGATTGAATAAGAACATTTGAAGCAGCCATACTATCATGTCCTAAAGCGAACTCACTGCCATGTCGCGACATGGCGTCGACAGAGCACTTTTTCTGCAGCCCTTTTTGGCCCATTTCCCAAGACTATAAATATGTGTTTCTTAGACAAGGACAGGGGTTCAATTTTGGTGAGAGAACACCCATTCTAGGGTTTCTCTCATCCTTAGCTAGAATAAACCTAGGGTGTTTTTGGTTGGATTTCTTTTGGATTTGGAGCCAGCTTGAAGAAAATGCTCATAGAGGGTGTTTACAGCTTGGAACCAGTTGGAAAGCACTTCATTTCAGATCGTTTTGTATCTCACACCTTATCTCTTTCCCATCTCTTTCTTTATTTTGATTTGTAATCAAGATTCTGGATGATATGATAGCTGTAATGAAGAACTAAATCATCCTCTAGGGTTGGTTGTAGACATTAATGCTTGGATTATATATTTTTTAGAATGATTTTGCAAATGTTTGCTTGTGTTGATGCTTATTGATGTAAATATGGAATTACTATGATTTTATCTAATTGAAATGTATTGGGATTTGTGCTTGAGAACAAGATTAGAAGAGTTTTACCTAGGGCTTCCAAAGTGACAGCTAGAAATTGACCCGGGGTCTTGACCAAGTCTTTGAAATATATTTCAATTGGTAAAATTAACTTAGCCAAATCAAAGAGACTTAGAAAATTAGCAATAGCCAGTACTAAATGGATTTTATTAGGGTTAAGCATCAATAAAGCATTGTGCTAGATTTGTAAGGACCTAGCGGTGATCAAATCTAGCACAATTGGGGTTTTCCTATTGCAAGGACCTGACAGTGACCAATAGGATACCTAAGGGAAACTTGCCTTAGAAAAATATCGCACTTAATCACCTAGAAAAACTTAGAGTAGCGAGGGTTAGTACAAGAAATTGAGGGCGAGTCACGAGTGATAGCCCTCCATACCAATCTCCAGCAGACAAACTATGGCAAGACATTCACATTATTTGCTTTTATAAAATATGAACCACATGCATTAATCGAAGCAACCAACCCTAGTTCTTTACCTTGAGTTTTATTCGTCAAAATCTCATTTTCTTTGGAAATCTCCACATAATCCAATTTCCCTTGTTTTAGTTTAGTTTTAATGTAGTTTAGATTATATTCTCATCAGAAAAATAGTTAGCTTAAATAGTGAGAAGTTCGATCAGTTGAGGTACCCAGTGGATTTCAAGCACTGAGTCCATTCCCTACGGGTTCGATTATCGGTATGCGAGGTCCACTTATATTACTTGGCAGGTGGTATACTTGCCGGATAAAAGTGTGCACACACATATAGATTGCCCTAACATTAACCTTCGCCACCGTACGTTACACCATCTAAGCTACCCCTCAGGGTTTATGAGAAAATCTAGATCTTTCAACAATCGAAGAGTGAAGTTTTTTATTTTATCAAGTATTGGTATAAAAAGGATTCTTTTCTCAATATGCAGCAGATAAAAGCAGAAATATAAAATGAAATAAGCTAAAATGAAGAACCACCTTCTCATGGGAGCTTTGCTCAAAAGTGGATTAGACATATAGAATTCTGAAATAGTAAAAGATGTGGTGGGTTTATGGGAGGTTCCAAGTTCAACTCCCAATGGTTGGAATATTAATATTGTTTTCTTAGCAACTTAGTTGGATTCCATCAGCCTACTTGGTTCTTTCTGTCAACTTGGGATCAGTTGAGAAGCAGTTTTAAGAGAAGGTTTATCACTTGAAAAAGCCAATATCAGAGGGAAGGAGTCAACTTACGCATGTTAAGCAATCTCGATGGTCTACCAATATACTTCATCTAGTCATTCCTAGGGAATACAAATTAGATGCAAGATTTGCCTCTACTAAAGGTCTTTGTTGTTTTGTTCAGCATAGTTTCTCATAGAAATGCTTGGTTTTGTGCAGCTTTGAAAGGTAAAGGTACGAGCGGTTACTGGAACCCCTTTTCAGTTCATCATTGGGATTTGGAGCTGGAGAGCTATCCCTTCAGAAAATTTAGATACTGTTCTTGGGGGAAAACTATGGGCATAGCTTATTTTAAAGGTATACTAAGAATGACAATTTCATAGTAACTTTTTCTGTGAAACCAAGCTGTAAGATAATTCTAACACGTTATCACTAAGGAAGTTTGGGATTTGGTCACTCCTTGAAAGTTTAGTTCTAAGACTGTGAAAGAAGATGTTGACTATTTATCAACCCACAAGGCACGGTTGGTCAATGATTAATTGATGTTGACTATAAGGAGCAATCAGGCAAATCATATCTGAAAAACCAAAGGAAATATGTTTTTTTTTTAATTATATAGAAATTCTATGTGATTAACCCTTCTTTTGCAAAGTTCATTGATTGCTAAAGGAACGTTTAGACCAATTTAGGGCCTTCGTTGTTGTTTTACTCACTGTCATTCAACACACTTTGTAAGCATCCTATTCACTAGGGTTGAGCTTCCTTTTCCGTTTGATGCCAATTAACTTATTTCAATAAATAAATAAATAAAGAAGAAGCACGAGAACAAATAGGAAGGAACAAATAGCAGATAGTTGAGCACTAGGCTAGCAAAGGTTACTCCTAAATGCTGAAAAGGTCATTGCTTCATTAGGTTTTATTTCAATAGATTCTGCAATATTTTTTATAAGAAATAGTTTTTATGCTTGTTTTTCTTGATCTGTACTATTTCTTATAGGAAATATTTTTTATACATCTTTCTACAAGAAAAAGCGGAAGGAAAAATAATAAGATGGATGTAAAGATGAATACTTTTGGATCATTGGATTTGATGTTAAGGAATGAAGAGGGTCCTGCAGTAACATCATGTTTTGTGGTAAATTTGCTCCTTCGTATTAGATTTATTAGTATTCAAAGTAGTTTGTCAAACCTGACTATGGGAACTATACCTTATAAATGAAAAATCAACACTGAACATGCAAGGAGAAGGTTAAATGATATAAATCTACAAGCAAACATGCACATGATTGTTCTTCACCAACAAGCAAAATCAAGAATCATCCATCAAAACATGCCAAAAGACTCAAATGTAACTTTTTGTCAGTGGATGACTCAATAGTAATTTATTCTAAGTTCCATGTCCATTTGTTGGTGCTGTATGTTGGATAGCTAACATCAGTATTGAAGATCCTAATGAATTCTTCACATTATTTTTGCAAGTTGACAAGCTAATAGTTTCCATAAGCATAAACCTTATAATAGTCAATGGAAATCCCAGATTTAGTTTACATATCCAGTACCATCAAATGAGATGTAACACCATTATAATGCTGGTCAATATTTTTATACTGTAGTACCCTACATCAGAAAAAAAAAAGGTCCTTTAAATTCAGATCCTATGGATTCTAAAAGATACAATTATAGGATATGGCTACTGATGGGCATCCCCAATTTTGATAAAGGCGACACTTCTCTATTTTAAGGGCCTTGAAAGGCCAAGATCTCCTTTTATTAAACAGGAAAACGAGATTTAAAAGGGCCACCATTATCTTCATACTATGATAAGTACCAACACAAGACAGATGTTGTCAAACTCAGTAAGCAGACATGATCCATTCCATCAATCCATAGGATGAATCAATAGAGTACATGAAGGATCTCACAATTCATAAATCTCTCTTTATTAAGGGCGTTGAAATGCCAAGATATTCTTTGTTTACTCACAGACACGAGATCTAACAGCAATAACAATATCTTGACACTATGATAAGGGTTCTATCAATAAAAGGCAGATGTGACCCACTTCATCAACACAGAGAACCAATCAATAAAGGTACAGAAATCTCATTGATCATGTTTATGAAACCAAGGTGAGAATTATATTCTCAACCAGCTGTGTTGCATGGGTTTGGTTGTTAGCATCAGGTATGGCATTATCCAGGTGTTAACTACTTCCTAAGAAATTAGGGTTAAGGCTTCTCTCCCTACTCCCTCTCATAAAGACTTTGCCAAGCTAATGCCATTTCAGTGCTAAGGCACACCAGGATCTCATATTTAAGAATTTTGGCATTCTCCCATCATTATGAACTGGGATTTGCATTTAAGTGAACATAACAAGACTTTACAATGTCTAAAATAATATTCCACACATCTTTACACATATAACACACCCTTCACAAATAGTAGCAAGGTGTTAAAGCAGAGAAGAAGCACAGCCTTCATGGAATTGTGTCCCTCATGGACAGGCATCATAAAACATCAATACAATTATCATTATTGTAATGTAAATAAGATTTAAGAAGAAACCCGAGTACTTTTTTTCTTTCTTTTTTTGATAGGCAAAACATAAAAAATATATATATATTGACAAGCTTTGGTTTGAATAAAATTCCATTAGTAGCAAAGAAAATCATTTTGGGGCTTCAAAGAATAAGATTTACTTGTGATATATATGCTTCTTTTTATGCTGGAGTCAATGGAACAACTGGCAACCTCCAGAATTTTTTTTCCAGGTTAACAAAAAGTTGACAATTTGGGAGCAACAAATTTCCTTCTCAACATAAACTTGTAAATTAGCATATTCAATGATGTAACAGCTAAAACATTCAGAGTAATTATATAGTCGAGGAGCATCCAGTAGTCTTAGAGTTTGTTTGATAGAAACTTTAGGAAGTACTTTACTTCTAACCTTTTTTCACTTGAAAATTTTGATATTTCAAGGGTTAGGAGGATTTAAAACACTTTCTAAAATAACTGACAAACAGGCTCTTAATCATCAAATGCTCTAGAAGCAGATGAGAAGAGAAATGGAACTGAAGTACTTAAGAACAAACAAAAAACAGAATTACAAGGAGTGTATCAAGAAAATCAATGATAGATCATTCCTAACATACCCAATTTTGTGCCAACAAGTACAATTGGAATTCCAGGGGCAAAATGCTGAAGCTCAGGAATCCACTGATAAAGCATTCTTACATCAGTATTGTAATACACAGAAAAATATCAGAATTCATATCCAACAATTCTGTGATAAAAATTCACCTTTTTAAGTACATTTTCATAGCTTGCCCGGCTCACCAATGAGAAGGCTAAGATAAAGACATCTGCCCCTTGATAGCTCAAGGGCCTTAATCTATTGTAATCTTCTTGCCCTAAAAACAAGATTGATAGCAGAAGTTGTAAAACAATATCTCCAAATTTAGTATAAGAGTTGTTGGTAGACCCACGACAGTTGGAAATTTTCAGGATGAATCTAGCAAAAATGGAGAGAAAAATAAAAAGAACAGAAAAAAGAGCTGGAATTTAATTGTCACAGAAAAATATTACCAGCTGTGTCCCAGAGACCCAGGTTAACAGTGGTGCCCTCAGTTACCACATTTGCACTGAAGTTGTCAAACACTGTTGGTATATAGTCCTGATGATCAAACAAATTTTTACAACAGAAAAAATAATAGCAATAACAACAAATGAGAAAATATTTAAGATCAGGGGAAAAGGAACAAGAGAATGGAGAGAGAAACCCAGAAAAGAGAAAGACCCACAGTCAAACCCTGCAGCAAACATGTTTAGAGAGAGAAAATAAATAGAATATGACTTTTGAGATGAGGAGAACACAAAAGCTGCAAAACCCAGATGCAGAAAGACATAAAATAAAAAAAAATAAACCAAACACGATCAACAAAAAAAAATCAAAATTTCAAAAGCAAAAGAACTCCATATGGATCTTCTAAAAGAAGAAAGAACATACAGATGGAAACTTGTTACTGGTGTAGCAAATTAGCATGCAAGTCTTCCCCACAGCCCCATCTCCCACGGTCACACATTTGATGAACCTCGATGCACTGGAAGCCATTCTTCTTCACCTTCACTTACCCAAACAAGAGATTTTGAGGCTACCCCAGAACCAAAGTTTTCAGCTTTTTGAAGATATTGTTACAAAAGGAGGAAGATAGTGAGAGAAAATCACATGATTCCCAATCATTCATTAATTCATTCATTCACATCCTCTGTTCCGCTTCTCCTCGGACTTCTCCCTCTTTTCCCAATTGGGTTGGCAAATAAAGATTGAAGTCTCAATCTAATTCCTACCCTTCTTGCCAATTAATCTTTTTTTCTCACTTCAGAGTTGAGAAAGCGAGGATTTATGAGACCCTGAATCAAAAGCTTCTGTATTTGCACATTTAAGACTGAAAGCAGTTCTACCCCCCTTTTTCTTGCTTATGAGTTATGGGCGGTGCACTCGTGATAGCTGTTCGCCCTTTCCCTTTTTTTCTTTTTTTGTTTTGGTTTCCTTTTTTCAATTATTTTTTGGGAAAATTCGTAACAAAATAAAAAATATCCCCGTTCAAATCCAAAAACTGAAACAATGTAATGAAAATAAAAAATAAAAAATCGACGAGTCTTAAAATATCCGATGAACATTTTCCTCGATGAAATATGAGATTTAAAGGGAGGTACATAATGTCTTCTAGAATATTCCTTATGTTTCTTTTTACATCTATAAGTTTTGTATATTTTATTAAAGTATTTTATTTTCATAAAGTATCATTGTAGTATTTTATTCTATAAATCAAGTCTAACTCCATCCCATTCTTTACTAGTTGAGTGATACCTTAAGGGAATAATATTCCTTACGTTAAAATTAACTTTATAAATCTAGTATCATTCTATACAATATATATATATATCTTAAAATTGGAGGGGTAATCTTTGAATCATTAGTTTTATGGAAATTTAGAGGGATTTATACTTTATAGGGCAGCTTTCTGAGTCTTTGTAAATCCAAAGGTTGGCTGATGTGGTGAAAAGAAACTGAATTTCATGTCTGTAACATTTGGAGTGCAGAAGTGGACCACAGTCATTATATAGTGCCACCATAATGGAAACATGAATTGGAATGATGGAGTTGTATAAACCTTTGGACCACAGGGAATGGTTTCTTTTTCTTCTTGACTTTGGGTTACTTGGGTTTCTCATGAAAGGGTTAAAATTGGTTTTTCATTCATCCTTTAATTGTGTTTGATTTCCCAAAAAGTATAAAAATGGTAGGGAAAGGTAAGCCAACACAAAATTTTTTTTTCTTGTAACTTCTGTTGTCTAATAAAAATCTCCATATAAATTATTAAAAAACTTACATATTTTTAAATTGGCCCAATTTTATATAAATAAGGTTATAACCAATAAAATAATATGTTAGTTTAACTTTAATATATTTTCTGTACTGTTATTTAACTTTTTCTAATTTTTGTTTTATATTTAATTTTATCAAAATTTTCAAAGACCAAGCATATGTGAAAGCACAAGAAAAAAGGCCTTACGCACTATGAAGTGGAATCTTTACTATTAATGCAGGACTAGAGAGTGGAAAAATGGGGAGGGCCATTTGAATGATTGCAAGGGGTCATCAGTCAAGGGCATAAGTAAAGATTAAGCAACTTGATAAAGAAGGATGACCACAAAGGTCAAGAAAAAGAGAAAGAAAAATAAATGGAAAAGGTTGAGGACTGTTTGTGAAACTAACAATAATTTGTTGGAGATGGGCTGGATAAATTAAATATATATTTGGTGGGTGGGGTTAGTTGTAATGACTGGAACTGATTCACTTTGGATATTGTTATCAAAATAGAGGTGCTCTTGTGTATAATGATGGAGCAGTTCTTTATGGGTTGTTACAACTTACAAGGTGTGGTGGGGACTTGGGTGACAGTTTAATGAAAGCTTTAATTTTTATTATCAAATAATGTATAAATTTGATAGCCAAGATTTTTTAACAACCGATTTTTACAATCACACAATAAAATAAAAAATCCTTACCTTGATTTATGACAAACGTAGTTAGTCTTTAATGAATAATCACCAACGATTTGGTTTCTTCCACTTGATTCCTTTAAATTTTGACAAGCTTTTTTTACGAAAAGAAAACTCTAAATATGAGTTGAGAGTGGATTCTCTTTAAATACATTTTTCATCAAGGTATTAATTTAGGAATTTACCTTTTATTAAATATTGACCAAATATACTTTCTTTATTTTATTAAGACATTATGTGGTAATCACATTATGGTCACTTGTCTTTCCATATTGTTAGCCAATGTTTAGACTCGTAAAAAGGAAAGTTCAACATTTAAAGATTGAAAGAATTGTTTTGTATGATGGAGTAGTTGCTCAAAGAAGATAAAACTCTCTACCCCAGTTGGTATTTAAGCCGGCTACATTTAGACACCCTCAATGCAAGGCCGGCTCTTACTTTATAGGGGCCCTAGGTTTTTTTTTTTTGATCCTATTATAAATATATATATATATAAGTTAAGAACAAAATTTTTTATTGAATAAAATATATTAAGCATTAACTAAAAAGAAATTTATAACCTAAGTTTATTATCTGGCGTTTTAGATAAAATCGATAATTAAGTATTAAAAATCGATTTGTTTATAGCGTATGTTTTGATAAGCGTTATAGCCGTCGATTGATGCTCTTATGAAGCGTTGTTAATCGAGATGTATGATTTGATTAAACTTCATTATCGAAACATTCTGCGAGACAAGTATGCAGAATTTATGGTCGATAGTATTACGTAGCGATCGTATATTTGAAAAGCGAATCGTCGTTTTGAATAGTCACAGCGAACGATTCTTAACTAATTATAACAGTAATCATTTTCTCCCTACAATCTTTATTCGCCAAAATAGCTAAGTCACATCGATATTAGAATCGTATGCTCAAAAATTTGAACGGACTTCGGATGTTGAAAGAGTGTTTTAACTTTTTATAAAATAAAAGAAGTCGTCGCCAAGTGTCAATGATTTAAGGAGTTTGCGAAAAAGCTTGTATCGTTTAATGAAGTAAAAATTAATGTGAGAAGCTTAAAACACATTGTATTTAAAGTGGGAGTCTTTTTGAAGTTTATTCACGTTTAACGTGAGTTTTGGAGAAGTAATTAGCAATGAGCATTTTGATATATTTAATTAATTATAAATTATAAATATATATAATATTTTATTATTTCAGATACCATTTATAAAGTGGGGCGCAATGTGGCCTACTCTTTATAGGCAGGATCGACGCTGCCTCAATGGATTAGTCTTTGATGCTTGGCTGGCTCAATTGGTGAAAGTGGATAAGCTTATAAGAGGTCCCAAGCCCAAGTCCAAGTCCTCGTAAGAATGAAGTATTACAATATGCAATGTTGTAATGTGCTGAGTAAATAGATGTCAAAAGGAAAAAAAAACAAGGAATTGGTTCACAGAGCTGAGTTGACATTCAAGTCCTACACGCTAGTTGTAAAAAGATGTATTGAGTGAAGAGTTTGTTGCTGTTAGAATATATCTTAGATTGATCCATTTCAAGCCTTGGATTGCAAGGGAACATTCAAAACTATTCTAGAATCTCTTTAGATTAATAATAGAAGCAAAACTGAACAAAAGTGTTATACTTGAGATTTGAATGTTACTAGACTAGATCATGATAAGTCATCGTATATTTCTTAAACCACACGTTCTTCCATTGTAATGATTATGCCTTAAATCCTAACATTAAATGGGTGGAATCCTCTTTGGTGTCTTTTATTATAACTCCCCTTTCTTTGGATTAAGTAGAAAACTAGAATCTCTAACCTCAACAAAGGATTGAGATTATGGTTTTTAGAGTAACTCGATTCTGAATGGTTTACAACTTTAAATTGGCGTATTAGCATATTTAAAGTGCGTTTTTAAAGTTATTAATAGTCTACATTTTGACTTGATCATTTGTCATTATTAGTATTTATTTTTAAAAATTATAATATTTTAAGAATATGATATATGAAATGTTTTTTTTTTAATTCAAATATAAATATAAAATTATATTAAATAAATAAAATTATAACAAATAAAAATATATATTTTTGAAACCCAAAGACTAGGAAATATTCATTACTGGTAAGGAACTGTTACATCCACTAATAGAGATTTTGACATAAAAAGGGCGAGTACTGCTCCAATTACAATAGGTAAACAATGCAATATTGCCTTTGCAAGAGCATCGACATCTCCATTTGGTTGTCTCTTGACGTGGGTGAGGATGAAACTATGCGTGGAGAGGAGATCTTGGCATTCACTCATCAAGTTATCGAACTCTAATATATCCTGGTTTGGCGGAATGGAAAGTTTATCGCAACATAAACTAATAGTATTATTTATCTATTTTCACAATATTAATATTTGTATAAATTAGCAATTCAAAAAATTTATATATTTTAAAATTTTAAAATAACTAATTTTTTTTTCTATAAACGATGTTTTAATTATTCATTATTAGTACACCTTATTTCCAATAAACTATATTGATAAACTAATAGTAATATTTATTTATTTGCATAAGGTTGATATTTTTACAATTTAGCAAGTCAAGAAATTTGTATATTTGAAAATTTTAAAATGTAATATTATCCACAAGTCTAACTCGGTTGGTTAAAATGTTAACGTTTAAAAATGCTGGACATGGGGAGGGGAGATATTCGAATCTCAATGGAGACAGTTTATCATATTGTATTAAAAAATGATTAGCTTTAAAGAAAAACTAATATATTTTTTGTAAATGATGTTTTAATTATTTAATATTAGTATATAAATTATTTATAATAAACTCATCTTATAAATATAAATTATTAACAAAATAAAAATACTTAATAATAAATTATGTCAATGTCCTTTTATTAATCATTTTACATAATTAAGTAGCTATCAACTAAATTTTATCAAACATATTTATACAAATAGCTAATATAATCAATCAACATCAAACAACTAATGTAGGAGCTAACACTTATAAGCTATCTATTAGTTGTCAAACATGACCATAATAAATAAATTTAGAGTAAGAACCATTGGGACAAATAAGAGTGTTGACCCTCTTAAAATCCAACTTTGAACTTAATTTAATATCCTAAAATTTTATATCATCATAACAGCATCCCCTTGTGGTGGCACAATTCTAAGATGATTTAAATCCTCTCATATATGAATTGGATATTAAAAATTAAAAATGAAATGATCTAATAAATCCTTCTTGGATTATCGGTTAAGATGAAACATATTAAAAATTAGATATTATATGCTAGATAGTTGATCGAATGAATCAAGTAAATATCGATTTCTTGTATCCATCCTTCATTCAAGTGAAATAAATTTCTAATTAATAATAAAAATAATTCCAAATGATCAATATTCTTTATTATATTTGGTTTCTAATTTTTTACCATTGGTTTCAATGTAAAAGATAAGAAAAATGAATTATTATAATTAATTAATAATTTATATATTTCAAAATTATTTAATTTTTACAAGAAAAAAAAAAAAAAAAATAAATTTAAAGTAGTATGTACAATAATTTATTTTGTATTACATCTTTGTAATTTGTTGTTCCATGGATAGTCCTTCCCTTAAACTTTAAATTTTTTTTTTAAATTTTCTCTAAAGAAAAAAGAAAAAATAAAAAAAAGAATATAATAAATAGAATATTCATTATGCAACAAATTAAAATTAAAGAAGACAATTATCAAATTGCATAATTTTGTCACAGAAATCAAAACTGTAGAATTGAGAACCGCGGCCGATCGGAGGGAAGCCCGTTTATAAAATTTTCCCTTTCCCTCCCTTCTGCAATTCCGTACACTTTATATTTCAATTATAATACTTCCGGTTCCAGCTTTGCATCTTCTTCTCCGGCTATTCGACATTCCGGATCGGTGCAACGCAGCGTTTTCCGGCAGAGTAGTGGTTTCCGATGGGGAAAACCAACAGGAAGCGAGGACGGAAGCCTAAAGACCAAGTTCCCGATACCCTCGATTACCAGATGATTGCTGATATGGACGAGGTTTTCTCCGTCAGCAGCGTCGAGCTAATTGAGCCTTCCAACAAGAGGCGTCCTCGCGGCCGCCCCCCGAAGAAAACCCCTAAAATGTCAGATACGCATGAGAAACCCCTCTTCATTTCTTCGGCGAGGCGTGCGTCTCACGCCGCGGAGAATTTCGATTTCGTGGTGTCTGTGTCGGTGCCCGGCGATGGGTTGTCGGCGGAACAGCCTGCGGGGATGGAGGAGGTCGCCAGGTTGGTACCGGCTATGGACGCGGTGGTGAAGGTGTTTTGCGTGCACACGGAACCGAATTTCTCGTTGCCGTGGCAGAGGAAGAGGCAGTATAGTTCGAGCAGTAGTGGGTTTGTGATTAGTGGGAGGAGGGTGCTAACTAATGCCCATTCTGTGGAACATTATACCCAGGTGAAGCTCAAGAAACGGGGTTCTGATGTCAAGTATTTGGCCACCGTGCTTGCCATTGGGACTGAGTGCGATATTGGTACATTTCCTCATCACCTTTTTCAATTTTGTTGAATTGTTTTTCGTTTTCTAACACCTAAGGGTATGTTGGAATCAGAATTCAAAGAAGAATTACTTGATTTTAGAACATTGAATTCTTTATTATAATTATGTGGTGTATACTTAAGGTCATTCTGTAAGCGATTGAGTGTTAAATGGTTTTTGGTTTCCCTTTAGAAGTCAAGGAAGCTATTAATTTAAAAATTACTGGTAGGATGCTTATGTCATATGCTTATGAGAGCTACTAACAAGAACTGCGTTAGGTTCTGAGTGGTTTAGATTTCAACAGGAAGACGTCAAAATAATGTTTATATTTGTCTTATTGCAACTGGGGATTAGGTGGAAGATTGATGGCAGAAGGCAAGAGAACGAGGAACATCATGAGCACTTCGTTTGATGCTTCAAATGACACTTGAATTAGGCTACTAGAATATTTAGAGGCATAACAAAATTATTCTTCCTTGATGATTTTGTTAAAGATATCCTTCACGGTTGTTACTCCCTTTAGAAAAATACTCGAGGATATTGCGTTGGACACCCTTCGTGGATGCTAGTCGTCTTAGAGATATACCCTTTGAAATTGCATTCTATTGGTTTTGGCTTTGCTAAAAAGCTTAACTCCTTTTAGTGCCTTGAAATTTTGATATAAAATGTTATCACAAGTGAATCAATAGTGGTATGGAAGGAAGAGGCCAAGAGAGCAAGATAAGATCAAATTCCCTTGTAACACTCTCACATGGTGAAAGTGAGAGGGATGGATCTCCAATACCCATGGAAACCTATTAAAAAAAAAAAATCTCCACTACCCATGAAAGTCTCACCGCCAATGGAGAGTGTGAGAGATGTGAGATAGTTGCACGTGCATTGGCATTCCGTTTCTCTTAGCTTATCATCCATGAAGTAAATGGGCAATTGTGGGTTATTATGTGGATTGAATTATGGAATGTTAAACTAAAGCAATTTTTGTTATTTCATCTGTAGCAATGCTAACAGTTCACGATGATGGGTTTTGGGAAGGTGTATCCCCTGTGGAGTTCGGGGATTTGCCTACACTACAAGATGCTGTGACTGTAGTGGGGTACCCAATCGGGGGAGACACAATTTCTGTAACAAGTGGTGTTGTATCAAGAATAGAGATCCTATCTTATGTTCATGGGTCCACTGAGCTTCTGGGTTTACAGGTAATGGGGTCGCGTTTCTCCTTTTTCTGTTTTAGTCATTGCTGGTTTCTTGATCCATTTTCCTGATATCTCCTATTCTTGATAATTTTGCAGATAGATGCTGCTATAAACTCTGGAAATTCTGGTGGGCCCGCCTTCAATGAAAAGGGAAATTGTGTAGGCATTGCATTTCAGTCCCTTAAACATGAAGATGCAGAAAATATAGGTTATGTCATACCAACACCAGTTATCAAACACTTTATCCAAGATTATGAGAAGAATGGAGCATATACTGGTATGTATTTGAGTGTGGTATTGACCATATTATTTGATAATGTTCTTTTAAAATTTTTTTGAACAGATTACAGTTTATCTTTATGCATTACTTTGGATACTTCCTTGTTCAATTATTTTATGACATAATGCTAAAAAAAATTTTCCCTTGCTTTTTGATGTCATGCTTAAACTTTTTTTCCCCCTACTTCTAATTCCATTATATCTGTTTTCATGATTTTATTTTAAATCTTCCAGGATTCCCAATTCTATGCCTTGAGTGGCAGAAGATGGAAAATCCTGATTTGCGAATGGCAATGGGAATGAAACCTGATCAGAAGGGCGTTCGTGTTAGAAGAATTGATCCTACTGCTCCAGAATCCAAGGTTTTAAAGCCATCAGACATTATCCTAAGTTTTGATGGTGTTAATATTGCTAATGATGGAACAGGCAAGTGTTCCCCAGTCAGCTCCATGCCTACATATTTGCTCTGAGTATCTTCAAGTTTGTATGCCTTTGAAATGCATTTATCATAATTATGGAATCCTGAGTATGTTGTACCTTTTTTGTGTTAACTTATTGTAAAAGATTACTCAAAACTGTTTTTTCCCTTTGATTTTTTTTATACCTCTAGGACCTATGTGGAAGTTGTTTGAAAAAAAAAATATTTCTAGACTCAAAAACATTTTTAGTAATTTTTTGACATAAAATTGAGAACTTGTTAAAACAGGTATTTTTCAAAAAATGTGTTTCAGTTTTTTTTATTTGTTTCCTGAGTTTGTTTGTTTGTTTTCAAATAATTGTCCAGATATGGAAAAGGGCTGAAAATAGATAAAATTTGCTTTTAAATATTTGAGAACACAAGCTCGAGGTTTTATCCGACCGTTAACTTCAGGGTCTCATGGGATTAGTTCAAGCGAGCACAAGTTGGCCTGGACTTTCATGGTTATAAAAAAATAAAAATAAAAATTTGAGAACACAAAAAACTGGTTGAGACATTCCAAGTTCTCAAATCGACATTTGTTCCACCAAAGCATGAAATAATTCTTTTTGAAAATTGATCTGAAAAACTATTTTGAAAAGTATTGGAGAACCAGTTTTGAAAAAAGTCCCAATTGTTCTGTCTCAAGATGCAATTCCCTTGTTTATTCACTCTGGTAGTCTCAGAAACACTCATAATGTGTGCTGAAGAGTCTCTGATGCACTTTGAAATTGGTGAAGTTGAAATTACCTTTGTAAACAGTTGTAACTTGACAAAGAGTGCATATTTTGGATCTGGAAATCCCTATATTGAGAGCAACATGTTCATTCTTGTCTCTTCTTATTCACTGCTTTTTCCCTTTGTACTTGACCTGTAACTTTACCCTCTTTCCTGTTGGTGATTTTCAGTTCCATTTCGACATGGGGAACGCATTGGTTTTAGTTACCTTGTCTCCCAGAAATATACCGGGGATGGTGCTACAATTACAGTTCTTCGTGATTCTAAGATGCTCAAATTTCATATCAAACTTGCAACTCACAGAAGGATTATTCCAGCACACAACAAGGGCAAACCTCCATCATATTACATTATTGCAGGATTTGTTTTTTCAACTGTATCTGTACCATATCTCCGTTCCGAGGTACACATTCCCTTTGAAACACTTGTCTGGATGCATACATTTGTTTCTGGAAATAAAACCATATCTGTTGCTTCTGCTTGCTACTTTTTGTATTTCAGTTTCAAAAAATTCTAGTACTTGTTGAGGTTTAACTACCCAAAGTATGACATTGTGTTGTAGTGGTGATGAGTTATTCTTTTATTTTGTCTTTTTCAATATGTGAAATTGCTTTCTAAATGGAGCTCTAAAACTTGTTTATTATGAAATCATAGAGAGACAACATTGATTATTTTTGTGAGATTTTTATTTGAATGCGGAGAATATTACTACCAGCCCTCATCTCTTGCATGTAAGGATAGATGGTCTAAGGCTGTATTATTCTTGTACTCATTTTATTATGTACTCATTTTATTACCATGACAAGGATTGCCATACTGACTTGTGTGCATGTGTGGTTTTGCACAAACAAAGGCACTGATTTGGCTGCTTCTTGTTTTCATTAATCATGCATTTCACATGGTCCTGACTGTGCCATTATCGATTAAAAAAAATGGTCCTGACTGTGCCATTAACTTTGAGATTTTCTAGTGGTGGAATTCCAGTCTACATATGCTCATAGCAGCCAAAGATCAGTAATGTGCATCCTTTGTTTGCCAGGCGAACCACCCAAAGAAAAGAAATTGCTGCCTTCCCATTCATCCTACATCCATTTGGGCAGTAATTTATTTACTCCCAACTGCTAGCTTCTCCCAGGCCACACACTTTTCCCTCTATTTTACCTGTGAGCTTCTCCAATATCTTTTGAAATAATGTCTCTTGCATCTTTTTGATGTCTTTTCTGTCTATACTGGAGTATAATTTCTATGTACCTTTGTGTGAACAGAAACATCATCTAGTGAAGCATTTACATAAGTAATTAGATATGTTTCTGTTGTATTTCCTGGTATATCTTTGTCTGTGAGCTGGTGATGTGTTGTGCTTCATATTCTTGTCAAATTTTCAGCTTTCTTTTCTTCTTTTTTTTTCCCTTCCGCTTGCCTTTTGAGGTATGTGACTATTTGATTTTTATTAATGCTCTGAATCCATTCATTTATGCTTAACCATGAATGTCTTATCATTTGATGCACATTAGATGTGCATGTGTCTAAATTTATTTCGCATATTTCATCCTTCCATTGGTAGTTCTTGACATCAAATTTTTGAAGTTTTTGCATTTTGCTACATTGTTCCAATGCTTCCTGTTTTGTGGCCAGTACGGAAAGGATTATGAATATGAAGCTCCAGTCAAGCTTTTAGATAAACTCTTACATTCAATGCCCCAATCAAAAGATGAGCAGCTTGTCGTGGTTTCTCAGGTCTCTCTCTCTCTCTCTCACACACACACATACGTGCATGTGTACACATAGACCCATGTATCTCTGATGTTATGATGAAATTGTTGCACTGGTCTATAATAGTTTACATTCTCTTTTGACAAATTTTGTGAAGGTCCTGGTTGCCGATATCAATATTGGGTATGAGGACATTGTTAACACTCAGGTCAGAATGGCAGTCTTTCAAAGGCTTTGGTTCTAGAATCTGACTTTTACCATCCAGCTGTTGAATGCTTTGTATTTTGTGTCTGCTTGCTAGGTTCTTGCTTTCAACGGTAAGCCTGTGAAGAATCTGAAGAGCTTGGCCAACATGGTAGAGAGCTGTGAGGAAGAATTTTTGGAATTTGATCTAGAATACCAACAGGTCCTCTCTCTCTCTCTCTTCTCTCAGCCTCCCTCTCTCTCTGTCTATCTCTTTCTCAACACACTTTCATTTTTGTTTCTGTATTGTGTTCATCCAATGCAGATAGTGGTCCTCAGAACAAAGACTGCCAAAGCAGCAACACTGGACATTCTTACAACACACTGCATACCTTCAAAAATGTCTGATGATCTTAAGACATGAGGTGGGTCAAAACGTAAGGTGGTAGATTGCCGTGCAACCTAGCATTCTGCATAGTGGAGAACACCATACCAATACCAGCTCGGTAGGCTTTTTGGTCACTGGAAACATATTCAGGAATAGTTGATTACAATCAGTTATAGTTATTGGCGGGTTGTTGATGGTATTTTCCAAATTGTCTTTCAAGATGGCGCAAAGTAAAGACTACTAGGGACAGCAACGGGATCAATCTCAATGTGGATTGACGGGTTTTAGTCTCTTCACAAGGGAGGGTTATCTTGGAGGATGCTGCATTACTTGGTCAGTAGTCCTCTGATTTGTTACCTTCTCATTTCCTGGACAAATAATATTTATTCCTTTCTCCTCAACACCCCCTCGCCCTCCCCTCTTACTCTTGTGGAGAGAGAGAGATGGTAGGTTGCATATTTTGAACAGGCTGTCCTGTAGTAGACGACTTGTATTGAAAAAAACAATTTGACAGTGTACCTTCTTCCCTAATGGGGGGGCTTCAGGGGTTTGGTTATGGCATTTTGGCCCCTCCTGTGACTGGAATTTATAGTTTTATAGTGCCATTATTCAATCAATAAACTGCAGAGCGTTTCTTCATATTGTTATGCAGAATTTGGCACACAAAAAGGCATTGTGGTCGCCGAACAAAGGTTGGGGATTGACTGACTGCATTGCATGATGAATGAATGATAACTTGCAAACTTAAAGATTTTTTTTCTTCTTGGATATGAAAAGATTGTGAAACATTTCATGCTCAGGCATTGGCGGCTGTGGCTTTCTGTTCCAAGAACCCAATCATTGTATTTGTTGCTGTGATTTCAGAACCCAGTACAGTAAGGGTATCTGAATAGTTTTGAGTATTCTAGATTCTCTTTTAAATGCATTCTTGTCTATTAATCTGATAACTAGGCTAAACTAAACTCAATTCAACTAAAATAAAATCTTAATTCAATTTACCTAGGACCAATCTTTAAATCTTTTTCATGACCTGCTTTCCAGAAATCCTATATTTACCATCTCAAAATGCTGGTAGTTGGAACTCCAAACCATAGTTTTATGGTTTTAAAAGGCACAAGGTGCAAAAGCTCTTGCAGCCTTGAGGAACACACGAAAGGTGTGATGAGCTTTGTGAAGTGAAATGTGACCTTAGATGTAAAACAATTTTATAAAATATGATTTAAAGTATGATTATATTAATAAAAATTAGCTCATCATGCTTAGTTCATATCTTAAAACACTCAATGTTTCAATAAAACAGGACATAGGAAGGTGAGTGGTTTTGGATTTGAGTCTAAGTGGGGATGGTTTATTATATTGTAGATAAAGTGTTTAGTTATAAAAAAAATAAAAAATAAAAATCTTAATATTCAAAGAAATTTTCAATGAAAAAAATAATTATGTATATAAATTTTAATATATAATTAGAAATTTCAAGAATAAAAGTGTTTGTAAAAGAAGTTAAAATCTATAAGGCATGCCTTTTCAATAACTTGAGATGTCGTAACTGGGGAGTGGTTGTGGCTTGAGGGTATAGGAACCACCTTAAGTGAGTGCCTTTAAAAACCATCCTCCAAACAGCTCTTGGGTTGTGAGATGTGAGACATCCAAGCAGATCATTCAAACTCCAGGCCTAAAAGAAGTTGTTATGCTCTAGAGGGCACTCTTCAATGACAAATCAACAACATAATACGAATCAGAATAAATATGATATGATTTGTGTTGTGTATTAATAGAGTGAGAGTTCATTATTAGTTCCGTACAGAGAGTTAGTTAATCCAGCCACATTTGTTCATTCTTCTCTGCGGCTCTTAGCAGAGGGGCCGCCTTCTCTATGCTTGAACTTGAAGGCAGCCCACCAACTTCATGGCCTTCCCCTTCTTTGGATTTCGCCCACATCACTCCATAAAATCCCGTGACAATGATAACTGCTCCTATGACACTGCAAAAGTGTTTGAGAAATTGTTACTCAATTTTGCAGATGCCTTCAATCTGTTTGATACTATTATTATTAAGCTATGCAAAAACAGGGATAATGAATATCAATCAGGAGAAATCAACCTTCCAACATAGAGTGTATCACCAAGGAAGATGACACCCATTATGACAGCAATTCCAATGCTCAATGGCTTGAACATTGCCACAAAAACAGGGCCTTTCCTCCTTATGCACCATGCTTGTACGCTAAACGTCGCTACACCTCCAAAAACAGCCTGCCCACATAAGCAAAGGTTGGATCAGGTCAGCAAGCTCATTTTACCAGAGAATTAGAAATGTTGTCATATAAAATGTTTCTTACGGAGTAGATTATAGTGATGAGTTCAACATCAGGCCTTATTTTCCATGCATTCAAGTCTTTCACTGCAACCAAAGCAACTGCTGCACATTGAATTGTCCCAAACAATGTGAAGAAGGAAACTATGGGAATCTCTGATGGGTACCTCCTCAGAATTGGTGCCTATGATTGAAGTATGGAATATATAACACACATCAGTTTTCCAAATTCACTACCTTTAACTGGAGTAAGTAAGCTTTCTATTTGCATATATTACCTGGAAAGTGTTCCATATTGAAAGTGAAAGGCCAGCAATTGCAAAGAAAAGTCCTCCAATGACCCAATTGTTTGCAGTTCTCTGAAGATGATTGTCTGAGGAGGAGACTGATGGGGATTTAATGATAATCGATCCAGCAGTAATTGGAGGGCCCTTGTAAAGGGTTACCATCAGTGCTCCCGAGATTGATACCAGGGTGCCCAGGATTTTAATCAGGCTTCTTGAGCTTCTCAAATCCAAGTTCTCCAATCTAGAAGATGAAAAAAAATTACAAGCACCAAGTTTATTGTGAGTCATTTAGTTCTTGGCTTCATGCTGAGAGATTTAACCAGAACAAGAAGCATCCTACATTTCCATTTCATCCAACCATACCCATTTACCCTATTGTTTGATTCCTGAGAAAATGAAGGAAAAGAGGGGGTATAATATCAAACCAGTTCAGTTCAGCCAAAAAACCATGTAAAATGGAAGACTTCAGACATACATGGTGTATAAAAGGTTTTGACTGGGAATTGAGAGTTGAAATCACAAAGGGTTTATTTAACTTGTCCCAAATCCACGGTTGAATGAAGGGTAGAGACAATCTATCTCCATTAATGTTTACCTGAAAGCAACAGCAAGCAAGAAAGTGAAAGCAGGGATCAAGTTGCTCATAGCAGAGCCTAGTGTGGGTGAACTGTAGCTTACCCCTGTGAATACACAGTTCTGCATCACAGTTATCCTGCACCCAAAACCCACAAAAATTAAGCAACAAGACTAGGCATACCAGCTAAAACCAGCAACAAGGAGCTGTAGGGTGGGAGCATTCAGACCAGCCAGGCTGGGAAGGAATTTGCAGAGGAGAGAGAAATTCAGAGGAGGTCTCTTTGTTCTGCAGATCCAAAACAAGAAAAAAAAGAAAAAAGAGAGAGAGAGATAAAAAAAAGAGAACATGGAGGGGGGGTGTTTGTTTCTTGTCGGCTAATTAAGCATTAATTTAACTAGATGGAGAGAGTGACCTGTGGATGATGAAGGAAAGGGGGAAGAGGATGAGGGTAGCGACAGCGTTGGAGTATACAACGAAGACGAAGTGATTCATTCCTCTGGACATGGCTGCTTTGCTGAGTGTAGTCAACCCTACGTCAAGGCACTCCACCATCAACATTGCTGCAATTGGCGCCATTTCTAACAACCATGCCTTCACCCCCATCTCTCTCTCTCTCTGCCCCTTCGGATTTCACTGCTACTGATTTATTTCTTGGATGATCAGATGAAATTCAGAAATTGAGATTCCCCCACGTTTTTGAGAGTCGACTCGACGTTACATTTGCGCTTTTCTGCTCCTCCGGGTGGACATAAAAATATTGTCACGTTTTTCTACCTCACACACAGTATGTCCCATTAAAAAACATTAATTGATTAAATAATGGAAAAAAAAAATCTAAATTTGAAAACAATCTCTCCCTCTCTCTCCAATCTCTTTTTTCCTTTCCCTTCTTACTTTCATTTAGTAATTTTAAATCTAATTTCAGATTTTTCTTTCCATATTAGTCACTAAATTTAGAGTTCAATATGAGACAATTGGATATTGTTGAATGATATGAGAAAGTTTTCTCCAATACTCAAGTTAACTATTAGGATATTGAAGAAGGGAAAACAAATATGGATAGGATAAGTAATCATTGTATATGTGCTCCTCGTTTTATTCAAA
Organism: Tetrastigma voinierianum; assembly: GCA_016808115.1. Taxonomy (NCBI): domain Eukaryota; kingdom Viridiplantae; phylum Streptophyta; class Magnoliopsida; order Vitales; family Vitaceae; genus Tetrastigma; species Tetrastigma voinierianum. The sequence goes on from JAEQBH010001518.1 coordinate 434,102, forward strand.
TCCAAAGGTTTAGTCGGTATGATGAACTAAGTAAGTTGTTGAATGATCTTGCCTAATATATGTCTCGTTTATGTGTTATTGGCTAATGATTGAAATGTTTTTCCTCAATTACGAAGGGGCGATTTTTAATTTGTTTAGTCGTTTTTAATTAAAGTCGTGATCATATCTAACTTATATTTCGTGTACAAATAAAGTGATTGATACATGGGGGTACAGGTTTTATCTTGTTTTTAAATATAGTGTTGTCGTGGGAGACTTTGTTCTGATGTGGTATTGTTAAACTGTAACATTGACGTTTTATTTGTATAGAGGCGATTCGGGCGTAAGCAGTTCGATCGATTGAATATATCAGTGTAAGTGGATTAATATATGAAAAATTTGGAGTCATGGGTATTCTCTTCATTATATTATTAAAATTTTAGGTTTTATATTGATTTATTATACCATTAACATGAAAATTATTTCATCATGTTTGGCTTTTAGCTTTTGTATCTTGGATATGTCAATCTATTGTAAGTTTGAATCAATAAGATTATTTTTTCCTTTAAAAAAAAAGGTAATGGTTGAAATTTTAATTTTTCAAAACCCTAATCTCATTTTCTCTCAACTTTATCTCCTAGTCATCCATTTTCCTTAAGTAACTAAGGATGATTTTTGGACATTCTCGAAATCATCCTTCTATACATCTTTTTATCCATCTAATTTTTTTTTTTTTTACATCTATTCACTTTGTAATATATTATAATAATATATTCCTTCACAAATTTGTCATTATTGGGACTAGAACCCTAGACTCCTCTTCCTCCCCATGCTCGCCTCAACTATTTTTTAATAAAACGGTTATTCCACATATGTTTGGGTTTTGTTTTGTTTTTCATGATTTCGTCTTTTTGTTATGATATTTTGTTTTTCGTTGTCTTGTTACGATGATTTACTTGTGTGCGAAGCGATTCAGACGAGTAAAACATATTTGATTAAACAAAATAAGTCAAATTATGATCATCAGTATGTTGTAGATATGAAGTTATGAGTAGTCTAGTCGTGTTATCAAATTTGTAGGTTTTTAGTTAATTTTGTTAGAAAATTACGTTAACCTATAATCTTCTTTAGGTCTTGATCTAGATTAATGCGGAATGAAAATCAAGACTATAAATTATGGAGTTCGAGGAATTATACCTATCCGGCCATGGTGTAGATCTAGGTGACACTTGATCCCGATGAGGAGAGGCAGAGAGTGGCTTGTGGATCGCGTCTTGTCTTGCCAGGCTCTGCTAATAATGACTCATTCTCTCCAGTGAGCTTACGGTTTCTGAGAGCTGGATGCAGAGATAAGGGAATGGGATGGCTTTAAAACATAGTAAGCGGGGTCGATGAGTTTATACGAATGATACAGATGATCCATCCTCCCATCTAGAGGATGTGGACTAAGATCGAATCGACCTCCACTTATCACATATGGGCCTAATGAGTCAATACCTTTTCAAATCACCTATACAACTCCTCTGAGTTGAGCTGATATAGAAAATACAACATTCTCTGCTTGGTTCAACATTGTAGGTTTTCAATTAATAAATAATAACTTTTGACTCTGGGTGATAGTGAACATGAAAAAAACTTTACATGTAGCCATACAATATTTTAGAAAACAACAATATGACAATTAGCCCAAACCTTATGTGATATCTTTATACTTAGTAAGATATCATAATTACATATTTGTGGCGGTTATATTTTTGGATGGCAAATACTTCCTTCCACAATCACAAAATGTAGTTATTTAATCTTATTAAGTGCTTTATGGTATTAATTCTTTATGAGTGGGCACTCCCACTCTTTAATGCAATAAAAAATCTCAAATATCTTTAGTGTACATAAAATGAGATAAACTGAAATATTGCGTTAAAATGTCGGAAAGAGTTACGATAATGTCATGACGCTTTAATCGTAAAGTTCCTGATCCATTCTATCAACATGACTTTTATACAATTTGGCGGGAGCCCTTTAGTCATGAGATGCGCTGCAATTGAGTGTGCCTATATGCTCAATGATGATTTTACTTTCTCTACGGCGTTTTACCGCGCCATGAGTACTTTATATGCTCGATGTGCTTCTTTGCGGCTCCCCACTTTTATTGTTCTTGGAAAATTCTTCTTTGCGACATTATCACAAGAAGCTTTATTGGCTTGAGTGCTTTGTATCCATCACTCTAAGCCACGAAGAAAAATTCTTCAACCATAATGCATTTGTTGCTTCATAGCATGCGACAAATTACCTCCATAGTCGAGGATCTTTGTAAGAGTAAGCGGTGCTATTCCATGCCTTTGCACCAGCTAACATAAAAATGTAACTGAAGTAGACTTCCTCGAATCTTGGCAGCCTGCAAAGTCTGCATCTGTATATCCAATCAAATCCAGATGATCGGACTCTCGTATGTAAGCATATAGTCCTTGGTTTGGAATGCTCGCATAACTTTCTTGGCGGTTGTCGATACTCTATCCTAGGATTACTTTGATATGCTTCCCAACATTCCCCTGGCCCGAATGCAATGTGCGGTCTAGTGCAAACCTCTAAATAGACCGGAGCCTTAGCTAACGAGATGCATATGGAATATTCTTCATGGATTCTAATTCGGAGAATTCTTGGGACATTGTAATAGTTGAATTTGTCACCACCCAACAATAGGGAGCTATTGAACGAAGACAATTTCTCATATTAAAAATGCCTGTTGATTTATATGATATGGACAATCTGAGATGTAAAATCTTGAATCTTATCTTATATGCTCATGATTACAAATATGGAAACCTCTATATCTTTCATGTCAAAGTCGGGAGAAGATAGTTGCTGATTATCTTTGATAATCTGGTTGTTCGACAAATAATCAATCAGCGTCAGATTCAAACGTGATTATATGTGACCTTGATGTATATATTGATCTGCAAATATTTTCCTCAAGCGAATGAGTAATGATATTGAAACTTCATATACCATTGTCGTAGAGCTTGTTTTAGCCGTTTATAGACTTCTTAGTTTGCGAGATCAGATGATTACCTTTTTACGAAATGAATCCTTGGTGAGTCATGTATACTTCCTCTCGAGTTCTCAGATTCGGGGAATGCGTTTTGACATGCATCTGATCGACTCTAAATCAAAATGAGCTCTGAGGCCATGATTATCCTTAGTTTCTTGAAACTGGAGAGAAGGGGTGTCATGATAATCAATGCCTCTCCTTTGAAGGAAAACCTTGGCAATAAAAGCCCTGCTTTAGATTTTCGATGTTACCGTGAGGTACGCTTTGGTCTTATAGACCAATTTCGAGTTTTTACCGCACGTAAAATCTTCTGCAACTCTACGATCCTTAATTACTGTTTGCCATTGAGTTTTAATTCATCCTTCATCAGACGATCATTTTTCGTAATCAGACGCCTCGCGGCCTCAAAAGAAATGGGTCTTGACGAGTCTGCATATTTAGCCGGTCTCTCAGAAGTATACCAAGGTGTCGTATGGAAATAGCGACTTTCTCGAATTTCGAGGATTTTCTTATGTCTCCGATTGTCTAGTGATTGTAGTAAACAAATCCACTTGTTGTGGTTCCCCAATGACTGGTCACACCCAGCTTCCTTCATGAGGGTTCGGATGTGAGGACTCGCTTATCGCTCCTTCATAGGTTGTGATCCTCAATAGGAGTTGTTGAGCCATAGTAGTGCGTGCCTACCAGTTCAATACCACGACCTCGAAGTGTATAGTCCCAGATTTCTTCTATCACAACTTTATGAGAACGACTCCTACTGCTGTTATAATCCTCAAGAAATCTAGCATTCCGTGTTTCACAACTTTATGCGTGGTGAGAGGGACACAAAACCTATAAACTCTTGGACTTTTCCTCGCAGACAATAAACAGAAGAAACCAACTAACGTCCCTGGGGTCTAATTTTCTCACGTGGGTTGTATAACTACCTCTACTTGACAGCCCTATATGTACATGGTTTAAAACTAGGCTTCCATCCATTCCATAGCTCAAAGTGAGTCAGCAACCCAATCTGATGAACCTGCTCAGAATAGTACACCTGCTCTCCAAGGCTTCACTCCACATGTTAGAGGGAGATCTCGAGACACCTGGCTACGCTCCTTACTAGCCGCCCATCAACGTAATGATATTTCTTTCAAGAATACCATTTTGTCAGGTTGTCAGGTCGTATAACGAGCCATAAATCTCCATTTTCTCATGAATTCCTGAAAGTAAATGGACCAGGTCTTCGGGGCCCTTGGTCCTCAGTGGAACTCCACTTATAATACTACCAATTTCATCAGATCTTACAATTTTGATACTAATCCAGATCGTTTACCGCTTATAGACTTTGAAAGCATCTATGCTTCGCATTTGTCATTTAGAAGTATGAGATATATGTATCTTGTAAAATCATCAATGAAGGTAATAAAATACCTTGACCATTAAGACATTGGGTGGTAAATGGTCCATGATATCGCTAGGACTATCTCTTAGCTCTTGTATCACTTCTCTTAAGTCTCTTTATTGGACTTGTTGCCTATTTTCCCTTTTATGCAACTCCAAACAGTATCAAAGTCATAGTCATAACCAACGACACCATCCTTCACTAACCCTTTAGCGCCTATTGAGATGTGACCTAATCTCCTAGCGCTGCCATGTTTTCAGATGAGGATTAGTTTATTACACTGATATTATTTCTATTGTTATGCGTTATGTTAGTGATGAGCACATTTCTTTGATCAAGACTTAGACAATATAAACCATCCTGCTAATTTACTAAAGAGCCACAGGTACCGAATCTTTAATAATCAGAAAAGATACATTCAGAACTCCAGCAACCAAAGCCCCAGGCGCTGGGTCTAGATGGCGCATACTAGATTCTTAGAGAAACTAAATATAAAAAGTCTTGTCCAAATTCAGCACGTATCCAGTGTGTAGAACTAGCCTGTATGTCCCAACACCTTCAATCACGACTTTATCTTATTTCTAATAGACGATAGTTCACCTCACTTGGTTTTTTTAGGTTTTGAAACCCCTGCATAACAGTAGAAACATGGATTGTAGAACCTGAGTCAATCCACCATGTTATAAATCATGAGAACTTACAAAATTTGATTCATAATTAATAATTAACAATGTCATACCTCATTTTTCTCGAGCCACATCCTGCATCACGATTCTTCTTTATGTGACCCTTTTCTTGCGTAAAACAAATCGGTGAGCTTTTGTCACCCGTTTTCTTTATGGGGACATTTATCCCTTGCCTTTTATCTTTGGATCACTTGATTTGTCGGTTTGACCTTTCGTGAGACACAAGATTCACCGCTTCCAATCTTCTTGCTTCCAACCTCGCTTCCTCCTGACACACATGTTCAAGAATTCATCACTGACCATTTCTCCTTATGTGTCATGTAGAGGACCTCAAATGTCAGATAGTCACCGCAAAGTGAAGCTAAGATAAAATGGATCAGAATGACTAAAATCGATATCATGGCCTTCACTGAGCGTGATATATCTCTATCTCCATTATATGTCCTCTCACATTTTGTGTCCCTTTAACCTCATAGAACACAAATTGGCCATTGTGGTGCTAGCTTGGGTTTTATCTGAGCTCACAAATCAGCCATCAATGGCCCCTATCAGCTTTAATGTTTCCGTATTCGGATAGATCCCCCTTATGCCCTCGTCGATGGTCTCGATCACCATCACATCGAGACGACATCTCTCCCATCGCCGTGGAGTAATGCACACTGCTTGAGTGCTTTGCTCATATGCTTCGGCTCATCTATACGAAGAGCTTATCTAGATCCATACAATCTTTAACGCGAGAAGCACTTTATCTTTCCATAGTTTATAATTATCACGGACAATATAGGAATAAACTGAGTTGGATCACTGACGGTGTTAAATACTGGAAAAGAACAAAATTATATGCTTACTATTAGTGTAAAGCAACAATTATCATTAAAATGGCATTATACACTATTTACTTTATCTAATAACTAACCCACGCTTAATTATTATGATAAAAATACTGCCCCTTTCATAAAGACTACTACTTCTATGATAAGATTTTATCTAACTTTATTTCATATATAGCTAATAGGTGATATACTAAAACTAATAGAATCTCGTAATTGGGGTATAGGACCCATTAATCTTTGATATCTACATTATCTAATCATATATTCTTGTTATTTATCGCTACTTCTACAATGAAAGACCAATTTGAATCCTTAAATATAATTGCAATGTGCATATAAGATTTTATTTTTGTAATTTAACACATCCAAATATATATATATATATATATATATATATATATATATATATATATATATATATATATATATATATAAATTATAAATTATTTTGTCATAAATAATCCTTTATGACATAATTATATTTATTTTGTCATAAATATAATGGGCTTACTATTATTTTCATGCATTAAATATAAGTACTCGTTTCTATTTAATGAAATAAATAAGGGATTTTTGAAATTCCAAAACACCCGTCCCCTCCTCTCCCCGTCCGTTGCTCTCCCCTTCCGCCTAAGGTTTTTCCACTGACGCTCTTTCCCCATTTTAAAGGCTTCACCGCGACGTCTGGGCCGACCAAGGCCGCATGCCGTAATACGAACTGCATCATGGGAAGCATTCGCGACCACTCAGCTGCGCCGGAGCTCTGCGTCATCAAGACGAAGATCTTGGGAGGGAATCAATGGGAGATAACGCAACTACATGGAGTTGCCGCTATTCATACAAAACACGCCAAATATTGCGTGAATAATTACAACAAATTTATAAATAACTGTAACGATCAGTTAATATAGAAGATTGAGATGAACGGCACCCCACAAATTTTCATCAAAGCACATCCATAAAACATTACGTAGAAACCTAAAATGCACGATCATATCTTTACGCTACGAATTTTTTTTTTTTTTTGCTCAATCAACGATTTCATTGATTTACTTGGGCTATTGTAGATCAACATCACACATGTGTAACTCCGTAGCCTCATACCAAGTGTTAGAAAATTACGTTAACCTATAATCTTCTTTAGGTCTTGATCTAGATTAATGCGAAATGAAAATCAAGACTATAAATTATAGGTTCAGAATTATACTTCAGCCATGGTAGATCTAGGACCGCTCGATCCCGACGAGGAAGAAGACGGCTGCCTGCATCACGATCTTGATCTTCCTCCCCAAAAGTCCTTACAATAAAGAGACTCATTCCTTCCAAGTTTGAATCAGTTTTACAGAACTGGATGAGATGAGAATGAGATGGCTTTCTCTCCCTTTATAAAACCTGTGGTCCACTTAGCTTATTTCAATCTATCCCACCGGTCCATCCTCCCATCTGCAGGACGCGACCAGCGTCCATCCGACTCTCACCACTATCACACATGGGCCCATTAGTCAATACCTTATACTAATCACCCCATACAACTGAAATTTCGCTTGCATCGCACGCCCCATTCGACCAGCACCCAGTCCTGTGTCTCAATCCAGAGGCGAGCTGGAATTCCAAATGGAATTATGATATCCCATGAAAGAATTTTCCACCCGAAGCACCACAGCGGTCACGGCTGCGTGTCTCACAAATAAAAGGCGCCGTTTTAGGCCAAAGATCACGGTGACTGATAGGCAAGAGGTCCAGCATGCCAGAAGCTGAATTCGTGATAGCGGAGACGCAAAGACTCACTACCAACCTGGCAGAGCTCACAGAGCGAAATGGCTCCCATTTCAATACGTCCTCGGTCAGGTCAGCCTCACGGAGTGCCGAAAGAAAGCTGGGCATTCGGATACGCCCCATAAACATGAGCGCCCACCCTCGTCTGGAAATGTACTGTATGTAATGAGTTGAGCTATTATAGAAAATCTAATACCGATCATTCTCAGTGTTTTTAGCCACAGAGATGTGTTTTTATCGACAGATACTAGTTTCAATCAATAAAATTAGTTTCTTAAAAAAAAAAAGTAATAATTGATTTGTTCTTAAAACCCGATGGTAAAAAGGTTGGATGGGGTTAAGGGAGGTCTCAAGTTTGAATACATATAAATATAAAAATAAAGTACTATATAACACAACGTTTGTATTTTGTACATTCGATTAAATTGAATGTGTTATTTCTTTATGTTGAGTTATTAAAGACTTTAATGGTATTTTAATAATGGCCATATGTAAACATATAAATAATTCCTTAATTATTATTATTGAATATATGACTTTAAGAGATAATATTTTAGTTACCAAGAATAATAATTATTTGGATTTAGAGATTGAAGGTGACTAAAAAATATTCAAAACTACTCAACTTTTCTATATTATGTTTTTTTTAGATAAACTTTTCTATATTATGTTATTTGATATATAATAAGGGTCTCCGAAAAGCTTGAGGCTCGCTTTGGGCCAAGCTTGACCCGATCTCGATTTTAGAAGGGTCAAGTCACAGGCTTCATTTTAGGCCTAGTTATAGGCTCACCCCCTATCCCTATGTTATTTTTTTTTGAAAAAAATGCATAATATAACTTTATTTATAATATCAAATAAAGGTGCATTAAATTTTGAGCTAGAGAAATGGGTTAAAATAAGAAAAAAAGGTTTTAATTCTTGGTCCCGTTATGTACGTTCTTCCTAGGCTCGTCAAACCCGCCTAATACAAGGCCTATGGGCTGGGCCGTGGATCTAAACAGTATGCAAAACCCGATTCGTTGACTGATCAATGGACCTATTGACTCGGCTTGAACCGAACCGCAAACCTCATTACTCTGGGTCAATACACTTGACTCGACCCATTACTCCGACCTTAATATATAACAATACTATGATATATGTTGAATAATACATATATTAATGTTATTCTATAATATATTATATAAATTTTTTTGTAGTTCTTTTTAACCAAAAAATTATTTTCAGTCAAAATTTATTAGAATAAGTAATATTTAAAATTAAAAATTAGTAACAGAATAAACTTATTATACATAAGATAAGTGACAATTTAATATATATTACTTCACCACCGAACAAATATAAGATATATTATGTTTTCTCCCCTCTTTTATCCTTTTCTTATATTATAGCTAAAAATATTTTCAAAATATTAGAGTTATAAAAATGATACTCATTTTAATGAATGCGTTAAAGGCATTTCAAATGATAGGATGTAAAAAAAAACAATGAAAGGATAGTAAGTAAAAAATATGTTAAATAGTAGGAAATGTTAAATATGAAAATGGTAGATCTGTTTTTGGAAATAAAAAGAAAAAAAAGAATATGAGAAGTATATTGAACAAATTATTCATTTATTTATTTTTTTTTTAAGGATTGAGATGGGGTTATGATAATTGAATCATTGTAAGAGCAGATAATTATACCTAATACGAACTACTTAATATATAAAGTGAATAGTTTAAATTTTAAAATTTTTATCACATGAAAAATAGAATTAAAAAAAAAAAAAAAACTAAAAAATTATAGTTAGTAATTGGATGCTGGCGCTGTTTTTCCAAAATACAGAGCATAATAAGACCAGAACAGATTAGTTTAAGCTTTGGTTTCGGTTGGGTGAATTGTAGTAGGGATTCAGAAGAAGATGAGTACGACCGAACCCGCTATGGACGATTTTTTGGAGCAGAAGAAGCGTGTCAAGAACCCTCTCGTTCCCGTTGGTACTTATTACTCACCTCACCTTGTATAGAAGCTTTGCGGTGAATTTATTTGCTGGTTTCTGTTCAATTTTAAATTTCTTGGAAATTGATGACTCCCGGAAATTGGGTTTCTTTTTTAGAATAGAGATGGGTGTTGACAGAGCTTCAATTCGAGCATGCCCATATGCCGGTTTTGAGTTGATTCGATACATTTCTTGGAAATTTAGGTCATTTTGTTTCATCAAGTCGGGTCTTTTTTTTTTTTAAAAGAAGGGAGTGAGAATTGATGAACTTTAATTCATTTGTGCTATATGATGGTTTCTGTGGATGTGATATTTTCTTGCAAAATTATGCTCCATCTCTTGGTTTCATCAAATTGGATTCTCTTTGAAAGAAGAAATTGGGAATTGGATGAGGCTGAATCCAAGTATGCCCATGTAGTGAATGTTTTGATTATTTATTACTATAGGTCATATGAGATGATGTTTTGGGGTCCCAAATCACATAATCTATTTATGCTCTGTTGGGAGCTTGGAAAAGAAAATGTTATTCAAAATACATGGTCTATTCTACACTTCTCTTCAAGATAAATAGAGGGGGTTTTCATGTCTTTTGGCTCATCCATGGCTAATAATCTGCAACCTTGCTAAAGACACATAGATTCAGTGTTGCTCCTATTTTGTTCTCTGCATACAGAAGAGAAGCTTTTTTAGATTATAATGACCGAATTTGTGGGAATCATTATGTAAGAACGAAAATTTTTGTCATTTTCTGTGTTTGTTACATGTGCAAATGAACCATGAAAAAAAATTGGTTTCTTTATATAGGATGGAAAATCTTTTGCTGGATCATGTACCATGGTTCTCTATATTGTTTAACTTGGCCGGCTTTTTCTTTTCAGTTTCCCCCTGTTTTCTTTCCCTCTATTTTAGTTAAAAAAACTTCATTGGATTGTTAGGTTTCATTATCCTCTAAGGCCTCTTCTTTCAGCATCTTGACTAGTTACGAATCAGTTTTTTTTTTTTTTTCCGGTTACTGTGGCTGTCTGGGCCCAGTAATATCTCCCTGTGATACTTGTTACATACTTCTTTTGTCTTGTGGTGTTCCTGCATCCTGCCTTTGATATTTTAGGTTTTAGATCATTATCTCTCTATTCATTTGTTATAATTATTTTTAGATTTCTAGTTACTCATCCATTTACGGTATAGGTTATGTAACATTATCCTTATCTGTTGCATTTTAGCTGTCGCCAAGGATATATTTTCCCTCACCTTTCTAGAATAAAATACACAAATATTGAATTGCATTTTGGGATTGTCTTGTTCTTTGATTGCTCTTCTTTTCATTACACACTCTGATTCTTCTAATTCTTTTAATTATCTTTAGTGAATCAAACTTATATTCAGAACTCAATTTCAGTTTACTTGATGGTTGCAATATTTCTTTCAGGTGCATTATTGACTGCCGGAGTGCTGACAGCTGGCCTAGTTAGTTTCAGACAAGGGAATTCTCGGTTGGGTCAGCTTCTGATGAGAGCCCGTGTGGTTGTCCAAGGTGCTACAGTTGCACTTATGGTTGGCACTGCCTATTATTATGGGGAGAAAATGTAATGGCTGCAGGCAGTAGAGATGAAGACTGTAAACATGTTCTCCTGTTTCTTTTTTGTTCTTGCTCCATTATTCAATAAGTGGCTTGTAGATGGTAAGAATCTTATTCCTTGTTAGGAAATTTGATGCCACTTTTGCAACTTCATTTTAAGCAAATGCTTATTATACCTGTTCGATTGTTTTGCAATGGAAGTGAAGATAGAAAGAAGGAAAGTCTAAAAGGTCCTGTGTACAAGGATTGATTGGTGCGGATAAGAGTCCTTATTGTTATACTCTTACAATATAGATCTTATCATTCTGCTCAATAAATTGCTTGCTTTCTTCTTATTCTGGATGTGCTGTTGTCCCTTTTTATTTAAAGAAATAAGAAGAAACAATGTTCTTTTCAGACGTTGGAACATCTTTACATGTAGAACAACATTATTGTCTGGGTTTGTCATGAGATATTGGAACATATTTCATGACCATCATTATTTTTCTTTCAAAAATTCTATCTTTACCAGTAGAACAACATTGTCACTGGCTTTGTCTACATATACAGTATTTATATTAAAAGTTTTGGGTTCTCATGGGCACTTACAGAGCTTCAATGACAATGATCAGCACCATATTTTGGATTAGAATAAACAGGATTACATCCCTTGCATCCACAGTGAAACCCATCAAATTTGTTGATGCTTCCTTGTGGCTCATCCAACATTGGGGCCCTCTCAAAGGTTGAAGGCAGCATGCCAACTTCATATGCTTTGCCCTCTTCCTCTTCTCTGTATTGTACCCATGCCACTCCATAACAGCCTGTGGCAATTATTACTCCTCCTACAACACTACAAAAATTATTTGAAATCGTCAGCCATCTTTCAGGTGTTTTCATGTTATCCCAAACACTGCCTTCCCATGGAAGAAACAGGGGTATGAGATGTATGAGAGGAGAACAATGTTTTAAAAACCAGACTGGACCGATGATTGGACCGGAAAAATTACCGGGTTTAGGAGTTGGACTAATGGTTGAATCGCGGAAGAATCGGATCGAAACCAGACCGGAAATCTGATCGGTCGGTTCGATCCGGTTTTTAAAACATATGAGGAGAGATTACCTTCCAATGTGGAGTGTTTCACCAAGGAAGATGACACCCATTGTGGCAGCTATTCCCATGCTCAATGGCTTGAACATTGAAACAAAAACAGGCCCTTTCCTCCTTATGCACCAATTTTGTACAAAACATTGCACTACACCTCCGACAATACCCTGCCGATTAAAGAACAGATTGAATAAGGTCAGCAATCTCATTTCATAATGGTGATGCAACCCAGGAAAATAGAACTGTGAATCTCCTCACTGAGTATATTATTGAGATGAGTTCTATATCAGGCCTTAGTTTCCAGGCATTCAAGTCTCTCACAGCAATCAGAGAAACTGCTGCACTTTGAATTGTCCCAAACAATGTGAAAAAGGAAATTAATGTGATATCTGACGGGTAGCGGCAGGTCAGAATCGGTGCCTTCGACTAAGGTATGAACGTAGATCAGTTCCATGTTGATGAAACAGTTTTGAGTTAAAACTTAATGAAAACATATGTTCTTATATATACTACCTGGCAAGTGTTCCATGCTGAAACTGAAAGACAACCAACAGCAATAAAAAGGCCCCCAATGACCCAATTGTCTGTGGTTTTCAGAAGATGGCTGTTGGAGGATATTGATCCAACACCAATAGGAGGGCCCCTGTAAAAGGTTACAATCAATGCTCCTGAGATTGATATCAGGGTGCCTAGGATTTTTATCTGGCTTCTTGAGTTTCTCAAATCCAAATCTTCTAATCTAGAAGATACAAAGAACACAAACTGAGTTAGATTTAGTTCATTGTCTGAGACTTCACAAAGATTAAAACATAAGGATTCTCATTTTCCAGATATTTGATAGTTTGGGAAAGTGATATAAAATTCAAAGTTTTATGTTTCTGCTGTTGACTCAAGCAAACAACAATGAATTTACACTTTTTGAATACTCGCATTTGCTCAAAATACAAAAACACGTGAAAACACGTCGGCCTATTTTTTTTAATTATGAAATATTAAAACATTGAAAGAATCCAAATTCGAATACAAAGCACGCCGTTAATATCAAAATAATGTTATTCATGGCTTTCTTTCAAAACTGGAGCTAAATTCACAAGATTTCCTCTTTCTCTATATTAGCTTTCCTTTCTCAGTTTCCGAGCAATCAAACAGTACAAAATGCAAGAAAGTATTAGAGCCATGACAAAATTCAGTTTTGATACAGATATATGGTGTCTAAAAGGTAGAAAGACACCATGAATTTTTTTTCTGGGAATTGAAGGGTAGAGACAATCTATCTCCATTAATGTTTACCTGAGAGCAAGAGCAAGCAAGAAATTGAAAGCAGGGATCAAGTTGCTCATAGCATAACAAACTATGGGCGAACTGTAGCTTAGACCTGTGAATACCCAGTTCAGCATCACAGTAATCCTGCTCAAAACCCACAAAAGTTAACCACATAAGAAAGCAAACCCAATTTAGAACCAACAAGGAGAAGCTGCATGGATTGAGGAATAGACCCAGGAATGGCAAGAAGGAAGAATTTACAGAGGTGAGAGAAAGTGAGAGGAGGCCTCTTTGTTCTGCAAATTCAACAAAAAAAAAACTGAATAATACTAAAAGACAGAAGATGGTTTTGTTTCTTGTTTTGAGAGAAAGAGAGAGACTTGTGGAAGATGAAGGAAAGAAGAAAGAAGACGAGGGAGGCAAGAGCATTGTAGTAGACAACAAAGACAAAGTGATTCATTCCTCTGGACATAGCTGCTTTGCTGAGAGTGACCAACCCTACATCAAGACACTCCATCATTATCATAGCTGCAATTGGCACCAGGCCTGAAAACCATGCCCTCAACCCCATTTTTTTCTCTATCTTTCCCTTCTCTTTAATTTGGATTCCATTGACTTGTGATATTTCCTTAATTCTCTGATCAGAGGATTAAGTGAACCCACGTTGTTGCTGCTTCTGCAATTCAACATTTTCTGTTGAATAATTTTAAACCAACAATGGCATTAGGTCAAAGGTAGGGCATATTTTTATATTTGTTGACTTTTTTTAGTTATGGGGAGAAGTGGGATGACGCCTAAGAGTTAAAATATTTTCTTTATACTTGCTGGCTTGCTCCTCTAAGTTCAGCCTTTCAGTCTCCAAGTGAATGGTGAATGCCTGTTAGGGTGAATTGGACTAAAGATTAAAATGAGTATGGTCGATTTAATTTGGAGGATTTCTTGATTCAGAAGAAGCGGGTCAACCGGTCAAGAAACATCTAGTTCCCCTTGGTACCCACCACATACTTCTCCTTTACAAATTTTTCTATCTTGAAACTTAGCTATGGATTTTTTTGCTGGTTTATGTTTAGTTTTAGGCGTTTCTTGGAAATTGATATGAAATTGGATTTTTTTTCTGAGAATAGTAATGAGTATTAAATGAATTTCTATCCAGGTATGCTGGTTATGAGTTTATTTGATTCATCTCTTGGAAATTTTGGTCATTTTGTTTCACTGAATTGGGTTTTCGTTAGGAAAAAAAGAAAGATGGAAAGAAACGGGAATTAGTAAAATTTCATTCAAGTATGCCAATACCATCTGCTGGTTTTGAGTTGATCTGTTACATTTCTTGAAAATTGAGGTCGTTTTGATTCATCAAATTGGGTTCTCTTTGAAAATGAAATGAGAACTGATGAAATTTAATTCAACCATCTCTATATCCTGGGACATTTTTTGGTTTAATTATGTTGGGTTTTCTGTTTGCTAATGGGTAAATTCCTACTTTATTTCTGGCCAAAAGCATGCTAAGATAGCTTATTCCTCAACAAATGGTCTTTCACCACCCTAAAGAAGAGTCATGCGCCTAATAAGTTCTTCCCTCGAGTGAATCGTAGTCTTTTCTTTGAGATAGCCAGGCCTTTTTCTTTATTGCTAGGAGCTGGAAGAACATCCTCTTTTGTTCACAGGTTGCTCCTTATTCTCTTCCTCTTTAAGTGAAGAATTTTTTTCTTCAATCAATGATTCTTCTTTGCCTCTAACCATGAGTTCATAGTTGCCAAGAGTTGTTCAATTCCCAGGAGAGGTTTCGGGTAGTCAAGCAAGAAAGACAGTCCAAAAGTCATTGGGCAAGGTTTAAAAGTTCCAGGCCAAACGTCCTAAATCTATTAGTGCCATTAGAGATATGCCCATAATGTTTTGATTCATTGTTTTAGATCATATGATATGATGTCTAAGGATCCCAATTCATGTAATCTATAAAGGTTCTGTTTGGTGTTAGGGAAGGAAAATGATATTCAAACTACATTGTCTATATTGTGTTTGGGTTATGTAAACATTTTCATTTTGTTCGATTTCAATTCTATACTTCCCCTCGAGACAAATGGAGAGTGATTTCGTATTTGATTGGCTTATCCATGTAATGATAATCTGCATTTCAGCTATTTTTAAACTAACAGATTTGTTTACCTTCACCTTCCAGCAATACAGAGGAGTGATATTGAATTGTATGTAGGGGTTATCTTATACTTTGATTAATCCTTTCCCATCGTAGATTAAAATTACATTTACGAAAATTTTCAACTCTATCCAAATTATACAAATTTTCACAGATTTTTAATTTTTAGCTTTCATTTTTAAAATACGTTTGTGTGATTTTTAATTGACTGAAAATAGCACAAGTAAAAACTGCTTTCAGAAACCATTTTCTCAAATGGTTATAAAATGTTGAAAATAATTTCTGTTTTCGATTTAATTCGAAATGTTAAAATAAATAGAATAGCTTTCTCAGATTATATAAATGTTGAGTGGCCAGCCAATTACTTGCTTTCTGTACTTTTCTTGTTTTTTAATTCTCGTGACCAAACGCCGCTTCCTGTTCAAAGCCAATAGTATAAAAACGTAAAAATTTCTACCTACTAAATATCGCTTTAAACACAAAATTAAACAAAAGAAATGCACCCACTATTTTCAACATTTTATACAATTTAAAATCGTTTCGCTGTAAGGGAAATAACAGTGGGGAATGCTGTATTTTAATAAAACGAAACACGGACGCTGGCTATTTTCTTCCCCTTTCGCTTCCACTTCGATTTTCTTCTCACCAGCCACAAAAACACGGTATCGCTACAGAATCTGCATTTTAAACACATTTTCATTGCTTTCATTAACTTTACTTTCAAGCAAGTCTGCTTACAAAACTGATTTTCTTATTTTTATTTTCAATCAAATTCAAGATTTAAACGTATTTTTGAAATTAAAACTAGCATTGCACATCAAATTTTCATATTCTAAATTTTGGATAGAATTAAAAAATTTTGTGAACTAAACGAGGCCTTATATTTCTATTTTTTATTTTCTTTAGTGAATCAAATTGATTTTCAGCTATCAATTTGCACTATGGCTGTAGGTAGGAGTACCAACACCTGGTCTAATTAGTTTCAGATGCGAACGAGAGCCTGTGTTGATGATGTCCAATGTGCTACACTTGCAGCTTCTGGTTGGCACTGCTTAGTATTACAGGAAGAAATTCTAATGGCTGCTGGTAGATTAGATAGAGACTGTAAAAATATTTTCCCATTTCTTTCTAGTTCTAGCTTTATTGTTTAATAGATGGTTCTTAGATGGTGATAGATCATGTTCCTTATGAACAAACTTTGATTTGACTTTTGCAACTTGATTTTATGGAAATGTTATTGTGCCTGTAGCTCCAAGCACCCATGCATATTTATGTGCTTAATTCCAATTGTTTTGCTATATAAAGTGGAAATAGAATAAAGAAGAGTTTAAAAGGTTCTGCATAGATCTTATGTTCCGCTGAATAAGTTGCCTGCTTGATATTCTGGATTTTCTTT
This sequence comes from Tetrastigma voinierianum, assembly GCA_016808115.1. Taxonomy (NCBI): domain Eukaryota; kingdom Viridiplantae; phylum Streptophyta; class Magnoliopsida; order Vitales; family Vitaceae; genus Tetrastigma; species Tetrastigma voinierianum. Next base: position 451,270 of record JAEQBH010001518.1, read on the forward strand.
CGCAGGTTCAAGTTTGCATGTTTTTAGCTTGAAATTCAAAGACAACCACTATATAGTTGTTTCAAACTGCTGACAATGATTTAGTTACCAGCAGAACATTTGTTTAAAAAGCCATAACTATTTTGTAATGCCTTGTATAAAGTAGGCAATTGATGAACAGTATTTGTTGTATTTATGAGACGTATTGGGTATTAAGTTCACATTGTGATATATGCTACTTATCACTATCTATACAGGCATTTAACTTTCCCTCCCTGTCTCTCTGTTTCTCTCTCTCAGCATTTGAAATGGGCCTAATTGTTTCTTCTATGTATTATGATCTTAAGAAAATGACAGAAAACAAAAGCATTATTGCATCTCTGTCTGATGTCCAAATTAGGAGTGACGGGGACTTTGTAAGTATTCATTGGTTTTCCAGTTCACAAATATTCCTACAGGGGTTCAGGTTTGGACACATTGTGTGCTTTTTTGGTCTGGAAGTGACCACCCGATGTGTAGAATCCAAACTTTACCCTACCTTATGGTGCTAGGTTATATTTACTTTGTATAAACTAATAAAAATTAAATTTATATCATGCTCTCAAAAATCTGGGTTTATCTATGAAGAGAAGGCACTGGATTTTATTCTTTTTTTTTAGTCCAGTTTAAATTTTGATTTATTTAAATTGGAACATTTCAATTAACTTCTGATATAGATTCAATGATGCTAAAGATGATTCAAATCCTAGACATTGACATTGTTGGGAGATTTTCTGTGATGTATCAACCAGCACGGTAAACTGAGTGACAGTCTATCAGATAATGGAAAATCATGGAGGTTCATGTTAGAAATTTTAATTTCTAACTGAGATCCACAATTTCGTGATCGATAATTTATATCATCACACACACTACGACAATGGCCAGATCTTAAGAGATAAATACGAAAACAGAATCCCTCCCGTGTCGATTCGTTAAAATTCTAAGTATTTTTAAAGGCATTGCTGTGCATGAGTAAATGTTTTAATAAAAGACATTTTACATATAATCGTTATTTGAGCAAAATGCCCTAATAAAAGACATTTAATATTGGGTGAATCGTTATTCGAAGAATGTTTCACTAAAAAAATATTTCAATAGCAATCAGCATTCGAAGAATGCCTTACTAAAAAAGCATTTAATATTGGGTGAACTGTTATATGAGTAAATGTTTTAAATAAATAATATTTAATATTGCGATTCTCGCTCTATAGTATGATATATAATAAGCGCATTAAACACACAAATTTTCTCTAGCTTATTTCGATTCAAAGTTCTATTAATCAATCAAGTCCTTATATCATCAAAGGGTGATTCATGTTATGGATCTGGTATAAGAAAAAATTATATATATATTATTACTTTACATCTAATCATCACACTGGATTCTTCAAGTAAGTTTTTCTTTTTCATTTTCTGTAAATTATGTCATGGTTGTTAAATTGGTTGATTTAATTGTTCTATTAGGATCCAAATTGTTAAATCGTTTCCGAAAAATTTTCAACAGTTCATGGAGACATGGGTAGAGAGTGATATTTCAATGACACATCGGACAGGTTTAAATAATAAAGCAAAGCTGAAGTGAGTCTTGTATCCAAGACTATTGGTCTCCACTCTTTTGTTGACCATGCATGGTATTATCACCATTGAATGAGGATTCGTAGCCTTATCTTTGAATATGAGTAGGAGAAGAAAATCATGTCAATGTATTTTGTTCAATCCCTGTCATACAGTTTACTAATCAATAATGATGGGTTGGATCAATGAACCTGTTTTCTGGGTCAAGCAGAAGAAGAAAACCACTCAAATTCAAATGGTATTGGACAATAAAAATTCTAATACTCCTGATTCTAGACAAATACCTCTCTAATATAAAGGGCATTTAATCTAAGCTGCTAGGCTATGACAGATTGGGAAATTCTTTCTTTGAATAGATTTTAAATGCTGATGTATTGGTTCGACCTCAGAAGACATGTTTGGATGAAAGTAGAAAAGGACAAGTCCTAAAAGCAGGGGCTAATTGGTTAGGGATGTAGTGGCCCCAAGAGTTCTTTTTCTGAGTTTGTGCTACTAAGTACCTTCAGAAGCCCTTTCTTTTGAAGGTTTGCTGGGATTCCACTTGTATTTTCTTTGGTTTCTTAATCTGAACCAGGGAAATCTGCTGCTTGTTCAGAGGTCCTGACCACCTTTATTGATGCTTGGTTTCAGTTACATGAGAAGCAAACCCCTGCTATGAAATGAGTTTAGTAAAGAGAAGCCACTAAAGATGACCCCAGCTTCTCATCTTTTTTGGCTTTATTCGAAAAAGAAATGATTGATGGATTAGGAAAAATGATGTTCTTTCAAAACTAGTTGTCTGAGTTGCTTCTCTACTTCTACTGCCTGAACAGTGAGCCTGTAATAAATAAATCATGTTCTGTTGGAAGATTTACTTAGAGAAGCTAGCATTAATCCTCATTGTTACTCCAACTTTTTATTATTCTCAAAAGAACTTAAATATTATTCTTGGTAGAACATGTTAAGGATTAATGTGCTTGATATACGCAGTTTCTTTATGTTCTGGTTCCAAATCTGGGTCACTAACATGAAACTCTCCACCTCCAACTTTGTTAGGATGCTTCCTGCATAATTGAAAAATTGGCTCTAGTGTTGCTTCCTTGGAGTAACTGGTTTGATTTGGTTGCTAGCCACAACTTAAACCCTATAACTAAAATCTTTTTATACCAACTAAATACGTGCCTAGAGGGAAATTATCGATTGAATTCTTGATGGGTTGAAGATTAGAACCACACCCCCACTCCACCAAAAAAAAAAAATTGTATTTTTTCTTTTTGTAAATATGAAGAGATTAAGTGAATAAGTACATGTATGCCCATCTGTCTCATCATTCTACCTTCTTAATCGTTAAATCAGTCCAAAAGCTGCCAAAGTTCCAAATGGTGTTTATAGGGGACAAACATGTTGGCCTAGTTGCTGACACTACTGATAGATTTCATTCAATGGTTCAGAGAATCTTTTTTGGAGTTTATCTTCTCACCTGCTTCCTCTTGTATTGTGCTTTAGAATCATGCCATTCAAAACTAACATATAACAAGGTACCTTCTGCAATTGTGAAGGATTATACCACTTATTTTCACTAAAGTTTATCACAGCATGCATTCAGGAATGGCATGAAGTGCTTAAGCAGGGGGTTTTTTAGGTGCAAGGAATTATTCCCCCCCTTTATGGGGAAATGTGATTCCTTCCTACCTATGTTAGAAAAGACAGTGCACGAAGTCCAGTCCTGCTGGCACCAGACTCAATTCTGTTTATCAAAAATTTTCTAGTGCCCCATAAGATTGAAATTTATCTTGAATGTTAGATTTCATGTGTTTATTCAATTTCCCAGAGCCCCACAAGACCCTTGAAAATATCTTCTATGTCGTTCCTTTTTGAAACAAATCCCATTTGTGGATCTGTTGGATTTCCGAGGGGAATGGTTTGCATTTTGTTTCCATATTTCTTGTGACATGTTGCATTTGTTCAAACCTCTCTGGATTTCCGATGCCATGTTGAACAAAATGGACTAGTTGGAGCAATCTACAAAATCTATTGAGGATCTTTTTGGCAGATTTCTCAGAATTAGGTATTTCACATTCTTTTTCTGATTTTTAATTTGGTGTGCTTGATTTGCTAACTGGTTTTTTCTTTTCTGTCTCAGTTTTTCTCTGATGTCAGCATGGCAAGTGCGTAAGAAAGCATCCTTCAACCAGAAAACACTTTACTTCAATCGTAAACTCTAAAACATAGTATAAAGCCCATCTAGTGCCTCTTCACTTTTTAGCAGTAAAAATCTAGAGCTCATAAATTTCATATGCATCTCTTGGAGGAAGAGATGATCCCTTTAACAACCTTCTATCTTGACTAAAACTGTTGGTACCCTTTTCCCACCCTATAAGCTTGTGTAAAGGGGAAACTGCCCTGCTTTTAGTCAAGTAAAATGCTTAGGTGGTTTCCTCATCAGGATATGTTTGATCATTTAAAAATTAGTAAGGTTGATATCTATAAGTTTTTCTGATGTGGCTGTAACTATGGTGACAGTTATTTAAATATCTTGATTACATTTTAGCTCTTCTCCTCTCCCACCATTACCTCCATCTAGATCACTGCCACATTCACAGATCAAATAACTGCAACCATATACTTTTCAGTTTACATCAGCAGTCAATTTCTATCCAGGTGAATTAGTCACTAATAGAATATGATCAAGACATGGAATAAAAAAGCATGTCCTATCAATCCCTTTATCTCTCTCTCTCACACACATACATGTGAGGCTCTTTCTATTTTAGGAAGAAGCCAAAGAGCAAAAACAATAATGATGCAATGCTTGTCACTGCCTCAAAATGGAGACAAATGCAAAGTAGGTAAACTTAGCTTAGCAGAGGCCTTTTCCATAAAAATTTTACTTTTTCCTATATTTTTCTTGTGGAGGGTTTGGTCAAAAGTGAATTGTAGCGATCTTTCAACCTATCCTAGTGTCAGGATGAAGAAAGCCTAAAAACCAAGCTCTCAATATCACCTCTGAGGGGTGCTCACTGTAATAGGTAGAGAAGTGCAAGTGTGGAACTTCCTTCTGAGTGGCCTCAAAGTAAATAATTAAGCACCGCTTTTCCCTTAAATATATCTAGAGACAGAAAGCAGAGATATTTTAATCTCATTGATTGATGGAGGAACACTTCAACTCAATACCTGCAACACATCTCCTTCAACACACCTTAAGAAGCTTGTGTATTCACGAAGACTCCCTGTGGGTTTATGCAGTTTTTTGGAGAATCTTACCTAGAAACTATCCACCACCAAAGTAAGTATGATCATGATGAACGGTGATTGTTTTTGGCTGCAATAAGAAATGGAACCTGTAGTTTTAGTTCCAAGTTAAGTAGATATTATCATCATATGCTGTGCTTTTAACTTCCTGAGTTCCTAACAGTTGGGATTTCCAAGAAGGAGCTTTTGACAGGTCAAGAGGAAACAGAAGGAATTGGTATTTACTAGGAAGTTTTTAGTTTTCTAGTTCCCAGTGGTTCCCGTGCTTTATTTCACTCGAATGGTCTTTTATGGTTAATATATCCAGGATACTGGTATGGGAGGATGGCTTCTGCAACTTCATTGCTTCAACCACTGAGATCGATCCTGGAGCAGGATCCTCAGTTTACAGGAACTTTGAAATTAGACACCTCAAACTGCAACCGGAGCTATTTTTCAAGATGTCACATGAAATCTACAAATATGGAGATGAGTAAGTAGAAGCTACCTTGCTATTTATATGACTCAGGGACTGAAACTGACTTCAAACTTAAACAAATGATTTGGTTTTTGGCAGTTTGATTGGAAAAGTTGCTGCAGATAATAGTCATAAATGGATCTACAAAGAACACAATGATCCAGAAATCAATCTCTTCTCGGCATGGCAAAACTCAGGAGACCTTGTAAGTAGTGCATATGCCAAAATGATATTTTGTTATTTCCATTTGATCTGGTCTCACTACTGTCTGCCTGTTTTTATTTGAATAACTATTTGCAGCATCCCAGGACATGGAGGGCTCAATTTCAGTCTGGTATCAAGGTTGATCACAAGAATCACTCTTTCTTTGTTAGTTTCTCGCTGCTTTTCCTTGCTTAAAACACACTTCTCCAAGGCTTAATCAATTCTTGTTTGAGAAGAAAACACAAAGTAATTTTTTGGACCAACTGTTAAGTGACGTTCAAACCTTCGTTATTAACTGAAGTTAAAGTGCTTTCTTTCATTTTGGAGAAGTGTGTTCAAAAATTGCCAGCAATCATCTTCTTGGAACAAAAGTTGGAGGTATTTGATACCTATACGCAATCTGGAGACTAAAAGCAAAGTTTCTAGTTTAATTTTCACAAATCAGTCACGGGAATTTGATCCTCGATCTTAAGTTTGTTCCAGAAGAAAGACCTAATGTCCAATAACTGATGATTCTTTCTTGTGAAACAAAATGGCAGACAATAGCTTTGATTGCAGTGAAAGAAGGTGTTCTTCAACTGGGATCTGTTAACAAGGTCTACTGTCTCTTTTCCATGAATTCTGATTATACAGATGTTTTATCATTTATGCATGCATATATGTTGGAAATTTCAGGTGACAGAAGACCTCAATTATGTTACTGTCCTACAAAAGAAATTCACTCATCTCCTGAGCATCCCCAGCTTCCTCCTACCCCATCCTTCATTTTCATCATCCTCATCAACTCCATCCAAGATTAATTGCGGAAGCGAAGACAGTATGTCCAATGCCTGTCCCCTGCATTCAGCTTGCCCTCCCCTGACAACAATGAATTTCTATGATCAAGCCAATCATCCAATGGTCATCACTCCATCTATGAGCAGCCTTGAGGCACTCCTCTCAAAGCTCCCATCTGTCGTGCCAACGCCATCCACACCTTTGTCTGGCTACCATGAAACACCATCAAGGCTAATATCCTTCCAAAAGCCGAAAGAGGTGGATATTGAGATGGTGGCAATGGAGGAGATAAATGAAAGGAAAGAGCAATATTGAGGCTAGCAGTTTCCCATGCTGGTGTCGTTACTGCTGGCTATGTAAGATGATATAAAGATTAGGTGAGGTACCTTCTAACTTGTCAATTTTCACTGTCCCATTATTTATTTATCCTGTCAGTGGTACCATATGGCATATGTAGTTGTTGTTCCTAGGAGAATTTGACTGTATTTGACTATTAGTATTATATGCAAAAACTTCTCATCTCTAGTTATTTTTCTATAATTATTTTCCTAGGAAAACATGGCAAGACAAGTAGATGTCTGTGTTATTAAGCCCGGAATCTGCATTATTCCAATTGGGCAAACAGGGCTGTGCGTCCTCGATTTTCATATACATATCAAAAGTTTGTGTATCCTCAATCTTCCCAGACCCCAATAAGACGGTGTTTTGGATGTGGTACTCATAGCTATAGTCATGTGACTGAATGGGGAACATGAAGAAAGCACAAGAAAGATGGGACATTTTGGAGAATGATATGCATTCATTAACGTTCCCTCTACAGCCACTGCCATATATCTTCCAGATATTTTGATGGTGAAAACATGTAGCAGAAACTTGGGAAGAAGAGAAGGAAAAAAGAAAAAGTAGTGCAGAGAGGGCCAGGATGTCTGTATGAATGAGCCTTCTTCCTCCCTCAAGGTTCTCACATTTGTCATGGAAATATCTGATGGATAAGCAATGATGAAACAGAAGGGGGCTGGCCCACTAGGGTCCACATCAATGGGCCTGGGCCCAACCTGAAAAAAAGCCCAAGGCCCAAGCCTGTGTAGTCCAGACATGTGTGGCCTCTGTGCGAGATTGAGGAAAGCCCACTACTTCAAAGCCCGAAGGACCCATAGGCTAGCCATGCACGAGGCATTCTTAATAACATGAATAAATACTTCATAAACATTGCCTAGCTTTTTTGGAGTTAGTGAAAGGAATTCATAAACTTTCCTTAGATATAACAAAAGGGTTTAGGGTTTAGGGCTAGTCAAATTAATAACTGATTTGAAATGGAGCTAATGGTTTTGAAACAGTAATTTTATGGAAACTTCACTATTAACATTAAACCGATCATTTTGTACAAGCATCCTTGTGATTTTTGTATCAACTTAAACATTGGAGGCATGGACGGATCTTCATAAGGCCTAAGGGGTAAATGTTATGTTTGGAGGAAAATCATTTAACCACTTCACTACATTGCTAATTTTCCATTGAAAATGATATTTTTTTTCTGGTTTGGCCAGTATCGGAGGGGCAAAATACATAGAATTCCTTGATTACGTTAATTAAAAGCACCCAGACCAACAAGTTACCAGATGAAACATAGCAAGGAGTGGTGGGTATACGTACCATAAATTCTCCCCAGAAAGGAGGGATAAGGTTAGTAGTTAGTACTACTAGCACAGGACGTGAGTAGGCCACGACACGAACGCTCTTAATTATTTGGTGGTGGCCTTCCTTATCTCTATATATCCTTCCCCCCCATATGCTTCGTTACCAGACGACAGAAGAATATTTTGCAAAAGCAAATTACAAGAAAATCCTAAATAAGGAAAAAAAAGACCAGGAGTAAATGTGGAGAAATCCACTATTCTAAAATGGGAGTATTATGACTATTAATTTACATAAAACCCTAGAAATATATAAGATGCATGTAATGGGAGTTGAACTCCTAACCCCAAGTTATATAGGATAAAATTCAGGTGACTCAACCCTAACAGCGTTTCTGAAGCACACAGGAGGATGGTGACTCACATGCACACATCCAGGACTGCTGGGGCTGTTGGAAATTGTGACCAAAAGCAATAGCATGGGTTGATGAGCCATTGCCTTAGCTTTTGGTCTGCCAGCTAACCAGCATTTATGGAAATTAAGATCAGGATCATTACGTGGAGCTCAAATAGAGGACGGGATATATAGGACACCTGTCAAGATTCGAGGACTACGAGGACGGATATATATATTGTCCACACAACATAAACTAGTGGCTAGAATGAGGTTGTAAGAGCTGTCAAAGCTGCTGGTTGAAAATCATTAATTGGACTGATCCATATCACTCAGCCACAAGTGTTAGATAGCAGCAAATTAATAATGGGACATGTTCATACACATTCCTCTCCACAAATCACAAACTCGCTCTCTTCTCTTCACTACTACTAGCTAGATCTTCTCTCATTTATATCATACTCCAAATCAACACAACCCCCCATTAGTAATCTTTCTCTCTTTCTCTCCATTCTTACATCCATGGCTTCATGCAAAAATTTACGTCTTCAAAAGAGTACAAGGAGGAGAGGAGCCCCCAGGAAGGTTGTAGTCAAGAAGTTTCAGAAGCTGCGGCGGCTGGTTCCCGGAGGGCACCAGCTGCGGCCGGACCAGCTCTTCCTTCAGACTGCCGATTACATTCTGCATTTGAAGTTCAAAGTTAATATACTGAAAGCCATTCTCAAGCTGCATGACCCATGAGTTACTGCATCTTTCTTACATATTTTCCTTCTGGGTAGTATCACAAATATGAGTTGTTCATGGTTTTTTTGCACTACATTATCATGGTTTATTCGCACTACATTAAAATTGTTGCCTTCTTTTATATATATATATCTATAACAATGACGAGTCAGTTTATATGCACCTTAACTAATTCCATGAAACTGTTGCACTGAGTAGTGACCATTGCATGAACCCTGATGTTTTTGACCAACTAAGCTCTACCCAGGTTAAGTTGCCTTCTTGTATATTGTCATTTGTATATTGTAATAATCTGTTAGTGTTACTTTAATTTTCCTCTAGTTTTCAACAATGGGAGGCATATTTTTGTGGCTGTAAAGCTGGAATAGAGAAGATAAGGCAAGGTAAATGACTCAGTTTGGACAGTTATTGAGAGAGTGAGAGGAATGAGGAAACAATTATAAACTCTCTTGCATATATACGGTGGAATTGATGGTCCGAGTTTAATACATACGGTAAGAGAACCAAACATAACCTTAATGTCTCCAAACCAATTTCAATATCTAAGAAAAATGAAATATTTCTTCGGGTTGTAATGTTCATGTCCAAGATTTGCTTCGCTGCTTCATTAGAAAATTTTTCTCACTTTCAAGTCATGAATGGAAACACAATGAAGAGAACATCCGATTTTCACGACATATATGTCTTGACCCATGTTTTTCAGGAAGAAATGCAAAACAAGGAGCAAGTACTTGTATTATTCTTGATAGAATCTTTCTATGTTCTTTTCCTAATACCATTTCTCTTTGGCTCTCATATGGGTTTCTTTTAGCGGCGGACCTAGCATTAGCCGAGGGCATATGCCTCCCCTCAAATTTTTTTTTATAATTTTTATTTTCTTGTAACTAAGTGGACTCAAACCCTCACCCTAAATTATGCGCCTGCCCCCACCCAAATCGATAAGATCTAGATCTTATGCCACTAGCCTATAATTCAAAGTTTGTAAATATATGTCCCTGAACCAAAGTTTGTAAAATTTTTATTTTCTTTGACAATTTTTTATCCAAAGATTACTTTGTTTTAATCATTCCACATAATGTTGGGTTGAGTCGGGTTCAATGCTTAAACCCAGATCGATAACCAGCACCTGCTCACCTATCTATCAACTGACCACCTGTCAACCACACAACAACCCAAGGACGTAATAAATATAAGATTTATATTTTATTTAAAATTTAAAATATATAATTAATAATATTTAAAGTATATTATTTTTTATTTTTTATATAAATAAAGTATTTTTAAAAATTTATTTTAAAAATATGTATAATGTTAAATATAAAAACATATTAAAAATGGAAGAAACATATTTATATAAATATATACTTAATCAGTAGTAATATATAATTTTATTAACATCTAAAATAAATAAATAATCGCAATGCATAGTGATAGAGTAGTTCCCTTATAATTTATCCTTCCATGTTCGAATCTATGGGCCTACACTATTTGATTGAATTTTTCTTTTGTTACAAACCTTCTAACCCTTCTAACCTTTTAACCCTAAGCAAAACGACATGATTTCGATATAAAAAGCATTAAAATGACGTCGTTTTTATTTGATAAAAAAAAAAAAAAAATTGTGAGAACGAATCGATCGGTTCATCGGTTCGGACGGTTCTCATACGGTTCGATTCACAATTGGTTTTTTCATTGAATTGAACCGGTTTTGTGGTCGGTTGATGGTTCGACCGGTCCGATCAGGTTTTCAAAACATTGGTCGGGTCAACCCATTTTAGCACCCAACCCATAATCCAATTCCAACATATATAAACCTATGTATGAAAATAGATGAATCTTGATCAAGTATATATATTATCAAAGTAAATAGTAAAGAGGCCTTTTTATAAAGTCGTATTCATATACGCAAATGTTTAAACCTAAAATTTTTGAAAAATAAAACATAGAAACCAAAGTTGGCTTAAAAGATAAATCCACAAAATTACTTTGGAATAGGAATGATAATGATGTGATTTTTTCCAGGAGCCTACCTAATTGACGGGTTTGATAAAATGAAATATAAATGGATTTCATAGAAAATTCTACAGAGGTGCAATAATACAAAAGTTGGGACATAGATTACCCAAATGATGACTCTTATAATAAGTCTCATCTCGTAATATAGGTCTATAAGATGTGATATATAATGTTATAAAATATTGAATTCATCATTATTGAAAACTAATTGATTTCCATATGAACTTATCAAAATTTGAGGGGAGTTCAATTGGTCTAAGATCTTAGGATTTACCCAATAATCATTAGTTCAAGTCTGTTCAAGGTCATTTGAGGTTTTATCCGATCGTTGATTTCAAGGTCTCGTGAGATTAATCGAGGTGCACACTAGCTAACCGAACATCCATGGTTATTACAAAAAGATTTTTTTTTTTTTACTTCTATTCACTTTACGTATTACACTATAATGCTACGTTCTTACAAGGATTTGAGCCTAAGATCGCCCGTAAGTCCGTAACCCTTTTACCAGTTGAGTCAAGCCTCAAAAGTGATATGATATTTAAAAGCGAACAAGATTATATAGTCATAAATTAAGACATATATATATATATATATCTCTTCTTATCGGTGTTTAGTTGCCACAATTAATGTTCTTACCATTTCACAATTCACATAATAAAATCAAAGAAAGGAGAAATTTGTCTTCTTTCCAATCAAAAGGTTTTAGCTTTGGGCATATTGTGCAAAAGTGCTAAAAATCTCATGGTATCCACATCTTTATTACTTCAAAATCAAATAGGATCTAAAACCTATTTAATTTCAACTTAAAATAACCCAATTATAAAAAATTTATTGTGAAAAAACTCATATCTTTTTCAAGAGTTTTGCGTAATACTTCCCATGAAATTTTGAACAAAGTTTACAAAACTTATATTTTTAGCAAGAAAAAATATAATAAAAAAAGTCAATTTTTTCAAAAAGAAAATAATTTTATTGATTTAAACTAACAATACAACAATAGAAACACTGATACCAAATCACTAGAGTTGGTAAATTAGGTGGTTGGATCGGTTCGGGCCAAGCCTAATTTATATCGAGCTACCATTTTATTGACCCAACCCAGCCCTATACTAGGCTACCGAGCCAACCCAGTCTTATGTGAAAAATAATGTTAAATTCTTTTATTCAATAAATTACTTCCCTTATTTATTATTATTTTTTTCATTTCAGGTGTAGAAGATGATTGCCCTCTGGCAAATAATGTCCATTACCATGTATTTCTAATTTATTTGCACCATTTCATATGCTTCTCCAGTTGCCCTATTGTCTAAACTGCATTGGTCATGCCTAACAAATTGTTTAGACAAAATAATCAATGAAAACAAATTTAGTTGGCATTCAAAATTTTGCCAAATCAAGAAAAAGACAACATAAGGGCATGAAAATGCCTTCAAAATAGTCATGTACTAAAACATGGGATATGTTAATGCAACAATGCTCAAGCAAATAATAAAGAAAATCTCTCCAACATCAAGCTAAATGTAAATAAATTTTGGCATACATCCCCAAGAACTAACTACTTGAATATTACATCCCCAATGCTAAAAATTGTTAATCATTAGAAATCATAATTATGGAATGTATATAACTTGTAATTTCATCAATGAATAATCCAAAACCTAACTAAAATGAGTAAAATGCAGCAATAGAAATGCAGAATTTTGTGAGGCTACCGTTTTAAAAGTAAAAGTAATTTGACAACCCCGTTTTTGCTTTTTTCAACTCCAATCCAATAACATCAAATAACATAAAAAATTCAAAACCAAATAGAATTACAGAAACAATATACTCATATCAGAATAATCATTAAATCATAAATCTAAAAATCATTCTCAGTGGAGACAATATCATCATCAAAAACAATATTTGAATCTTCCTTAGACAATCGAATATCTTCTACTTCCTACACATCTGCAATTCATAAAACAACAATGCTTATTTTGTAAGTTGTAAGTAAGAAACAAAAAAAAAAGGCCCAATTTCTTTTAAATCATGCAACCAGTTATGATTACAAATGAGGGCTTGCATGGTTTTTGCGAGCAAACAATTTCTATACTTATGCAAGATACGACCACCAATACTTAATGAAAATTCTGAAGCTACTGTTGTGATTGGAATGCTTAAAATGCCACAAGCCATAATTGCAAGTTCAAGGAATTGATGTTTATGTAACTTCAAATATTCTAGCACATCGAGGTCATTTCCAACACAACATCCTTCATCCACGTATATATCAAGTTGAGACTAGACATCATTTGAAGTCATTTGACTCATTTCCATATGATACTCCTAAAATAATACAAGCAACCAACACATAAACAAAATAATCACTATACTATATACTTGAAAAAAGAATATCAAGAAAAATAATGAATAAAAATTATAATAGTCAAACTTACATCAAGTATAGATGTCACTAATGATGTTGAGCTTGTTGAGCTTGTCACTGGAGGACTTTGTTGTGAATAAACAGCCATGGTCATTGATGATGCTAGTTTGAAATGAAGGAATTGAGCTTGATGCAGCCTCGTACTTTGTATATTCAGCAAAGAGTTTATACAAGGTCTCCTTCACCTAATTTACTTTCTCTTGATGGTCATATGATAAAGTATTTTATAGCAAAAACTCAAAAAGTTTAACTTAGAACGAGGGTCAAGAACACATCCAAGTGTAAGAGTGACAGAATACTTGCTCTAATACTTATCAAATTTTACCTTCATCCTTGTTACCATATCTTTGATCACCTCATTTTCACTTTACAAGTTTTCATTCAATTTCTTTTCTATACTATAAACTTGCATGAAATACAAATTGGAGGTGGGATAAGATGACCCGAATATCAAGTTAGTAATTTGATAAAATGGGGCAAAGAAAGCACACATCTTCTACACTCTTTCCCACTCTTCATTGGATGGACAAAGCGTATAACTTCTATAATTAAAAGTCAAACTATTGAAAGCACAATGATACTTGATAGCACTTTCAAGCATCATTTAAGTAACATTCCATCTAGTTGACACATCCAACCTCAAGAAACTACCAATATCATCTAAATGCACTTCTTCAACACATTTTTGAAATTGTCTTAACCTCCCCTCCAAAGCCTTCACATACTTATCACTTTCTCTTATTTTATATAAAGTCTCTTTAGCCACTTTCAAACCTTCTTGAACTATGAGATTCAAGATACTCGAGAGAGTGCATCTCGATAAGCCTTATGATCAAGTTTCCGAGACCTCAACATCCCATAATGGTCAACGATCATGGCACCCACATCATTGTATTTAGGAATCAAATAACACTTTTGGACATGACGTCTTAAATGGGTGGTGAAAAGGACTAGGCTTTCCACAAAGTAAACCGTGATTTAAAAAAAAAATCTCCCCTCTACGTAAAAGTCCTCCCCCTCCTTTTCTACTTACTAGATGGGGGTTACACGTTTAATGCTAGTGATGAGGGCATTTATGAATGTCTTTCCACTTCCTTACGTTACACATATACATTCATTTGTACATTAATTGTCCTATATTAATTAGACCACATCGCCCGTCCAAAAGGTTTGTAATGTACACAATGCTCTCTTCATCTTCACGCTCGAGAAGGATGTCCTGAGGTGGCTCGATTGCCTTTTCCCCATTCGTTGCTTGAGGTGGTCATTCTGATATGTCGTCTGCCCTTTGGCCTTACTCGGATTAGGCTCCTTTGCGCGTAAACGGGTTAGGGTTGGGTTATATATACTTATTCGGGTCTGGGCCTGGGTTCCCAACAAACGTTAATTACGCGACCTGTGTCCTGGGGCTTATCCCGTTCTACTAGCCCCCCTAGTGCCATTTCGCTCCTTTAAGGTTGGGAATGGCGGTAATTTTTCAGTTTTGGTTTTCCGAACGCACTGTCACACAGTTAGATGATAGGAACAAAATCTCGAGCCTTGGGTATAATCATTACATCCTACTGCTCACACCTGGTTGTTCTGGATTGGTGCCCGGTCTTGTCGATCCGCACAAAGCATTAAATGCATTCCTCGATCGTCGATATGCCTCTATGCTCAAATAACTCCCTTTCGCCTCCCATTTGTTTTTCATCATTCGCCTCCTCCTCGCTTCGTTCCTCCTCGGCTTTCTTTCTCGCTTTCGCTTCGCCTCGTTGTTTACCCAGGAGCCGTGAGATCAAACAAAAAAAACCTGCTTAGTAAGTTCGAAAAGGACTAGGCTTTTCGATGTTTACATTTGGTTTTTTTTTTGTTGTTGTTGTTGTTTTTTTTTTTTTTTGTCCGGGCCTGATGATTTCCTCGCTTGTCTTCACAGGCATCATTTTGGCAATGGCTAAAAGGAATTCATAGAATGGCCCATGGAAAACGTCTTATTGGAGGTTGCGCGGGTGAAGATTCACCCCTTTCTCCCCTCGCGTTCGGGGAAGTTCTCTCTCGCATGGACTCCAACGACGTTATTACCTGGCTCAAGCCTGTCGAGGAGCCCCACATAGATGCCTTTTAGAGGAAATACCCCTTCCCCCCTCAAGTTTGCGTTGCTTTCCTTCCTTGGGCCCCCAATTTGCAACCTCTATGGACATGGATGGGGGCAAATGAATTACATCTACTGGCCAAAAATCCACATTAGTGAGGGACTGAGATTCCCTCTCCCCCCCACTGGTTTACTAGTTCCTTCATTGCACCCCGGATCCACCCTGTTTATGTCCACGTGAACATCATTCTAGTTCTCCTCGGGGTGTGTGTACTAAACAAGAGGCTCGACCTCAAGCTTGGTTTGGAGGAGGTTCTATTTGCCTACTCATTCAAGCGGCACAAGCTCGGCCGATACTACCTCGTGGCCAATGCCCAGCTGCTTCACCTAGTGACTAACCTGACAAACACTAGCAAGAATAAGCCTTAAGGAAATGTGCTAGTGTTCGACGCTTGGGACTATGCAAGGGATCCTATGCTAAGGGAGTTCCTGGTTCCCAGTTTGGCTTCGACAGGTCAATAGCGAGGCCCCGTGCCCGCCTTTTTAACCTTTGCTCTCACATCTGCTTGTTTTCACATAGGTACTCTAGGCCGAGGAAAACTGGTGGATGACCTAAGTGCCAGCCAGTTCAATGGCGACGGAGGTCGAAACTTGCGAGCTCGAGCAAGAGAAGATATGGAAGCAGGCAAATACTTTCCAATTCCACACCCTCCCTCCTCCTCGTGACCTCTAGTAGAGGCGAAAGAGGCTAAGGGAATCTTTGTCAGATTCCCTGACTAAGTCCAGCCCCACCTGGGGATTCCTTGACTGTCCCCAAGGTCAGTGAAGTTCCTCGAGTTGTCCCCCGGCCAAAGGGTCATTCCCACTCCACCTTTCCACCTCACACTGGCCTAACTCGTGGTCCTTCGGAGGAGCAACGCCTCCGAGGAGGGATTACGATCAAGGAGGGTTATACAACCTGTCCTCCTCGTACCCAACTAGTGTTGGGCAAAGGTAAAGGGAAAGGTGCATCAGGGTCTGCACCCTCCCTCTCCCAAGTGGAACCCCCATATCCTTCGTCTATGGAAGCCTTGATGGCAGATTCGTACCCGTTCGAGGAACCACTCCTTAAGGACCCCGAGGAGGAGGTGGACTTTAACTTAGCCGCGAAATTAGGAGCTCCAGTGATCAAGAAGGTTCTCAACCTTCTAAGGGATTCAACACCCTTTCAAATGGCGGTCGTGGTAACCCTTTACTCTTGGTCTCGTTCCTTACTCTCTTTCTTTTCAATTTTCTTCTTCTAAATGGAATTTAACACGCAGATAAGCACGTTCGGGGCTTGTTTGGCCAAGTACTGTGACTCCCGGCAGCACTAACTCAGCTGACTCTCACACCTGCGGGACGGTTCATGGGAATTGTACTCCAAAGCACAGGATGAAACCAAGGTTCTTGATTTGGAAAGGGAGGTGGCCGAGCTATGCCAGCAGCTTACCGAGGTTATTAGAGCCCGTGATGTGCTAAGGCACCAAATTAAGAAGGTCCCGTAGCTGGAGGCGGAGGTGGCTAACTTAAAGCATGCTAACAACGTGCAACTAAGTATCCACCAAGCCGAGATCCAGCATCTATGACAGGAGCACGCCGCACATCTTGAAGCCAAGGATACCTTTATGATACAACACGGTGAAAGTCTCGCATAAAGCCGAGTCAGCAGCCAACTACTACCAAGCTACCCGCCTTATATATACAATACAACCTGGCTAATGAAGCGGGCTATGCAATTTATTTAAGGAGTCAGAGGAGCAAGGTGATGGATCCGAGACTCGAGTCGCTGTAATCTGCCATTCAACCGACGATCCCCCATGCTCTCTCGCCCAATGAGATAGTCACATGCCTACCGATGGCAAGACTCAGCCGTATGCCCCATTTCCGGTGTTCCGCTGGACCACCGCTAACCCGTGAAAACCCGTGTGTCTCAGCATCAGCGACCCGGCATGAGTAAAATGGCCTATATTACGCAGTTTCAAGAGTTGTTACATCACTCTTAATACAAACATGTTTCCACTTGTAATATTTCATACATGTTTTACAAAACGTAATCAAAGCCACACATGTCGGCTTCTCAAAGCGCCTAATGAGCTGCCTTTCTTCCTTTAACACTTCGTACTAAATAATTTTCTCTCGATGTGGTGAGCAATGCCTAGTAGTTGAATTCCCCTACATGGGTTACTTTCACCTAAGTGCATACATGTAACATAAACTAAATGACATTCAAGCACCATCATTCCCACTGAATATTCACATGTCCAATCCCATGTCTCGAGTCCTACTGATTCCTCACATATGCTTATGCCATGTATGAAACCTGCTTTCCAAACAAAATATTTGTTTTATTTGTGGGCAACCCTCCTAAAAAAATACGCTAGATAATCTTCCAGTGGTGAATTTTGTCAAGACTCTCCAAACAATTCAATACATGGGCTCTCTAATTTGAATTGTTGGACAATTTCCCAACACAATTCTTTGGACAACTTTCCAATAAAATTTTATTGTTTTGGACAACCCTCCAATTTAATTCATGTTATGCACTCACACCTACTAATTCTAGGGTGCCCCGGTGCATGTGAAATGCAATATGCCAATTCAGAACAATTCATGTTAATACATCAAGCATGAATATATTAACAAAAATTAACACACAACAACATGTTATTCATTTATAGCAATAACACCAAAATTAGCTCACATGGGCTAATAAACAATTTAAGCAATTCATTTTGAACCGCCTGCTAAATACAAACCACACACAAGATCACTGAACAATACAACCTTGTGTCTCGGCAACCATCATTGCATCATACTAGGATTTTCATCTAACTCGATCTCAACTGAAAACACGACCATTCATGCCTCAGAATATCCCTATTCATCAAAATGGATTTTAGCCAAGGAATAAAACAAGTAGGAAAAACCCCTATGCTATAGTCAGTAAAACGCGGTGTGTATAAAATTAATGCTCTATGCGCTATGCACGCTGCGAATCCCAAGTAATATAGTTGTACTTAACGCATGTGAGAATGATCCACAGGAAAGGCAAATTGACTACAGATTCTCGCTTTGCATAATATCTGTAAGAATGACTTAAAAAGGAGTTCAATTATATAAAAACTAACTTAATCAAGTGATTTAATTGTTGTCATAGTTCCTGTGTTATATCTCCCCTCGCCAATGCCTAATGATTGTTTTTCAGTATATGACTTTATTCAACACATTTATAATTCGTCGCGGTGAGGTGATCTTGCCTACGAGATATCCTCTCTCTAGAGTGTATATCCGCCTATCTCGCAAATAAAAATAGAATCGAGTATATCTCTATCTCGACTGCATTCAAATGCTTGAATGTTCTAATTAGATCACCAGTCCTGAATATCTCTATTTGGATCGAATCACCAAGGCTACTCTACCAGATCCTCTGAATCTCATCTCTAATCTCTTGATCTAAAGTATGCTATGCTAATGTCGGGCCAAACATTATCATATAATTTAACTAAGGTGTATAGAGTAGATTCACAATTTATAAAACAATTGAATAACATAAAAGATCAATCCTTAATCCATATCGTATGACAGGGTTTGATGTAACCCTAGAAAAAGATCTGTGTCGATAATGAATAGAAAGATGAAACTGCTTAATAATGAAAACATTGTTCTAAGATTCTAAAATATACGAAAAATGAAAAGCGCTATAATTCCCGCACTCGAAATCGCGTCACCGCTTCGAAACCTCGCGGCTCGCTTCAGGCGCTTCCCTCTCCCGATTTCGAACCCTAATGCGCTTTTAATGATGAGGGCGTGATTATATGCCGACGTCGCTGACGCGGGTGACGCCGCTGACGCGGTGACGCCGCTGACGCGGTGGTGTCAATGACAGCAGGTGGACGTCAGCGACGCATGACGTCGCGACGCTGCGACGCCGCGACGCGTAATGCCGCGACGCAGACGCCGCGACGGGGATCGCCGCGATGGGACGCCGCACGGGGACGCCGCGATTTACGTGCACTTCATCGCTTGTTCCCATTTTCTCCAAGATCCGTCTCGCTGTCGCCACCCCAATGCTCCCGCATTCACAAAAGACATCAATCTCGCATTCTAGTCGCAAAAACTATAAAATTACTTCTAAAATAAACAAGAAAATGTATAACGACGCGAGCATGGGCCATGAGTGTTTTAGGCACTCATCACACTTCAGTCCTAGTTTCAGTTTGTCCTCAAGCAAGAACCGCACTCTAAACAGACACACACCCGACACCATGCAACTAATACTAAGACTCGCAGTACATGCTGAAAAGCAGGGGATCAAATCGACCGACTCACATACTCAACGCTTTTCAATGTTCAAGAAAGGCATACGTAGATATTTAACTTCTTGCAAGCCCGATTGAGATAGGTGAACGACTAGTACATCAAATCCCATGGTGTGTTCAATAGCCTTCCCAAAATCCCTATGTGCTTATAATGAGTGACTTTCAAGATATGCCTAGGACCCGATACTCCCCAAACTTAAGCTCAACCCACCTATTAGAAACGAATCTAGACAAGGATAGAACGTTAATCTATCATTTATATCCTCATACTTAGAAATTTCTACGCACTCAAAAACAAAACTAAGAAGACCCCAGTGCCAAGAAGTTTTACCGAGATGCCTCAGACAAGGATCCAGACTCCCCACCGCCGTTAAGGGCACCAAGCATTCAATCTCTTCAACCATCTAACACTCAACCAAACTCAACTACTTTAGGTTGCGTGAATGATCCATCTTCTCCCATGTAGCGGGCAAGTGAAGTCAATGACTCCCGCCACTGGGCTCAGGCATTAGCTCGATAGCCCTCAGACTGTGTGTCTGGATTCCGATTGATGATCCCGCTTTATTCCTATGCATATACCTATTTTTACCATATTTCTTTTTCTTTTCTTTTCTATTGTTTTTGTATTTTCTCTTTTGGTCAGCTCAATGGCAATCCTCTTTTGATTAGGTGTCCCATCACTCAAATGGTTCGAATCTCCCTAGGTTGATCGAACTTTAGTAGCTGGTTCGGCACTTATGCATACTCTGAAAGTCACTAGTGTGTGAGTGCGATAGAGTTTTTGAGAACTGGTTTCTTGACTACCCGGGATTGATTCACTAACCCTTTTCAACTATTCAATCTAATTACCGAGCATCAAGCAAATGTATGCATTTGAACAAGTTGATAGTGAACTCAATCCAAAATTGATCCTCAATTTTCAACATGGCACAAATGTATGCAATTACTACATGCAAAAATGTCCTAAAATGTAATCAAACAACTAACACATGACTCATGAACATGAAAGCGCGATGTAAAATAAACTAAAAACAAAACACCCTAATATGCGAAACACAATAAAAACATTGGCACACTACTAAAACCAAAATATAATAAACAAAACACAAAAACATAATACTAATCATCACACCCTCCCAACAAAATATCCAAAGGTCCCCACCGCAAGATAAAAACGAGGGTAAGGAACCCCCCAATATCACCGCGCAGCGCGCAGGATGGTGAAAGCCAAGAGCCGGGCGAGCCGCGCCCGTGATACCGCCGCGTCAGAGGAATGATGGCCTGATTGGCAGAACGGTCCGTGATATCGGGAAGACGCAACGCTCCATGTCCCGTAACGAGGGACTCCTGCTCCCGGTCTCATCCCAAGGCCAAACACTCCGCAGGCGCGAAAATCGGTCCTCAAGATCCGGGCCGCGGGGGGGCTGACTAGGAGGAGTGGCCGCACGTGGTCAGCCGGGTAGGCAGGTTTCGCCGATGGACGGAGGTGGCCGGGACAGCGGTGGAGGTGGCCGGACGAGGACTCCGCCAAGGTCTTCGGGATCCTGTGGATCCATAACGAGCCCGACATCATAAAGCTCGCCCGCCCTGGGGTCATGACCCAAACCCAGGTCCCTTAGGTCGCGGACACCGTGTGTCCCCGCTGATGGAACGGCTTTAAGTAGGGTGTCATGTCGCGTCGCTCCAGCACCCCGCTTGTTTGCACAAGCCAAATATCGTAGCGTCCCGTGCCCACTTCGATCTCATTGTGGAGGATCGCATCCCCTTATAACTCGCCTTACATCGAATGGTATATCTCGATAATGGCAAAGTTAGCAGGAATTGGCGGTCACCTCACACACATTCGTCGCCGGGACAAGACGCCAAGTGATGAAATGGTGCCAAACTCGGGAATGTAGCCAAATGCTCGCCTCAACCGACCGCAGGCCCATGACGATCCCCTCCACTCACTCGTCCTTCGTCACATCACGGATGACCCCATGGTAGTCTGATGCTCGCGAGCGATCAGCTGAAAGACCCGTGGATGCCTCTAGGCCGGTAGAAACTATCGACGAATTACCAAGTCGATCAACACACTCGCACTCGACCTCGGTGACATAGCTATATGTTACGAAATCAACATGAACTACGCCTATCGCCGCCGACAGGCTCGGGCATAAAGCACACTTCAGCCGCAATCGTTCCTGCTGACAAACGTCGGGCATGAAACCCCTCCCATAATGGCGTTTTAAAATTGTGGCTAAAACCGCCGGCGGCACTCACATTTACAAACCGCGAGGCATCGAATGTGGGAGTCGGGTCCGTCGACTCGCTAAGTGTGCAACTTCGCCGCCTGAACATCTCACCTAGGCAATAAAAATTCGAACACCTAATGCACCACAACCAAACAACTAATAACTACTCTAAGGACTCAAAACACCAATGAGACTCAAACCCTAAATGGAACCTAGCTAACCCAAAATGAGGGACTACTGTACCCAAAACTAGAATCCTATTCGCGAAAGCAACAATCGAACCCTGTAATACCGCATTCAAGCTGAACCGGGTACACAAAGGGTGGATGCCACTATGACCCAAACTCCAAGATGAGGGTGACTTACAGTGGTCGGCGAGCAGTGAGGTGGTCTCCGACCGGTGTGGGATGAGAGCCCAACACTGTGTCCTATGGAAGGTCGGATGCAGGGGCCTCAGGGTTTCCATAGGCAGAGAGTCACGTGAATGTGGAAAGTGAACCATTCTCGGGCTAAAACAGAGTCACGTCGCTGACAGGCGGATCACGCCGACGCGGGGCGTAGTTAATGACCTAATGACGTCCCGACGTGAGAAATCCACGTCGCGACGTGACAGAGGGCTTCATAAATTGACGCGCCGCGATTGAGGAATACACGCCGCGACGTGATGAGAGGAGGTTGTTGATTTCGCGACGTGAAATCTCACGCCGACGCGATAGAGCTTCAAAAATGACGCCGCGACGTGAAATCACACGCCGCGACGCCGCGTGAGCTTTCAAAATGACGCCGCTGACGCGATAAATCCACGCGACTTACGCAGGGCTTCATATTCGACGCCGCGACGCGGAAATCTCACGCGACGCGGGCGTAGAAGGTCTCCTAAGATAATTTATATACCAAAACCTCAATTTTTCGAGAACTCCACTTGTAAAACTTCCTTTCGATTCTCAACACTGCAAGCCTCGTGACTTGGCCACCTCCGTCTCCCCGAAATTAAACCCACAAGCGTAAACACCGATCGCATGCAAATAAAATTCAAAAGTTTCAGCAAATAGAATCTCAGAACTTAAAAAACAAAGCTTTAGAAAACTCACAGTCCCAAGAAGGAGAGGTTTGTCGTCGTTAGCTCGACGACTCAATCTCAAATGTGCAAGATAATTTAGGATAAACCGGAAATATTATGTAAACAATCCTTATAATAACACACCAATGCTCTATATGATTGAAATACTTTCCTGCACAGATGCCCTCGCTTCAAAGGTTCCTTTCAGTAATAAGCTATGATCGTGAAATTTTCTCATCGCCTTACACCAATCTACGTATCTGCGAGTTCAGAATGTCGCCGTTTGGATCGTCGTGCAGGTGCTTGGTGATTGGAAAACATGGAAAGTGATCTCGTCTCCTTGGACTCTTAGTTTGAGTTCACCTTCTTGCACATTAATTTGAGCTTTTGTGGCGGGAAAGTCTACCAAGTATGATCGGGGCTAAGTGGAGTCTTCTTCCATGTCGGAATGACGAGTCTAACTGGAAGGGCCAGATTACCAACTTTTCACAGTACATTTTGACTATACCTCGAGGGTGTTGGTAGGACCTATCGCAAGTTGTGGGCGATTGTGGTCGATTTCGGTTCTCCCGGCTTTAGCCTTTTAAACATGACCAGACATCAAGTTTATGGTGGCTCCCGAGTCACCTGAGCTTTCAGATGCGGGTTCCCTATGACGGTCATACTTCGAATTGCGGATCGCGAAGTTTCGGGGAAGCTCTTGCGAGGTATTGCGCATTCCTCGGGTTAAGAAGCCCGATGGTCCTGCTCTTCAATTTCTTCTTGCGGGAATTTTTTCATAAATTTCACATAACTTGGCATATTCTCTAATGCTTCCAAAAATGGTATGTTAATATGTAGTTTCATGAAGATGTCGAAACTTTGCAAGCTGCTTCTCGACTTACCTTTCTTGACCTTTGAGGATGCGAGTTGGTATGACGAGGGTTCATCTGTTTTGCTGTTTCGTTGTTCCTTCCACGACTTTATTATCTTTGGCCAGCTATCGTATCTTGGGTTTACTTTCATGTTGCATGTCCCGGTCCTTTAGGATGCTTTGGTCTTACTCGCTTAATTTCAATTCTCTTGCTTTGCTAGGTAAGCGGCTTTGGGATTTCAACTCTTTCCATAACCATTGATAGCCTTCGCAGTACTCTTTTCCTTCTCCTCTGGGTTTACCTCGAATTGCTTAGTAATGATCGACCTTCTCTGCCATGATTGGCGTTTACCCCATTTGAACCTCAGGCTTTCTCCATTGTCTTTGCTTGATTGTTCATTGGGTTCCTTGTTCTTGCATGTTAAGCGCAATTTCGTTCGTAGGCAGCGAATCTTGAGGATTAACTGTAATGCTAGAGCTTGCGCTCAAATCCGGCTTCTTTCGGGGGTGGTTATTAACTCAGTGTTCCCGGTGCGTATTGTTACGGCGGTTATTACGCCATCCATACCCTGATTAACAGTGATTACAGTTTGTACGATTGTTCATACCCTTGTCCCGGTCGGGATTACACGGTAGTTGTTACCCCCATAACGTCACTTCTTTGTTTTGTGATTGATTCGATTAAACCTCGACCGCGTCTTGGGTTTGTTACTGCTGTGGTGATTCTTGGCCCGACATTACAACGTTGTTGTCTTTGTCCTCCACCCGAGTTCACCTGACTCCCATGGAGTGGTGCGTATAGCATGTCTTTACATTCCTATTGCCTATTTAGGCTGTTTAGTGACTAAGCCACATGATTTACCGGATTGTTGAGGACTTCATTGTAATGCATTACCGAGTGTTCACTGGCGTTGTGGCCTTCTAGGCCGTGATTAGTGTTAGTTTGCAACATCTTCCAATATCTCATACGGCAATTACGTGGTTTCTTCATCGATGATCCTCCGGTGAGGCATATCATTGTTAAAGTTGTATTTCTCGGACATTGTAAAGTGTGGACTTGCATCATCTGGTTGGTCGATGGGTAGGACATATGTATTCATGATTTGTCCCGTAGCCGCCGGGTTCTCCCCTCGGTGGCCAGAGCGTGTTGATCTCTTGCCTGAGTTTAGTGATCTTCGAAGGTGGAAGAACTTGGTCGAAGCACTGTGCTAACTCGTTCCATGTAGTAGCCAAATTACGGTGGCTGACTGGTTAGCCCGATGCTTGGCTCTATCCCCGAGTGAAAGTGGGAATAGCGCAATCTTAGGGCTTCTTCGGTGACCGGGTTGTATTTGTTCTAGTATTGCAGAAAAAACCGAGTTAGTCAATACATGTTCGGGTTCTCATGGGGTAGTCAATAGACAAATATGTTGGCATTTATGCTGTGGTGACTTCAATTCAAAATTGTTGGCAGATTAGCGTAGTCCCGATTCTTGTCTGAACAGCGCTGGAGAGTAGAACAAACTCATCTAATAGCATGTACGGATCGTCCGGCTGTATGAATGGCCTAGGCGCTTGATTTCTAGTTCGAAGCTATACGTAGTTCCCGATTTGTTCCACGCGAAATCTTGTTAACGGTGTTTTCCATGACGCTATTGGAGTTCTACTGATACGTTCTCTGAATTCTCATTGTAATCTGTCACGAAGTCTTTACGGCTCGGATCACCTGGTGTTGATTAATTCGGTTTCTTGTCGCGTACTCCGCAAAAAACACCTCTTTGATAACACGCAGTAACAAAACCCGATTACAGTGCCTTAAAAATAACCTGAAATAAAGACTGAGCCTATATGTGCTTTTATACAGTTAACTTCCAGTGGCAAAACTTGTGACTGGCGGTGCCATAAGTGTACAATCGCGGTACGCGTAGCCCAGTAACTGGTGCCATGGATGTGGTCAGGAAGCGGTAAAGCTCTGGTCGCACCAGACGATATCGAGAAGAATGAAAAAAGGGAGTTGATTATATAAAAACCTTAGCTGTTGATTTAATTAAGTGTTGTTTAAAGCTAGGGTTATATCTCCCTGACAAATTCAGTAGTTGTTTTCTAAAAGAGATTGTTATTGATACATTTATAATCACTTTTTATGGTGAGGTGATCTTGCTACAGGAATGTCCTCCTCTGAGGAGGTATATCGCTATCTCGCCAAATAGAATCAGTATATCTCCTATCTCGACTCGGTATTCCGAAATGCTTAAATGTTCTACCCCCAGATACCACCTTCGAATTAGAGATATCTCCTATTGGCCAGAATCAGTGAAGGCTTCTTTGCAGTCACTGGGCCCTTTCTTATCTCGAATCTTCGGATCTTAAGTCACGGTATGCTAATGCATTAAACGATATCATATAGTCATACAGGTATAGAGTAGATTCGATGATTTATAAGCTTGATTGAATAACATAAAGATCGATCCTTAATCCATATCGTATAATGGGGTTTGATGTAACCACCAGAAAAGATCTAGAACATAATGGAAGAAAGATGAAAGCGTTTTAATAATGAAAACATTGTTCTAAGATCACGAATATCGAAAAATGAAAAGCGTTACAATTCAGGGCGCTTCCTCAGTCGGTGTCCACTCGCTCACGAAACTAGTGCCTACGTTGTCGTAGCTTCCGCCACCGGATTACGAACCTAATGTGCTTAATGATGAGGCGATTTTAAATCTTGGCGATCGCGGCGTGGTGACGTCGCTGACGTGGTCAATATCACGGCGATGGGGACGTCGCGGCGTGGCGACGATGCGGCGATAGGGGCGTCGGCGTGGCGTGACTTTCATCGCTTTGTTCCCGTTGCTCCAAGATGCGCTACCGTTCTTGCTCTTTTTCACCCCGATGCTCACGCATTCCTGAACATCAATTCGGTATTCTAGTCGAAAACTATAAGTACTCTAAAATAAACAAGAAAAATGTATCTGGCGATAATATGAGTGTTTTAGGCACTCATCACCCTTACTTATGGGAGTTTGTGGCTCCTAAAGCCGTACTTAGCGTAGCCCTTGCGTAGGCAGCACCTCTTGTCTGTTGGGAGCAGTGCAGTCGATCAGGGAAATTTAGAGAAGGTGGACTTTCTCTCTCTAAACTGTTTTCTCCCCTCGCTACTTGGGATACCGGAGCGAACAAAGAGGAGATGTTCTTTTTTAACTTTCGTTTATTATTTTTGTCCTCATTGTTTGACTTTAAGGAATGCGACACATGACTTAATAAAAACCATTTATCTCTTTATCCTCTCACTAATCATGTGTGTGTCACATGGATACATGCCAGTAGGTGGCCACTTGTCACACCACATGTCTCTCATATCATGTTGTACTTCTCTGTTTGTCATGGCACCCGAAGCCTCGGTTCCTCGAAGGCGTGAAACCCTGCGTCTCATAATTCGATGAAATTCGACGTGATAGCTAAATTTCGCGAGACGATTCCAACAGTGAAGTCCGTTTTATCATCCGAGATCTAGAAAAAATTCCGGATTTTAACCAAAATTACCATTTTACCATTTTTCAGAAAAAAAAAATTAGAATTTTCTCGGGTCTTACATGAGCGATCTACCCGACTGTGATGAGAAACGAGTCTACATACCCTTGGTAAAGTATATCTGTTTGCCAAATCTCCTGTCATTTAGTTGTATCATCACGGAGATTCCTCACTTATTCTAATGCTACGTGACTGACCACAGGAGTCACATCCCGGTACCTTTGTTGGTTTAGTGGAACACCTACTTTACCCCAATGAGTTTTGAGTGTACTTGACTTCTTTTTTTTTTTTTTGTGGTTTTTGTGTTTCTAGAGTATACCACACGATCATGAAACTGCCCGATTACTTTGTCCATCCTCAGGATGCTTAGCAACCTACCCATCCTGCGAAGATTGTTCACTGGGATTCGAGGTTGCTCGAGTACTAGACACATCTCATGGAGACCATCAGAGGCATCCCAAATTTAAACAAATCTCTGAGAAGACTATCTCGAAATTTACTTTCGAGTGAGGCTCATCTCATGAAGACCATCTCAAGGAGGCTTCCTGAGTCCTAGGCTCATCTCATGAAGACTATCTCAAGGAGGCTACCCGAGTACTAGGCTCATCTCATGAAGACCATCTCAAGGCTACCTGATCACCATTTCGGGGACTAGGATTTATAGCGTGGGGCGGCTTCCGCAAAGCTGTCGTTTTCATGCAGCCGATACCTCTGACGTAAATACCTCTTTGGAAATACTTTTGAATAGAGGGCGTTCAAGGGTCGAGCTCACGCCACACTTTATTTGATTGTATTCTATAGGCGCCTCTGTACCTATTGTCGGCGATAATGTAAGGTTCTTCCTAATTCGGTTTCAATTTCCCTTCTTTGAAGATCCGTTGAAGGACTCGTTCCCCTTTATTGAATGCCACAGACGCAGGCTACTCTACGTGACGGTATTGGTAGTCCAGTCATGGCCCATTCCCTTTTCTTCTCGAGCTCATCCAAAGATTGTGCGAGTTCGGCAATGTCAAATGTGTAGGGTGGCTCTAGCCCAGGACTCGATGGGTATCCGCGCCTTAGTGCCAAAGGCAAGGGCATATGGGGTCTCCCCGATGGGCTATCTTGGAGTTGTTCGATAGGCCCAAAAGGCTACTGGTAACTCGTCCACCCACTTCCCTTTCGTCGTTGTCAAGCGTTTCTTCAAGTACCCAAGCAGTGTTTTATTCGTGACCTCCGCTTTCCCATTGGATTAGAGGATACAGCGGGTGATAGTGACGATATGATTTCTTATGAAGTACAAAATTAATTGGAACTCCTTTCTGATGAACTACGGCCCATTGTTCGAGATGAGAGAATGAGGAACCACACAGATCTATATATTTTTACTGGCGAGATGAGTTGTGTTGACTTGACTCTTGCATAGGCCTGCCTTACGCTACTTGGTGAAATGTCGATGCTTGACCAGCATGAGCTTACGTTGGCCCGGTAGCTAAAGGTAAAGGACCCACAATGTCTACTCCCCACATATAAAAAGGCCAAGGACTCATCATAGAATGGAGTGTCTCGGCCTAAACATGGATGACGTTGCCAAACCTTTGGCACACATCGTACAAACGCCTCTGACTCATGCTTCATCGTCGGCCAGTAATAACCCCGAGTTACAATTCGGTGGCCTGGCGTTTGCCTACGAGGTGCGTGCCGCTGCGTAGCCAGTGAGACTTGCTCCCGACTCGCTTTCGACCTCCCTCTTCAGGTAAAGCACCTCAAGTACGACCCCGAGAATGAATACCAATATAGCTCTCCGTTAATGAGGGAGTACCTTGTTGCCTGGGCCTTCAACTTTCCAACCTTTACTCGATTCTCAAGTAGAACTCCATTCCTCAGATACTCCGAGATGAGGGTTATCAAAGGCTGACTCGGCTTTTGTTGGTCTATAGGACATGACTTGTCGTGGCGAGGTGGAGCGGTTGGTCCATAACACTCGACTCGTTGCAGGTTCCAATGCATTGGTTCCCAGGTGGCTAGAAGTCGCCATTTGATTTTTCGGACTTAGGGACGTGCGATTTTGGATATGCTTCATCCGGCCATAAGGGCCGCTATCGCGGAGATCTTGTTCCATGCTCTCATTCTTCACCTCGTATTCCTCCCGCAACTGCGAGGCCACCAGCTTGGAATCACACCGAAGCTTTATGGATGCTATCAAGAGGCACTTCGCCACCTTCAGCCTTAATATGACTGCCTTGTATTTGGCTTCGTTGTTAGAGATTGCGAAGGTGAGCTTGATTGGTTGTGTAATAGCCGGCTAGTCAAGTGTCCGTAGGACTATTCCAGCGCCTCCACCTTGGGCCAGGGATGATCCATTTGTCTCTAGCAGCCACTTTTCATCTCTAACCCCCTCTGTATGCGTTTATGATCTCTCCACAACGAAGTCGGCCAACACCTGCCCCTTTATTGTCGTTCTAGGCTTATACTCTATGTTAAACTCGCTCAGTTCTATTGCCCACTTCAAAAGCCTCCCGAACGTATTTGGTTTGTGAAGTACGACCCTGATTGGTGATTTCGTAGCACTACTATGGTGTGAGCTTGAAGATACGACCATAACTTCTTTACTGTCATTCTGAGTGTCATTGTCACTCGCTCAACTTCAAAGAGCGTCTTACTGATTAAAAATAAACTGGTCTTTGCCTCTTATCAGAATCCATCCTCACCAAAGTCGCGCTAACTGTTGTCATTGAGGAAGACATGTATAGATAGAGCTCTTCCCCTTCGACTGGCTGGGAGAGCGAAAAGGGGGAAGCAATGTCTTCTTTAATGTCCTAAAAGGCCACTTCGCATTCGGGCCCCAAGCCTTTTATATCCGACCTTTTTAACATTTTGAAGAAAGGCCGTAAACGGTCTGAATACCGCGAGATAAACCTGTTTAGGGCTGCCAACCGCCCAATGAGAGACTGTATTTCCTTTTTCGATGTTGGAGACCACAACTGAGTAATAGCCCGGATATGTCCCGGCGCCATCTCTATCCCCATTTTGCTAACTAGGAAGCCCAAGAAATTGCCTTAGCTTACAGCAAACACGCATTTAGTAGGGTTCAACCATAACCGATGCTTCCGCAATAAGCAAAAAGCCTCTCACAGGTGAGCCAGGTGATCCTTTCGCAACTAAGATTTCACCAGGATGTCATCAAGCCTCCACGGTTCTACCAAGCAGAGGTTAAAAAACCCAAGACATCATGCGCTGATAGTTAGCCCCGACATTCTTTAATCCAAATGGAATCACCCTATAATAATACATGTCGTACGGGGTTATGAAAGCGGACGAGCTGGTACATAGAGATCTGGTTATATCCCGAGTAGGCATCGAGGAAGGAGAAGAGCTCATGATTGGTTGCCGCATCCACTAATTGATCCGGGGTGGGGGAAAGGTGTCTTTCGGGCAAGTGTCATTCAAATTGGTATAATCCACGCACACTCGCCACTTATTTATTTTTTTTGGAACAACCACGATGGAAAGCCATTCTAGGTACTGGATCTTCTTAATGAAGTAGGCCTCTAATAGCCTATCCACCTCCTACTTTATCACCTCTTGGCGAGCCGGATGCAACCGCCTCAACCTTTGTCTAACTAGCCTGCAACTATCTTGCAAACTCAGTCGGTGCTCGGCCAATTTTGGTAAAACTCCTGCCATATCAGCATAGGTCCAGGAGAAAACATCAGTGAACTCATGAAGGAGAGACAACGTGGAGGCGACCTCTTCCGCGGTAAGTGATGTCCTTAAGCTCACTTGCTCGGGCATGTCGGGGTCGAACAAGGAGTTCATTTGCAGCGGCTCGTTGATTCTTGATTCTCCCTATGCGGCCAACTGAGCCTTGAGTATTCGCTGCTATTTGATCAACGCCTCACCCTCATGTCGCATAGCAGGTCTAGGCTACTTGCTGGTCTCCAGTAATGTCGATATGTCCCTACGGAGTTAAGAAAATCAACCTCTTATGGTAAGACGAGAGCAGTGCCTTCATTGCGTGGATCCAGGTACAACCTAATATGGCGTTGAAACTCGACGTCTTGTTGATCACCGTCAGTGGAACTAGAGCGGTGACCGGACCCACCGAGATTGGAAGCACGATTTATCCAAGCGAGTGGAGTCTACAGTACCGTAAAACCAGGACCGCTAAGTTACGTAGGTGTCTAGCATATAGCCAGTGAATTAAAGGCGAGACGAAGTCTGAAAGTCAGCTACTTTGCCTATGTCTACCAATATGCTCTTCACAAATGGGCTGACTTCTAGAACCGGGACAGGCGTCGTCGTAGGGTTGTGTAAGCTACTTGTGAGGAGGATTCGGGTGAGGAGCCCATCAACAAGTCAAGCGCTCCTTGGAGCAAAACTGTAAGTTGATTCCTACCACTAAAATCCCTGCATGTGGCTGCCCTCGAGCATGAGCCGACTTAGGGGCTTCAAGTATCATTTCAATGACCAGTCGTTGGCCGGCCGAGGGCAGCGACGGTGATCTTATCGGGGCTGAGCTTTCCACATACTCTTGGAGGTGCCCCTTAATAATAAGGTGGTTTAATAAGCGCGGGAGCCGAAAGCAGGAGTTCGTCTAGTGCCTGAAATCATTGTGATACTTGTAGAACCAAGACTTGTCTCTCGCACCAGTCGATCCGCCCAGCGGAGGCGAGGGGCCGCGGCCGCCGAAACACAGCGGTGGATGATTATAAGGAGACATGTAGGTGAAATTGTGAATCTTACTTGCTCGTCATCGATGCTTTCAATTAGATTACGTTGAAGTTTGTCGGAGCCTCAGATGCCCTAAAGTGTGGTAAGACACCATCGTTCGTTCATAGCGGCATGTCCATTCGTGACTTAACCGCTTTCCTTTGCCGCCTAGAAAATTAGAGAAAGTATTATTACCGTTCTCGCCGTTCTTTGCCCACGGCGTGCGATCCTTAAGCATGAAGCGTCTTGATTGCCCTCTTTGGAACAGTTCATCGATGGAAATCGAAGACTTTAGAGAGAGAGTTGAAAAACCGTGTGCTCGGGCGAATAGCCTGCAACACTTGTCTGGGCTCACCGAATCCAACTAAAGAAAGGCGGCCCCGAACCACTTCATGAAGTCTCTGATGGTCTTAGACCTCCCCATTCGAACGTGTGAAACAAACTGAAGACACTATGCTTTCGTCGGACCGAGCACATGTACTAGGAGACGAATTTTTTTGACAGCCGACGGAAGGATGTCATCGAGTTTCGGGCCAGGCGATGAAACCATGATAGGGCGAGACCCACCAAGATGGATGGGAATACCTTACATAAGAGGGCGTCGCTTCCCATTTGGAGAGTCATGATCTTCCGGTAATGCATCAGATGATCGAAGGGGTCCTACAGTCCATCATACATCTAAAATTTCGGCTATGAAAAATACGGCGAGGCCTCCTAGTTAAGGATGGTAGGGATGAACGAGGACGCTGAGATGGCATCTAGTGCTCGCAACACGATGTCCAAGCTTCTACGAGGCGAAGGCGTCCGTTCCGCCCACGGGAGCCCCCCATGCTACCTCGGGTGGCACTCGGGTAGAGAGAAGTTGTCCATGGATTCGGATTGTATAGGGCTTCACTGGCCAGGTGGGAAGACTAGACAGTGGGCGGTGGTGTCTTGATGAGTAAATGCCGAGGCGGCATTGCGCAAGGCGGCATTCTCTTCGCGCAAAGAGGCATTGGTTTTCAAGAAAGGAAGCCAACTGTTGTTAATGAGAGTCATGTTGCTCATGCTATGAAGCCCCAAAACCCGGGGGTCCCGTTGACAACCCTTCAACTCTCTAATTCCTATGGATTTTGGGTAACCCGATACCATACTATTATGTCCCATTTATCGGGATCCATATTTTCATAAAAATAGGGCAGAATCTCCTTTGTTCGGGGAGCTCTACCCAATATACAACATGTATAACAATATATCCATGACTCATCCATGGCCTCAACAGAAGTAGTAATGACCACATAGAGTTCGTACGGCCATCCGATATACAAGCTATGTCACAATAGTCCATAGAGTTTATTACAACACTCTTATACGGAGACATATAGTCTTGATGGGTTTGGTACCAGTGCCTCGTGGACATCGAGTTACTCGACACCACCTCAATCCGTCCCTTCACCGGGACCCATTCATTCATATTTAAGTTGAAAATATGATAATAATACACTTAAATACATTCTATAAGAGTCTGATCATGACCCTCTAACCATTATTACATACCCGACCAATTTAGCAATAGTTTAAAAGAATTTAATTACAATTGTTTTATACAAAAATACATGCTAGAACTACATGCTAGAACTAGTTTGTCCTAAGCACTTTTTACAAAATGATTTATCAAGGCCACATGTCGGCCTTCTTCGTAATCACGGCCTCTTCTAAGCGTCGTCCATTTGTGTAGACCACACTTTTGAAAGGGGATCCATGATGGGGTGGCAATCTTGTGAGAGAATAATTCACCAATTTCTCGCGTAGAATGCGCGTGCGTCATAATTTCACACATTCAAGTCAAAGCATACACATTCCTACTCAAATGTCTACATGCCATGGGTGAGAATGTGACTCACCCTGTCCCATGTCTTGAGTCCTCACCGACTCCCTCACACATGCATATGCTAACTGTGAAAACTGTCATTTATGTTCCATCAATGACCATTTAAAAAAAAAAAAGCTTTTTGTTTTATAAATCAAAATCCATCGGACAATCTTCGATATCAACTTTTTTTTACCAAGTTCCATGTGTTTTTGTGGGTAACGAATCTTCGGGGTCTCACCGTAGGCTTCACATGCATTTCGACACTTTCGCGAACTTTCATCGATGGATGCATATGTCTAACCAAGAATACCGGGTTTTTCACCTGAGGGGGTATCTATCCCTTCTTATTTATACGACCTACGTATTTTCACATTTCCTTTTTTCTTTTGTGCTCTTTGTGAGACTCATTTTATGCGTTGTCCGTTTTATTATTACCGTGAACACGAACCTGATGTTGATTTACCAACCATGCACTCACACCCATTTAATGCGATGTCCTCCTGCATATGCAATGCAAGATGCCATTACATGTTATATCATGTCACATGCATAATGAATGCTACATGGACAACACAATCCACACCACTTACCGGTGTCATGGGCCGATCACATCACACATATGACTTCCATAAATCATTTCATTCATGTGACTACCATGCGAGCATATACTCCAGCATTCACATTCAACATGCGTTCTATGATCAAGCAATGGCTTTTACACAAGAAAAAGTCATGCCAATGGCCATTGCACATAACAATTCATCTCATGTCAGCATGTTAGAGTACACGTGACACCCGAACACGTCACTCTTAATTCAACTGATGACACTTGATCCTCGAAACCAATTGTGGCATAGAGATGCCCATAAGCATTCCATATGACAAACCCGTCATAGCCAGCATAATAGTTCCAAACTTAATTCAGAAACCAGTCCCCTAATAGTCCCAAAATCTGGACACAAACCATTAAACAGCCTAAGCTATAGCAATCATGGAAAATGGACCATAACTTGAGTTATAGAGGTTAAATTTGGGTGATTCAAAAGCCTAATATCAAGTTCTCAGATAGAGTTATAATTTCCTTGAGTGATACTAGTCCAAATTCTCAGTTTTTCCCAATCTTAAATTAGTCCCAAAAATCTGGACAGTAGGTTCGGCCAAAATAGGGCAATTTGTGGCAGTCCAGGAAAACGAATTATAACTTGAGTTATAGATGTCCAATTTGGGTGATTCAAAAGCCTAAAATCAAGTTACTCAGAAATATATTTACAATTTCCTTGTGAATGCTAGTCGAATTCTCCCTTTTTTTCTATAGAAAATCAGCCCCAAAAAAGCGTACATCAAATAGGGTCAAAGCAGGGCACTATTCTCCTGTATATTATTTTGCCATGACCTTAGGGCAAAAACGGCCAAACAACCCCTTAGGATTAAAACTCAACCAAACAGCCCTTAGAAATTGAAAATAAACCAAAGTAGAAAAAATCCCTACCTCTTGGAGCATAAAAGAAACTCTAGGAACTCCTGTGGACACTTCCTAAACCTTAAACCTTTGATTTCCCGAACTCCTTGCTTAAATCTTCAATGAAATCCCGTGATTTCAGTACCCATGCGTAGCTCTCGTCGAGTAGATGAACTTTCGTATGGTCATGCCACGTGGCACCACTCTATGTGCCTCAAAAAAGGTGAAATTCCGACTATCTCGGAATCCGACGAAATTCGACCGGATAACTAGATTTCGTGAGACGAATTCAACGATAAAGTCTGTTTTGTCATCCAAGATCTAGAAAAATTCAAGGTTTTCCACATGCACTATTGCGGCAATTACCGTTTTACCCTTTTTCAGAAAAATTGAATTTTTCTCGGGTTTTCCATTCTCCCCTCCTTAAAAGAATTTTGTCCCCGAAATTCACACATACTAGCACACACAATCACATGCATATGCTACATAATCGAAAAATACTCTTGCCCATAGGCGTAAGAGTATAAACATACCATGTGCTGAGCCGAGGGTCAGTTGTGTGGCCTTGAGCCCACGAGGGGGTCCGTTGACTACCCGTCAACCGTGAATATGCTCGTGGATGTTGGGTAACCTGCGACACTCCACAATCGGGCAGTCCTCCTTTGTGCGGAGGCTCTACCCGAGATCATCCACACGTCCTGACATCATGAAATCGAATATATGAGTAAAGCGGCCACTTGGAGCTGATAACAATACTCATCATGTCTACATTAACTATAACCAATAGTTTCAAAGAGTTAATCAATTCTTTTATACAACATATATTAAAATTCTAATATTCTAATACATGTATACATTACAAAACCAAATACAATTCGGCTTTTCTTCTTAAGCTTCGGCCTGCAGGATGGCCCAGGTCTCCCTCATGCGCTCACCTTGCCTAAAAATATGTTCCCTTGACGGGGTGAGCTAATTAACCGATAGTGGAATCACACAAGTGGGCTACTCTCCACCTAAGTGCATATGCAATGCTCCCAGAAATAAACTTACATTCGACAAATCACGTGATCACTTGAATGTCTAGCTGATCATCCAGCGTCTTAAGTCATCCTTGACTCCCTACCTTTACTTTAAGCCATGTATGAGAAAACTAATTTCAAACAAAGTTATTTGTTTATATTTGTAGTCTACCCTCCGATCTAAGTAGTGGACCGTCTTCGATGTTATATTTAGTGGACTACCCTCCGATGTATATCAATTGGGCCGACTCCGACAATTGATATTTTATATTCTATTAGTCTACCCTCCAGCAGTTCTCTTAAGCTACCATATTGCACTCGCTCCGCATCTGCAGGGTGCTCGGTGCATAAAGTACATTGTGATGCCATTTCAGCAACTCACATAACACATGCAAATATATCCGCTATGCATATATTAGCATAATTTAAATCGCTACGATCGTATTTATGTAATTTCACATTTCCACACTCCAAAAATTAGCTCACTTGGGCTAATGATCAAACAAGAGCAATTCCACTTGAATCACTCGACCAAACACATATTTTCACCAAAAATTATTTTTGTGATTACTGTTTCAGGAACAGTAAAACCCTCGGTTACTGTTCCTATCAAAACACAAATTTTCGGTTCACTTTGTGAACCTGTATTTCTTGGCCTATTCCGGCCTCATACACATCAAATCATACATTCATAGCACATATTTCACCATGGCACTCCAACGGCCGTGGGCGGTCCGCGAGCGTCACATGGTTTCAAAATCCTAACACCTCGGTTCGAGATTTGGAGCCGTCGGCAACTCTGCGGCCTCATTCAACTCAAACATTAACATAGCTCTTAAACAAATAATAAAACCCAAGTAGGGAGAAACCCTACCTCGGGAGTTTGAAACTCCTAAATCCGGTACCACGCGAGAAGCCGCAAAATTAATGAAGCGAACTTTCCATGCTTGTCGAAAGGAAGCTGCCAGACGAGTCGGATCGCGCGATATTTTGGGAAAGTTACACTCTCTCTCTCACAAGAGCAAATATCTAACCTCTTGTAAGTTCATACACACTTTTACGTTTTGGTAACTAGCAGGAAGAAGAAGACGGCTATTTGGACTTTGTCCTTTTATAAATTTAAGATTGAAAATCACGAATTTATCTTCGTTCTTCAGGTTGACATTATTTATCTCACCGACCGTCGTTTCGTAATTTCTCTACTCCTTACATATGGCACGCAGGTACTTGTTATATCGTGACTTTCGTCGCATGAAATTTATTTTCACAGTACCGAATCGCGTCGCCGAAGCGATAAATTCCGTATATGAGATTGATGTTTGCGTGCTAGCTAGATTTGCGAAACGATTCCAGCGGTGAAATCCGTTTCGTCATCACGAGATCCTAGAGAATAAATTCGGTTACAACAGAAATTACAGTTCAAATGTCGAAATTACGATTTTGCCATTTTTCCAGAAATTGGAATTTCTCGGGTCTTACATGATATATATAAGACCCGAGAAAATTCCTATTTTCGGAAAAAAGGGCAAAATCATAATTTCGATAAAAATCCATAATTTTTCTAGATCTTGGATGACCAGCGGTTCCGTTAGAATCAAATCTCGAATCTAACAACCACATCGAACTCGTTGAATTAGAAGGCGATCGAATTGCACATTTTTAGAGGCACCAGTATGGTGCCGTAAATGACATGTGATGTATTAAAAGTCGCGCATAACGTATGCTCATGTGACACATGTTGTATGGGTAGAGAGGTGATGAAAATGGACGGCTTAGATAGTGCAAAGTGACAAAAATCTAAAAGAAGGACATGATGGGAATTGTTTAAATTCTTAATGATAATAGGACAAAAATTGGAATAGTGGTCATCTCCTACATTTGAAGAGGCCAAAATGTGAAGGAGAAGGAAATGTGAGATGCAGAGAGTTAGGTTTTGATTTTTAGAGAGAGAGTGTGCAACTTCTCTCTAAGATCTGATTAGTGGATCGTCGGTTTCTTTTTGGGCGAAGGAAAGTTGCTCTGCGACAAGAGCTGCAGCGTGGGCCTTGGGTTTCGGAGTTTTCGGCAAACTCCCGTGAGGTAGGGTTTTATCACCCTTGTTTCTCGCTGTTTAAGTGTTTTGTAAATCTTTGAGGTTGATTGAAGACCGTGAGTGGCTGTTTGATCGATCCCCAAAACTGGGACCCGGCCTGAAAAATTTTTTAGGACTCCGTTTGGACCGGTTAATTCGAGCGTGTATGGACTGTTGAGCTCCTTGGGTCATAATTTATACAATAGGTATGTTTTGGTGTGTACTAAGGTGGGAATGATCATTGATATCAGGGTTTCAAAGTGGAACCAATGTTGAATGAGTGGGCACTTGGACAGCCTTGCTCTAACCCCACAGGATGGCCCAAGCGGTCCCAGTTTGTATGATTTGGACCAAAAACGTTCATGTGTGGTGTGCATGAAATTGTTTGAATTGAATGGCTTGTGTTGTGTGGAAATAGATAGGTTAATGCATGAATTTAATGTGTTAACATGATGTCACAATTATATGGAATATGATTGTGTGTATAGGCCCTTGGAAATGGAATAGTGTTTAGCTCAAGTGAGCTAATTTGGGTGTTGGTTGATTAATATTGAATGATATGTGTTATGATTGCAAATTTGAGAATATTGTATATTTGATATATTGGTTGGATTGTGTTGAAATGACATAATGCATTCATATGCACCGGGTAACCTAGAAATTAGGTGTGAGTGCATGACATGAATTAAAATAAAAACGAACATGGTTGCGAAAGGAATTTCACAGGATGATTTTCCGGAGAATGGGGTTGGGAGACGGTCCAACAGATCATTTAGGATGAGGACCATGACTATTTCGGGAAGTTCTTCAACACATTCACCTCGGAGGGTAGTCTCATATTTTTACCGAAACTCGGTAGTGTATTTTCGAGAACAACAAGTTTTGTTTTGAAAATGGTGTTTTCTCATACGTAAGCCCCGTGAGTGTAAGGGAGTCGGTGAGGACTGAGACATAAATGGACATGTAGACATTCAAGTAGGATCAACGTATTTACTTGGTGTATGTTTTAAATTGGATCATTGCATATGCACTTGGGTGGGGAGTAACCGTTTAAGGGTGAGTTCCACTCTCTTTGGCGATAGCTCACCACAGCCGAGGGCATATTATTTCGGTCGGGGAGCGTTCGAGAAGACGGCTCATCTTAGAGGCCGAAGAAAGCCGGGTTGTGGCTTTGATGTTTTTGGGATTATATGTATTAGAATTGTAATTTTAATATGTATTTGTATTAAGAGTAATGTAAAAACTCTTGAATTATTGGAATATAGTTGGGAGTGTTTTGATGAGCATTGGTGTATGGGCCCAAGTGGCCATTTTCACTCAGGTATGGGTCTCGCGATACGAGATATATAGATTTTCCGCGGGTTGACGGGTTGTCAATGGACACCCCGGTTTTGGGGCGTCACATATCAGACTGATCTGCAAGCTTAGCCTGTGATATCATGGTGTAGACATGCCCCTGGGTCTCTGAAGTATCGACCTGGAAGTCCTGACCTCGACCCCGATCTATGCCTTGGGACTGACACTGGTTCCCTTGGCCCATGATAGGATAAGGAGGAACAAATCGTGTCGGTGCATGTCCCACTGACGCCTGAGACTGTGGTGTCTCGTAACTCTAGGATCCCTGTCTCCGAGAGCAATTCCGTCTCCTTTGTCTAGGCTGGTGACAATGGTAACACTTCATATGCTCCGATTGGCTAAGAGCATTGAAGTGCCTCCCACTCCTAAATAATTGACCTTGGCCTTGGCCCTGGTGGCCACGGCCCTGTCCTTGAGATCCGTGCAAAGCAGAAGTCTTCTGCTTCTTCCTTGAGCTAGAAGAAGAATTCAGTTCCTCGCTGCCTTACTTTTATGTCACTGATGCTCGTGTCATCCGCTGCTCTTTTCATTAATTTAAGGCGTCTGACCATAAATTCCTCCTCCCGTGTAGCCAGGAGGATGATGTGCCTGAAACCTCTGGAGGTTTCTCGTCCCTCCCTGACCCACCGTTGCACTAGTTCGTGCAATGGTAGTAGCCATAACACTCACCTACGCAATGATGGCAATTGCAGTGTCCATAGCCTCTATAAAGGCATATGGGTCAAAAACAGGTGGTGGTTGGCTATTGCCCCGCAGACGACCTCTACGTCCTCGTCCTCGACTTGCCATCTACACATGTCAAATAGAAAATTTAGATTTCTTTTTCCTTATTTCATCAGTGGTGCATAATGTCAAACACTAGTAAATATCAGTTCTTGGACTATCATGCTCATTTATTTTCCAAACCTCTAAGGTTATGTTTTCTGACCCTAGTGTTCATCCTTTCCTATATACATCATACCGTATATACAATTCACACCATATGTAACACACATCATGTAGTACACATCAGAGCACAACATGGAACACACGATGCATGCAGTGGTTTAAACCCATCCTATAAATTCCTAAGTAATCACCTACCTAGACCTAATGCTAAGGCATGTGTTTGGCATCGAATGCAACACTAGGTAATCATAAACCTAAGCCTAACACTGACTATACCAAGCGTGATGCTTAATCATAGGAACATTGAGCTCCGATTGAATTCCATACCTTAGCTACGTACTCTGGCCGCGTATCCTAGACCCATGCCTAACGAGCCCTAGGTATTAGTATACCTATGCTCTGATACCAAACTGTGACAAGCTAGTATCAGGACCATACTAGTGGATACCCACACCCAGCTCCTTAGGTAATCGTTTACCTAAGCTCTAATACCAAGCTGTGACACCCTAAAACCATGGGATCCCGTTGACAACCCGTCAACCTGCAAAATACCTTGTGAATACCGAGTAACTAGATGTCACATCACTGCATCCCATTTCTTGGGATTATAACATGAGCAGACATATATTAACCTGCATACCCTTCCGGGCATAGGTAATCATTTCCATATAAAATACACTAGACTATCTCACAAACAGTTTATACGAGTTTGATTAAAATAAATAAATAAATAAATATATATATATATATATATCATAAGTGTGCTCAAAATAAAATACAAAATATAACCATAGCCACAATCGGTTTCCTTCATGCTTGTAATCAGGATGAGGGTCGGCGCCTACCTGACGAAAGGGGTCCCACGGCCCGAGGTGACAAAGCGAGTGGTAAACTCCTGAGGTTACTCAACTTGGGAGTCTTTTTAGCATGCAATGCCGTGTTCACACAATAATACACACAATACAAGTAAAACATGCAAGTCTATACCTGAAATTCTACATGCTATGAATGAGATGTGACTCATTATGTCTATGTCCCGAGTCCTCACCGACTCCCTCACACATGCATATGCCAAATGTGAGAACTCGTCATTAGTGTTTCACCCAATGATCCTTTTTCCAAATCAAAATCTTTTTGTTTTATAAAACAAAACCCATTGGATATACCTCCAATGTCCATTTGATTTAATCAAATCTCGTGTGTTTATGCATTTACATGGGCCACGATTTCGGGTTCTCACCCCATGAGGACATACGCCTTTCAACGCTTTTGGACTTTCAGCATCGATTCTTTGTCTGAACTAGTTGGGGTTTTTCACCCGAGGGGGGTATCTATCCTTTCTTGCTATGCCCAACACATATATTTTTCATGTTATGCAACCATGGGACTCATTTTGGACGTTGTCCCCATTCACAGAAACTCACCACCCGTTCACGAGAATGATAAATGGCTTTATAACCATGCGCACGCACCCGACTCCGTCGATGTCCCCATGCATATGCAATCATAATTGCCAATACATGTAGCTCTCATGTTACATGTACAATGAGCAATACATGAGCGATTTATAAAGCATCTTACGTGTCAAGTACCATGAATAATTATATCGAAAACATATAATTACATCAATTTATGCTAATATATATAATACACATATATCCATTTATTTACAACACATTCAACATGTTATTTAATTTCCAGCAATAACAAAAAAAAAACGTCCCGCAAACTAGCCATTACCGACCATAAATACGTATCTTTGAACTTTGGAAATAATTTGGACTCAGTCCAAAAATTTCAGCTTTGGTTTCGTTTTATTTATTTATTTATTTATTTTTATCAACTTTCAAGACGGTCATTAACGGCTATAAATTCAGCCATTAAAGTAGTCGAGCTTGACTCAGCGATTCCCAACGATTCACAGCAAAATCCTTGCATTTCGGCCTTCGAGGAACCAAAAGCGGCCGGGATCTGAGCCTTGAAAACCCGGTCTTGGTACATCCGAAGAAACGGTCGGCATTTGAAAATTCGGTCCTGATTTGGAAATTTGAACCACCGCGACCATTCGACTCTTAAATAAAGAGGAATCAATATAGAAGAAAACCCCTAGCTCTTGGAGCTTCAGAAAAATTCAGATTTCTGTACCCACGCGTAACTCTCGTTACGTGGACCAACTTTAGTTCTCGGGCTATCGAGATCCGACCGTCAGAACATTGGGAAAATCTTCTCTTTCCCTATCTCCCTTTTTTTTTTCTCTCTCCCACACGGCTTGATTTTTTTTTTTTTTTCACTTTGGTTTTTCCTCATTTTTTTTTTTCTCTTCCTCTTCCACCGAATTGGTTCTCTCCCATTTGGTCTTCCTCTTCTCCTAAGACATTCCTCTCATTCTCATTATTGACTTAACACATGGGCTAAGATGAGCCATGTGTTTTAATCCCACAAATCAAGTGTCATGTGTCACATGAACCACGTAGTAGAAAATGTCATTCTTCTGTAGTACTGACTATCGTATCAAAGGCGTGTCATCTCACAGGTGCCATTAATAGCATTATAGCTCATCTTGTAATGCGTATTTCATGTACGTGTCTTTAAACCTTCAGTGTCTCAGCGATGAAGTCCGTATCTACCGGGAATCCCCCAGAAGTCATTTGGGTAAGCGAGATTTGGTGAGGTGAGTCAGCGGTGAAATCTGTTTAAATCGTCGAATCTAGAAAAATTCAAGGTTTTCCACCTGCATTATTACGATAATTACCGTTTTGCCATTTTTCAGAAAAATTGAATTTTTCTCGGGTTTTACACATTGCATATGGAACATGGTATTAACATGCAATGACACATTGCATTGCGTATGGCGGGATAAATGCATTTTCATGGGTGTGAGTCGTGGGATTTGAGAAAATCAACACTGTGTTTGGTGATTGATTGGGTGGGCTTGGTACCGTTGGACGAAGTCCAACAAAGTCGCACAGTTGAACAAAATGGTAAAAACTTGTGTTGGGTAATAGCAATAAGGGCTAGATAAAGGCCCGGACTGGTTCAGACACTCCCTTGATGAAAGTCCAAAAAGTGTTTGAAGGTTGCGAAGCCTGCAGTGGGACCCCGAAAATTCGTTGTCCATAAAAGACGCATGAGTTTTGTATATAAATGATCTTTGAGGTGTAACATCCAAAAAGCTTTTGGTTTGAAAACAAATGAATTTGTCTTATAAAATGATTATTAGATGTAATCCATAAATGATGGATTTTATGACCCATGAGAACTTTGCGTTAGTATGTGATAGAATTGATGGAGCTTCGAATTTATGTGGGAGTCGGTAAGGACTCGGGGCATGATGCGTGATTGGATAAATACCGTTTCATGGCGGGACGTAGCAAGATTCCATAGTAGAAATGACATGTTTTTACTTTGAATTTGGATGTGAATTTGTAGAACATGATCATTGCATGTGCACTTATGTGAGAAATAGCCTCTATAGAAGTTTATTCTACCGAGCGTGGCTCACCCTATATGGGAAAACATTTTAGGTGCAGAGTGTACACTGGTAGACGGCGCTCATTCGAGACCGCAATTGTGAAAAAAGCCAAATTGTGGCTTATGAACATCTTTTTGTAAACTTTACGTGCAAACTAGTTTTGCCATGTATTTTATTATGCAAGAGTGTTGTAATTAAATTCTTATGGGTTGTTTTTAATTATAATCTTGCATGTTTTAAATGAAAATGGATAAATGGACCCGGAGTGGCCATTTAGTTGTTAAAATTGTGGGTCCCGGTAAATGAAATACATAGTGTGGTATCATGTCACTCAACATCCACGAGTTTTTCGTAGGTTGACAGTTGGTCAACGAACCTTCGGGTTTTGGGCTTCACAAAAACATCCACTTGGTTATCAACTTTACAACTATTTATAAATTTTTTAAAAGGTATGTATATTTAGTAAGGCTATAACTTGGGCGAGTTGGGTGT
The DNA here is from genome assembly GCA_016808115.1 of Tetrastigma voinierianum. NCBI lineage: Eukaryota > Viridiplantae > Streptophyta > Magnoliopsida > Vitales > Vitaceae > Tetrastigma > Tetrastigma voinierianum. Next base: position 496,120 of record JAEQBH010001518.1, read on the forward strand.
TGAGAGCCAACCCAAGTCAATCCTGAAGATGAAATATATGAACCTGAATATAACCAAATTCGACTTCCAACCTAAGCTCAACTTGAACAGAAATTATGAAATTTGGGTTAAGATTGAATTGAGATCAAGTTGATTTTATGTTATTCCAATTAACCGGGTTAGGTCGGTTTGGATCGGATTGAGTTAAATTTTTTTATTGAATTACAAACATCTTTAACAATTTTATATGAATTACAAAATGATTAACTTAATGAAATACAAATATATATATCTAGGTTCGAGTTAAGTTGAGTTATTCGAACCATTGGCCCAAACCCAAAGTGGATTTCAATAAAGTCGATAAAATTAACCCCAAAATCAATCCGAATTGTAAAAAAGTTATGCTAAAACCCAAACTCGCTAGGAAATCGGGTTGAGCTAGGGTTGGGTCAATCCGCCCAAGTTACAGCCCTAATATTTAAACAAGAAGGGGGTTATGTAATAATTAATTCATCAAATATTTTCTTTCCTATCAGATATTATAATTTTCATATGAGATTTATCAAGCAAAATTTATAATCAAGAGATTTTATACTCATGGAAAAAATAATTACAGCAAAAGGGAGAATTCAAAGCAAGTTGAGCCACGTAGCGATGCTACATTTTCACCACGTACTTGTCAGAATGTCGATATTCTCTCCACACTATAAATATTTCTCTAATTCTCTGTGCTGCGATCGCCACCTCTTTATCTTCTCCTCATTTTCTTCTCCTTTCCTTTTTTGTTTGGACGTCGGGATTCTTCCGATCGGAGAAAGCAGCGTTTCTTCACAAGATAGAAACAAGTGAAGCATCGATCTAGGAAATTTGAGTGGCAATTGGGAGATTCCTAGGTTTCAATTCTTTCATTTTCTCGGCGGCCATACTGGGTGATTGCTTTATATACTCGTTGATTTTGGTTTGTTTTTTCAAGCTGTAAAGTCTCAAATGATGAAATTGATAAAGAAATGTTCTGTTTTTTTTTGTGGAGTTTCTGAAATTGGATGATGCTATGATGGATTTTGTGTTGGTGCTTCCTCCCTCAAGTGTTATTATTGAATTCGATAAAGGAAATTGGTGGGAAAAAAAAAAAGAGGACAGATAAAATTGAAAATTTTACGCCTTTACAACTGGTTGGGAATGGAATTGTTGTCGAAAGATTTAACATTTTTGTCATCGATTGGGTACAATGTCCTGCTTTTTGTAATGTTTGATCGTGTGCTCATTTGGTGCAATTGCTTTAACAGGATGATAGAAGATAGTAGTTGTTAAATTTCTTCAATTTAAGATTATTTAGTTTGATTCAGTGTTCATTTATTAATTGGGATTATATTTTGGACTTTGTGCCCTTCTTCATTTCTTCGGAAAATTAAGCATTAGATAAATTTTCTTCCAATTTTATGTGGCATTTAAGATTCCGGCTACTGTCATAGCTTTGTTATTCCTCCTATAAGCCAAAATTTACAAATTGAATAGCTGTTAGCAAAATCGTTGTAGTATTTACTTCTGCGGTTTGTCATGGGAAAAGGTAGATATAGTATGAATCTTGTATTTATATGCGTGCAATTGTTATCCAAATCTTCAAAGCTATGGTTACAGTAGGTTTTACATGTAGTATTCACAATTTGATTTTGCTTAAGTAATGGGTGAATGAAAAATCAGGGGCTAATATAGATCCAAATTATTTTGTGGAAACTTTCAGCAGGAATAAGAAATAGTGTTTTATCGCATCATTTATGATTAAGAAAACATATTTCCTGCTAGGATCTAGGACATGATTCCCTTCTAGAAAACGAAAAAAGCATCCCCACATGGTTAGGAAAAGAAGTTTTTTGGCTTAGCAAGTTTTTTTATGGGAGCACATTTTACTTTAAAAGCAAAGTGCTTTGGCTTGAGTCATTGCAGTGAGGCTAACAATAATCATGAAAACAACAATTTACTCTTACCATTGCTATTGTTATATGTGCCAAGCTGTGGCCTTACTGCATCCCAATTCTCATTGCTCCTCCCTACACTTCTTCCAGGATTAACTTTATCCCATGTGGTTATGTTGAAGTTTTGCTTTGAGTTGTTAGTTTTCTACACTTAAGTTGTGATGCTTGAAAATGGTACTATGTCCACCCAATGATTACCTTGTGTCATAAATTCACAATTATTGTAGTTATCATGGAAATATGTGGTAAAGTTAATTGGGATTGTGCATGCGTGTTCTTCAACCAAGTTTTTTGTGTCATAATTTGTACCTTTCGTCATAAAGGTTAAGATCATAAATTTCATTTTTTTTCCCTTCAACTTTAAGTAGTTTGTTTATGATATTTGAACACAAAGATGAATTGAGAATTTATTTATTTTTTAATTTCGTTATACAGTGCACGTAAGATCCACAATCACTTTTTTTTTTTTTTGGTACTTAAAATAGGCGGCTTGGCTTCATACTCTAACACTTGGCTTCATACTCTAACGAATTGGACTGAAAACGACCTAAAAGTCAAAGCTTCCATCTTCGGAGACGAGACTGAGCTTCATCTGGACATATTCCCATTGAAATTCTTTCCTCTCTCAAGTCAAGCTACCATCTGATTTCAAACCGGTATGTCGGTCCATGCTCATGGGACCCATGTCTGATGAAAATAAAAGGAAAGGAAAAATCTTTATCTGATATCCAACACTTCCCTCAATTTAGACATATATATTATATGCATCAAGCTTGTTGCAAATGTATTTAATTCTAGGACCTCTGAGAGATTTAGTAAAGATGTTTGCTAGTTGATCATTTGAATTAACAAAACTAGTAGCCACACATCCTGATGCGATCTTCTCTGTAATGAAGTGACAGTCAACTTCAATGTGTTTGGTCCTTTCATGGAAGATTGGATTGGATGCAATATGCAAAGCAGCCTGGTTATCACAGATGAGCTTCATATGTTCATCATTTCCAAATCTCAACTCCTAGAGAAGGTGTCTCAGTCATATGAGTTCACATGTTGCGAGCATGAAAGCGATGCCGGCTTGGCGCTAGATCGGCCCGCTACATGTTGTTTCTTACTCTTTTCGGATATTAGGTTACCGCAGTAGTGAAACCACGGTACCACGAAGTGGGCGTCTATCGTGAGTGAGTCGATGATCTGCATCGTGTAACGACAATTTGGGTATGATCTCTATTCTCGTACAATACACCTTGACCTAGTGTACTTTTGATATATTGAAGAATGCGGATTACAACATCCCAATGGCTATCACATGGTGACTGTAGGAATTGACTAACAACACTCACATGAAAAGAAATGTCTGGATGAGTAATGGTGAGGTAGTAGTAAGAGAAGAGAAAAGATCTTTATTACCAGATATGTGATTAGTAGTACGAGTCTAAATCCGAGGTTGAAGATGTATGAGGAGTAAGGCGGGGCAAGGCATTCTTAGGTCTAGGCAACGAAGGCGACTTGGTTGCTGATGGCGAAAGATAGTCATCATACTCCAGCTGTCGAGTGGGAGAAATACTCAGATGTGGAGGAGCTCGGATTTGGGGCTGAGTGCAAATCATAATCGAGATGGCCCGGGCCCACGTGGGGCGGTGCGGGAGGCGAGTCCATGTAATTGATAATAATGATTACGAGTGTGGCCAAGCTTATTGCAATAGGTGTAGTGAGGACGTTGTCCTCTACTCCGGTTACCACTGCGTCCTCCCCGAGGGTTAGTTTGAGAAACTAACACAGAAGAATCTGAAGTGCTATCAAATGACAAAGTCTGAGTGGAAGAGATACGGAGGAGGTGAAACGAAATGCATCATCGGGATGGGGCTGATGGTGCCCGGGAATCTAATCTCGGACTGGAGTCTCTCAAGATCAGGACGGAGGCTAATTAAGAGTAGGACCATGAAGAACTTGTCAATGTCTAGTTTGTTTGAGCTGACATCACAAGTAAGAACATCGGTGTCAAGAGAACTCCTCCTTAGAGCAATCGCGATATAATTAGATAAATCCATGTCCTATTGTCGGATCTTGACAATAGGAAGCCTATAGGCGTTGGATATCATTGTGTATAGGACTTCTTTTTAATTCCAAAACTTAAAACATGTTTTGTAACCTAGAAGATGATAAAATTTTGGATCAATAGGTGCTCCATGTCTGTTACATAATTATTGCATCTATTTTCCTTATTACGCCTTGTCAACATTAGAGTATAAGCGTCCTACGGGTGTAATAAGATGATCCTCATAACCTTGTCCCATGAACCAGAGTTTCACAGAAGCTGACCAGGAAAGATAATTCTCATTACCAATCAATTTTTCTAATGTGATAGTAGGAGATCTAGAGATAACAGATGTAAAAATAGGATTTTTAGTCGCCATATCCACTTAACTAGAGATTGAATCATGTTTGGATTGAAGAGAGCCCTAATAGGAGGGCGAATCACGGCTTTGGAACTTGAGATGAAGAAAAAGAGTATTAGCGGAGTAAGAGAAGAGTGGCCCGATGGAGTCGCGTGAATGAAATTGCCAAAAAGGTGGAGAAGGAAGGCTCGAGGAGGACCGCCGAAGGGATGGATTAGCAAGACGGCACCGGACAAGCCTGGAGATGGAATCTCAGCACCGGAAAGTGGGTCACGCGCCCACATGTGCCTGCGTGTGGAACTCAGGCCGCCGGAGAAGAGCAACGTGTGGATGACTATTTTCCGGTGGGGTTTCCTTTGACGTGTAGATTGGCCTCGTGCGCCTCGGAATCTGAGGTCGCCGGCTGGAGAAGAGCTAGTCGGAAAAAGTCATCGGCAGCGGCGGCGGAGGGTTCCGGAAGGAGATTAAAGTGACTGTGCCGCGGTAGCAGAGGGTTTCAAAAGGAGAATAAAGTGACCGGAAGGAAACACGATCACCGAAAACTGATACCATGTGAAGAGAGAAAAGGGAGAATCCCTAATTTTTATTATGTTCACAAAACGACTGCATTACATATTGGACTTATATATATATATATACATGCTCATGGGACCCTCAATATAATAAGAAAATAAAAGGAAAGGGAAAAATAACTGTACAATATCTAACAAAAGTTTTAGAAAAGGGACATTCATTGGGTTTGTACAAAAAACCTATTACAGATTAAATTTCCTGTGATTAGATTGCTTAAGACTCCTGTTCTTTTGATTTACATGATTGCTTAAGACTCCTGTTTGGAGTTGCAATGCTGTGCATGATCTTGTTATTCAACATCTTGCTTTTCTGATTTTATTGTTTCTGACTGATATATGCAATAATCTGTTTCTAGTTGACGTTAAAAACTGTGGCTATCTTCACCATCTCAAATCATCACATAATCTTGTGGATCTCCTTGACAACAGTATGTTTTGCTTCTCTAATCTCTTATGTTGGTTTATTTTCTCCTCAACTGTTATGTTTCTAATTTAAGAAATTTAGTACGGGAATGTAGTGTTCTAAAAACTTTTATTTCTTTGATGCATTTGTAGCTGGTTGAGGAAAAAAAATTACAATAAAAATGTCTTCTCCAAGCAAGAGGAGAGAAATGGATGTCATGAAGTTGTAAGCTTTCTTTTACTGTTTATATCTCAATTTTAAGTCCCTCATCATTGTTGTTACTATTTTAATCTCTTTTTGATGACATGTTGGAGGGAAATTTGGCTATAACTTTCAATTATGTTGGGCTCTAAACCAGGACCTCAGTGTGGACTTTCAAATGGATCACCTTATTCTTAGGGTAATAGAAAATTTGTGGGGCAGAGATGCCTAAGTCAAGTGCCTCACTAGCTTGTGGGAAAAAAGAAAACTACAAGGTGGTCATAAAATGTATACATGTTTTCTTCTAGGCTCACTCAGTCATTCTTTGAGCTTTGTAAAATAACATGGAGAACATATGTCCAAGCACATCACACATATTAAAGCAAGGACCATCACTCGCACATCTTTTTTTTTTTTTTTACCCTTATTAGCTATGTTTTTGGGCTACCATTACTCCCACATCTCATATAGCTTGTATCACAAACTACTACCATCAAATGCTTCTTTGGGTCTATCCTTTTTTCATATCCTTTTTCACAAGAGTTGCTGTTTTGCTTGTCTTTTATTTATTTATTTACCTCTTACACCACCACTCTAACCCCTTGCTACTTGAGCTAAACCTCAAGTGTGCATGTGTCATCACTTCTTTCTCTCCTCTGGCGATGCAACTCTCATTTTCTTACTTGTTTTTTTTGCCCCTTATTCACTATATTAACTGACATTCTTGGTCAATCAATTGTTATTTCCAGGAAGCACTCTCTCTTCATAGCCAAATCTTTGGAGCATAAATACCTTTATCTTATTGTCTAGTATATTTTATCTTTCTTTCCCAATTACATCAGACTTTGTTTTGTTTTACACAAGTGGATGGATGAAAGTTTTTATGTGCATATTGAGATTATAATAATAATAACTAAAAGTTTATGGAGGGAGAGGATTAGGAGGGCTTTTGACATCTAAGGAAGCATGGACCAAATAATTATAAATTCTTTCTTGTATCTGTTTTGGGATTGGGTTAGATTGTATATTGAGGATTGTTCTTTATCATTGTTAGATTTTGTGGATTGGGTGAGCTCTTGGTAGGTACAGTAGCAGGTTTTTGCTTACAGCATGTATATTCTCTTTCTCTTATCTTTTAATACAAATTTTATTTACCTAATAATGGAGAGTAGATATTGGCTGGGAATCCAAAATTATATTTTTGATAGAACTACATAAAAAATACCCTATAACACACCTATAAAAAAAATACCCTATGGCATAGGACATGTTACTTTGTATATTTGGTGTGAAGAGAAACTGGATGATTTACAGATTTTCGGCATAATCTTATAGATTCAGAAATTGAACACTTTTAGGGGCTTTTGCTTTCTCTTGGTTTTGTGCATCTGTCCCCTTCTATAGCAGATTCACGAGGGTGGTCTTTGTCTTCCATGAGTCTATTTACGGTCAAATCTTTTCTCTTGGATTTATCTTTGCCTCCTTCTTCCCTTTTGTTTCATCCAGCTAAATTCTTTTTTTTTTTTTTTTTGATAAGTAATTGTATTGAAAAGGGGCACCAAATAGGTGACCTAAAAAAGAGAGAAACCTCACCCTCTTACAAGAGAAACCAAAAAAAGCAAAACTCCCAAACTAATCACCCACGATCAGTAAAGTAGACCCGAGGTCTGAAACCCTCCCACTATTGACACCTTAGTCTCTGACCAAAAAAGATGTACAAAAAGAGACTTTAGCCTTTGTATAGACAAAACCTCATCTCTGAAATTTGCAGATTGTGCCCCAAATCTAAGCATCTCCTAGCACCCAGATTGTGCACCACCCCAACGGACATATCCTGAATTTTTGTTTCTTGGAGACACACCAAATCAACCTTGTTTGACCTCAAAAAAGCCCTAATCACTTTTTGTTTGTCTTTATCATTTACCCCGCGAATGTTCCATGATAAGACTCGTATCTTCATGAACATGGATTGGATCCCCCTCGATTCCCTTTTGGTTCTTTGTCCTTGGTTGACCAATGAAGGCGCTTCAATTCACAGTTAAATAAAGAGAGTTTCTGGGAGGACTTCTTTTCACAAATCCCTTTCCCCTTACATTCCCTCTTCTCTTTCATTCTCTTCATCAACTTAACAGTGTCCTTCTCAAAGCCTATTGTAGACAGCCCAAAACGAAAGCAAAACTCGGCAAATTTCCCGAAGACCCATGGGTCTTCAATGTCTCTGGCCTCCTCTTGGCCCAAATCCCCCGCACAGTCAACTAAAGCACATTCGGATCCAATATTGCACTCATTTGACTCCATCTCTGCCCCTTTTTCACCAGGCCATCTATCAACCCACACGACCTTCAGCAAATCGACATCATCCACTGTCTCAACACTTCGCTCCCCAGCAAGCGCTATAGCTCTAACACCCCCAAAAAGAGGAGAAGAAGAAGAAGAAGCCCCGTTAACCCCAACACAAGGAAGAACAGAAAGAGCCAATTTTGGTTCAAACTCCTCACGTGGCGAACATCTGGCACATTAGCATTGCTGGGCCTTCTCACCTCACCGCTCAAACTCTGAGTCTCAAGCGACAGGATAAGCCTGGTTTGGAAGGCTTTAAAAACCATAGAGGAGGGATTACTGGATAGACTATAGCGTGCATGGGCTCGAGCTGAGCCCTCTTGCTTCGACCCATCCAAAGTGAGATTCTCAACTGCGGCCTTCACGGGAAGCAAAAATCTTAGGCCTTAACCGACGGACTCCTACGCACGGGGGTGAAGGCCTAAAACCCATCGTGACTAGGCCCGATTCAGGCGTCCTTAAGCCATTTACGCTCAGGCCATTTCTCCTTGGATTCGCGAGGCTCGGACTAAGTGTGGTCCTTTGGGATCCAAAGCCTTGTCCCTCCTTTTCCCCTTTTCCATCTCCCAAAAAGCGGACTACCGTACCAATGAGGACAGGATCGTCCTCAGAAAACCCATCTTTGCCGTACTCCGAAGGGTCTCTTTCAGTCGTCTCACTTTTTTTTTCCTCTCCACGCGTCTGCTTGCGCATGAAGTGGACATCTCCTCTACCTTGGATCTATGGGAAGTAACCCTAGCCTTGCTAGGGCCAAGCTTTTGCTATGTCAACAATGGTGGCCCCTCCCACCACAACGAAATCGCGAGACAAGATCTGCCCACTATGAGCTGTAGAGAACCAGGAGTCTCCTAAGCCCTTGCTGAAACCAATATCCTTGCCCATTGAAGCTCACGACGTCTCAGAGTGTCTTTGTTAATCCTAATGAAGTCTCCACAACAATCTCCAATTTTTCAAAACCTCTGTTTTCCACAGATGTAACGACAAGCCTACTGCTCTTACCCATCTCTCTCTCAACAGTTTCTTGCTACACCTCGCTTGATTCCCGGTGTTGAGAAAAAATTCCTTCCACTGGAAAGATCAACTACGATTCCGGCTGCCAGTAGCTTCATTCCTATCTTTAAAGGCGGCGGAAGAAGCCTCTAGCCAATTAGACACTTTGAGATCCAGTCGAGGCTCAAGGTGTAGCCCCCATCTCTTCTCTACTCCTTCAAATCGGGCTTCATCCTCTTCTTCACCCCCGACTACCCACGTCATTGAATGTCGGTTCCTTTCTTTGAAACTCACGTCCTCGCTAGATGCAGCCAAACAGGAATTTCCCAACCTTTTTTGGCTCAGTAGGAACTGACCTCGACCAAGAGAGGGATCTCTCATCCTCCCTCTCCCTTCTAAAAAACCCTTGGCTTGGATGAGAGCTTGATGTACGGTCGGCCTTCCCTGGGGCAACCCCAAACTCGAGTTTAAGCGACGAGAAGATGACCCGGAGCCTCTCCCTTTAGGGATCACGATACAAAAACGCTTCGCCCCCACATCCACCACAGAACATACAACATACCTTCCTGCTCTGTTGGAATTTTTCTCCAACCTGAAACTCCTGCCCTCTTCCACCCACCCTTTTGATATCTTTCTAGAGCTCGAATCTCTGCACCAAACTTCTAGACCTTCCAGCAAGCAACCCAAGCTTTTGCCTCCGAACCTAATCCAAGAGACGAAGCCTTTACTTCTTTCCACCGTGAGTCCTTTCACTTTCTTTCCAATCATCTCCACCGAAATCTCTAAAGATTTCAATTCAATACGCAGCTAGCTTTTTCCTCCTCTCATCATTCTCTACATCTTGTAGGACCAAACATAATGCAAGTAAATAATTTTCATCCAGCTAAATTCTTATGTAGTTTAAAAGCTCCTTCGAAGGATAAGGCCTTTTCCTGGTTGGTAGCTCATAGGAAGGTAAACACCAATGACTTACTACAATTTAGATGACCTTATATATCCCTTAATCCCCAGTGGTGTATTCTTTGTAAAGGCAAAGGATGGTCCATTGATCACCTTTTTCTTCATTGTCCCTTCACTTTTGGATTATGGAACAAGCTTTTCAACTTAGCAAGAATAGTGTGGGTTTCTCCAAGGAACATAGAAGATATGTTTATAATTGCTTTTAAAGGCTTTGGGAATTCATTTAGAAGCAAAACTTTATGACAAATTGTTTGTCTTTCTTTGGTATGGTTTGTTTGGCAAAAGAGAAATGCAAGAATTTTTGAAAACAAAGAGAGATCCAAAGAGGAGGTGTGGGATATGTTTTACTTTTACTCATCTTTGTGGGCTGTTTGTACCAAAGCCTTCAGTGGGGTTCCTTTTTCGGTTTTACTTCTTAATTGGGCAGCGGGTTGTATTTCCTAGTTTTAGCTTTGGTTTTGTAAGTTTTTGTCCTGTAGAAAGGAAATCTCTTCCTTCTCTTATACTTTCTTCTATTGTTTAATGTATTTTTCAGTTTCTGATAAAAAAAAAAAAGAAACTGGATGATTAGAGCCTTTTAAGGAGGAACCACAAGTGAGGCAAGCATAAAAAAGGGATCATATTAAAAGCACTCATAACTTGGCCTTTTGCTTTTATCTAGTAGAGGTAAATGTATTTTTTGCATTCCAGAGAGCGTTGGGGTGATGACATTGGCAATCAGACTATGTTCATTCATGAAGCCTTAATATTACCATGAACTTGGATTTCTACTCTTCTGAACTTTGATGAGCTATCCATACCTGTAGGGAAAAATGCAATAAGATTTTTGATATATGGGTCATGATGTTTTGTTTTCTAGACCATCAAACTTGTGATCTCTATGTTATAGCATGACTTTCCAACCTGGCTATGATGCATTTCAAATATTTAAATTATTCATTTATATATTTTGTCAACTATTTTTGCAAGTTAGCACACTGCTTTACTATAGTGTGTCTAGCACCTTAGGTTATCTGTAACCATTGTGAATATCCTGAATCTGTAACCATTGTAAACTGAAACTGCATTCTTCCATTTGGTTTGCTAAGAGATGTATCTGGCTTTTTCTGACAGCATCATATCAAAATTATATTACTTCAGTATTATACTTTATTCCCACTCTTATTTTTGCCGGATGCTTAGTTCCTTTAACCTAGATTTTGAGCTTATTTTGAGATATTGAAGCTGTATCAGTTCCTGTATATCTTCCTTGTGGCTCATCTTACCATTTTTGCTATGTTAACTAGGATGATGAGTGATTACAAAGTGGAGACGATAAATGATGGGCTGAATGAATTCAATGTGGAATTCCATGGGCCAAAAGAAAGTACTGCTTTTACACTCCCACTTTTCTATTATATTGTTTTAGTGTCTTTGTTATTTCTCTTTTTGTGTTTTCGTTTAAAGTCTCAAAAACAAGATAATTTGTTAGATCGATCTTCTTAAGTACAATGAATGCAGTGAAGGATGAAAAATCTGTTCAAGATTTACAAAGAAACTGAAAAAGAGCTATTGAGAATCAGAGGATATTCCTAGGATATTCTCTGGTTTATTCCTTCCTTTCTTGTACGATATTTTCCTTCCTTTTTGTACTTTATTTATTTCTTTTTTATGTCTCCCTGATGTATATAAGTAGGTAGGACATGTATTGTCTTTTTTACTCATTCAATAAAAGAAAAGCATTTTTTTCTTCTCTCATTTCACATGATATCAGATCCATGGAATGCTTGGGTTAGGGTTTTCCATGGTTCCAACTTTGGCAACCCATCTAGTGATCGTATCGTACTTCAACCAACTCACCTCCATCTCTGGAATCCTTCGTTGCCATCAAACCACCTCAGATGATGGGAAAATTTTCTGGCAAATTTTTTCGGCGACTACTCCATCTCCGGCCGGCGACCCCATCACTAGGTGCGCCGGGACCTGATCTACTCGCCGGGAGGAACCCCGACATCAAACAGTGATCGACGCACCTCCACGCGGTGATCTTCTCTTCGTTGAACTCCTCCACGCGCCAGCGCATGGATGCATGTGAGTCACTTTCCGACGACGCGCCTCCACCTGCAAACTTGCCAACCGCCGACAAGGCCTCATATGCCCCTAGTTCTTCCATTTGACACATGTAGTTGTGAGTTTTACACTTTTTTGTCCTCGACAGCCTCTGCATTCTACTCCTGTTGTGCCATCTCCAATCATTAGTCACCGTGTTGTGATTCTTAGCACCTGGATAGACCTTGTGGTCTCTCTTGGTAACCTTTTTGTTGATTCAGAAGTTTATTTGATTGTTTTCTCCTTCATGGCTGTCAAAGGGAGCTCATCTCCACCTTTGAGAGTTATTCGTATGCCCAACGAGTATAAAGAGCACATCCACCGCACTCAAACAACTAAATCTGCATCCTTTTTGTCTGTTGTCCACATCGGTAATGCCTTTACTTACTTGCCTTTCACATTCATCTGGACCCTGGATTCTTGATTCTGGAGCCTCTTGGTGATGATGATCTTTTTTCTTCCCTTACTATTACATCACCTTTACCCATGATTACTTTAGCTAATGGATCGCAAACCATGGCTAAAGAAATCGGTTCGGCAAGTCCTCTTCCTTCCATACCCCTTACTTCTATCCTTTATGTTTCTGATTATCCTTTTAATCTGCTTTCTATCAGTAAGTTTACTCGTGATCTTACTTGTTTGATTACCTTTTCTGATAATTCTATCACATTACAGGACCGAAGTATGGGGAGGACGATTGGCATAGGAATGTGAGTTTAAGGGCCTCTTTCATCTCAGCTCGCCTTCATATTCCACTGCTTGCACTTCCATGGAGAGTCCTCTCCTTATTCATAGTCACCTTGGTCATCCGAATATTTCCAAGTTTCGGGTAATGGTTCCTCATTTTTCTAGTCTGTCCTCGATTGAGTGTGAGTCATGCTAGCTTGGTAAACATTCTCGTGTCCCATTCCCCAAGCGCCTAGATCAACGGACTAAGTCTTCTTTCTAGCTTGTCCACACTGATATTTGGGGTTCTTCCCGGACTGAGTCTACCTAAGGGTTCCAGTACTTTGTTACTTTTATAGATGATTATTCTCGTTGTACTTGGCTATTTTTAATGAAAACTTGAGCTGAGTTATTCTCTATTTTTCAGAAGTTCCATACTAAAGTTTGAACTCAATTTAATACTTAAATTCGTATTCTACGAAGTGATAATGCCAATGAATATCTTTTTGGACCATTCTTCTCTTTTTTGTCCTCACATGGGGTTCTTCATTAGTCCTTTTGCGCTTACGCTCCTCAACAGAATAGAGTGGTTGAGCACAAGAACTGTAATTTTGTTGAAACCGCTCGCACTCTCCTACTCCATCATAAGGTTCCTCAACGTTTTTGGAGAGATGCTATCTTAGCTGCTTGTTATTTGATCAATTGTATGCTGTCATCCGTCTTACATGATAAAATCCCTCATTTCATTCTTTTTCCAAACTAAGATTGAGGGGACTGCTTTAGGCCATATAAGGAACAACGTTGCTTGCATACCAAACTAAACTCCCCCTGAGCAACAAATCTAGGTGGTTGCTCCATATATACCTCATTGGCGAGGTCGCCATGGAGAAATGCATTCTTGATGTCAATTGATGGGGGCGAATCTCATAACCATAGAAGAGAAAATGAGCGGAGTCATCTTAGTGACAAGAGAAAAGTGTCATGGTAATTAGACCATATACGCCAGTATACCTGCGGCAACTAAGCGAGGTCTTAAGGCGGTCCACTCACGCCATCGCGGACAGTCTTAACAATATAAACCCAGCGGCTTAGCAGCGGGAACACTAGGGGTGGGTGACTAGGTCTCATGCTAGTAGATACAAGCAGTCATTTCTTCAACCATTGCTGTTTCCAGAGATGAGAGAGGGCCTCATGCACAGATTTAGGAAGAGAGAAACGAGAGAATAGGTGGAAATAAAAGCAGAATGTGGTGAAGATAAGCGATGATAAGTCAGGAAATTATAAATAGGATGGGGGTTACGAGATGAACGAGTACCTTTTCAAAAGGCTATTGGAAGATCAACGGGAGATGGCAAGACCGAAGTCATGGAGGAGGGCGCCATAAGAGGTGAGTCAATTAAGGCCGGTCTTCGGTCTGAGGCGACGAGTATAAACTTATGGTTGGTGGAGTAATGGTCTGAGATGAGGTATCAGGACGGGGATAAAGAAGAGGTAGAGATATATGGAGCAACCATCTGGATTTGTTGCTCGGGGGGAGTTTGGTTTGGTATGCAAGCTACATCGTTCCTTATTTTGCCTAAAGTAGTCCCCTCGAGCCTGGTTTAGCCGCTTTAGCTCCATGGTATAGGAGTTCGATATGACTCAGAGTACATCAGACCACTTTGTCTTCTATCATCATATATCGTCTGGACAATGCCATCTATCTGATTGGTTATGTGGACGACATTGTTATAACGGGCAGTGATCAGGATGGTATTTCGAAACTTAAACAACATCTCTTGTACTTTGAATGAAAGACTTGAAATTTATGTATTTTGAGGGTTGAGATAGCTGGTCCCAAGTTCGGTGTGGTTATGTCTTAGAGAAAATATTTCTTGGATATATTGAAGGAAACTGGTATGCTAGACTGTAAACCTGTATATACTCCTATGGATCCAAATGTCAAGCTTGTACCTGGATAGGGGGAGCCTCTACGAGATCCTGGGAGATATCGACGACTAGTGGGGAGATTGAACTACCTCACCATCACTCGACCAGACATTTCCTTTCCTGTAAGTGTAGTTAGTTAGTTCTTGCAGTCACTATGTGATAGTCATTGGGATTCTGTGATCCGTATCCTTTGTTATATCAAAGGAACACCGAGCTAGAGGGTGTTATATGAAGCAGAGTCGCACAAGTTGTGGAATGTTATGATGTAGGCGGCGGAGCTTCTTCATGAGACAAGCGCTCCTTTAGGATGTGTGCATTTATTGAAGGCAAAACAATATCTTAGAAGAGTAAACGAAGATGTGGTGGCTGGTTTAGTCTTGGAAAAATTTGAGTTATCGAGCTATGACTTTGGCAACTTGTGAACTCATATGGTTCATATAGCTTCTTCAGGAGCTAAGATTTGGGAAGAGTGGACAAATGACCCTTGTGTGTGATAACCAAGCGGCCCTACACATTGCTTCCAACCCAGTTTTTCATGAGAGGACCAAACATATTGAAGTGGACTGTCACTTCATTTGAGAGAAAGATTGTGCCAGAATGCGCTGACCTCTTAGTTTCGTGTTTCAAGGTAATGCGGTGTAGAAACATTTTCACTAAGTCTCCGGTCAGAATTCATGTTTGTAACAAGCTTGGTGCATATAACTTATATGCTTTAGCTTGAGGGGGAGTGTTGAGTGAGATGTGCTGGTTTATTCGCCCATTTCTTTGTGCAATATTTTCTTTCCTTTTTGTACTTTATTTATTTCCTTTTTATGTCTCCTTGATGTATATAAGTAGGTAGGACCTATATTGTTTTTTTCACCCATTCAATAAAGGAAAAGCATTATTTTCTTCTCTCATTTCACAAGAGCATTTATGTCTATTCCTCCAAAAGTAGCAAAGTAAATATATTCCGAAGAATACCAAAATAATGTAGAAGCTAAAACAATTATGCATTCCAAGCAGGCAAAAATCCAAGTCCCGAGATACCAAGTGTCTAGTCCCTCGATTGGTTAAATGATCTGTTTCTTAGTAACATGCAGAATCTGTAGATCTAGGGCAGCTTGCCATTTGTTTTGGTTGATACAACCTGTATGTGTGATTGTACATTTGCAGATTTGTGTCTGTTAATGTATTTGTTTGTCTGAGGATTGGTGGAATGGTGAGGAATTTGGAATAGGTTTATTTGAGGACATTGTTTCAAAACAAAAAATGCTGTGGACTTTTTTTTTTGCCTTATTTCTTTCGTGGGGTGGGCCTGGTTGATCTGTTTTTTTTTTCTCCTTTTTTTCCCCTCTTTGGGCTTTGGATGTTTGTCCTCACCATACCAAGAGCTATGATTTTGAGTCATATGGAGCCAATAGATTGTTGGTTTTCCAAATCTTTAATTTACTTCTACCAGGTTGAGCTGGAAAGAGCACAAATGACTTTTTCTTCCTTCCCCTCCCTTTTCCTGTGGTTCACATGATGAGTTTTCAGTTAATTTTCACTTTGTCTTCCTCCTTTTGATAGAAGTATGCCTTGTAGACAAGTTATTCCAGCTAATCGCTTAATTCTCTTTGTCAATTTTATTTTATTTTTTGATAGGTAAAAGCAATTTTATTAAAAGTGCCTAAAGGATTCATGATGTGTACAAGGCCAAAAAAAGGAGAGGGATTCACAAAAATAACATCCTTGCCTTACAATTTAACCAATCAATAAAGTCAAATAAGGATAACGTGCTAAACCTTGAATGTACCCTTATGCACTTCAAAAACATGTACATGAAGAAGCATACAATAGCATTGTCTCTCAAATATGTGTCTTTAGTGGCTCTTTGGTTTCTTTTCTTCCATAGAATCCAAAATAATAAAGGAGTTGCTCTCCATGCCCTCTCTTTCCTTTCTTCTCAACAATGGATCCTTGCTAACTAAGAAGGGCATCCCTGATTGAGAAAGGCATTGCCTGTTGAACATTAAAAAGAGCAAAGATAAGCCGCTACAACAAGGTTGCCTCTGGACAGAGTAGGATATGGTTTGTTGACTACTTCATCTTTACACATATAACATTTGCTGCTAAGATGCCAACCCCTTCTTTTTAGCTGAATTTTTCCTAAACTACTTCCCGAGCAAAAAAGCTGATTCCCATCTGGATCAAAGAGTTCCACAATATCTATAGGGACTTCCAAATTTCATTTGATCTGACATTTACAACATATTTGGAGCTATGGTTCTTGAATATCAGGGAAAACATATTGTATGAGGAGCCAAAATTTTAAATCTGTTGTATTTAATACTCCTATGTTATTTTATTTTTATTGATTTTTTGTACTGAAGCATTTGATATACGTATGGATGAGAAAACCTTGTAGGAAACTAGCATTTCTATGAAAGCACTTATTCTTTTCAGAAAGCGGAAATTAGCATTTCTATGAAAGCACTTACTCTTTTCAGAAAGCCCAATTGGCTGTTTAAGGTTTTATTCTTTTGTATGTGATATTTAACCTTGATCTGGCTGTGATGGCTGCAGGCCTCTATGAGGGTGGGGTGTGGAAAATTCGTGTTGAACTTCCTGATGCTTATCCTTACAAGTCTCCTTCCATTGGGTTTGTCAACAAGATTTTCCATCCAAATGTTGATGAGTTGTGAGCATTCTTGTACCCTTTAGAAGTAGATTCATCTCCGACTCCATCATACTTAAATTTTATGCTTTTGGAACTCCCAGCCATGAAGAATTATTTTCTGGAAATTGATCCCCCCAAAAAATGAACTTTTACTTTTAGTTCTTCTAAGTATTATAATTGACTCCCTCATAGAATATTCTTTGTTTGTATTGAGAATATGTAATTGGTTCATTTAAATCTCCTTATGCTGTCAGATTTGACTTCTTTGTTTCTCCCTTTTCATTATTCTTTGAAGTAGTTGGCAAATCCTTGCTTAATTGGTTGCATCTTTTTTTTTCTGTGAACTGCAGGTCAGGTTCTGTATGCTTGGATGTTATTAACCAATCATGGAGTCCAATGTTTGGTCAGTATTGCTTGTCTGTTCATAAAAAGTTTGAATGTCATATGATTGCAAAATGTGTGCACATCTCTTCTTATATTTTCATCTCTTCATATCTATCAAAAAAAAAAAAAAAACATTTCTTCATGTTTGCTTATGTAAAATTACAGTCTCAGATCTTTTAATCTGAGTCAGCCAAGACTTGCTTTATTATTTTGTTTATTTATTATTTTTTACATTTACTCTGCGAGTTTCTTGGCATTATTTATCTAATCATGTTACCTGTTTGTTACAGATCTCTTAAATGTTTTCGAGGTCTTCCTTCCACAGCTCTTGCTTTATCCAAATGCCTCAGACCCACTTAATGGTGATGCTGCATCAATGATGATGAAGAACAAAGATCAATATGAGAAAAAAGTCAAAGGTACAGGCTTTGCACTCATCTTGGAGAGTATAATAACTTGAATTGGAAATTTACCAAAAGTTTCCATTTGATTGGAAGTCTATAATCACCCAATTTCTCTTACAAACTTGGACAAACTGTTTAGCAGGGGAGGCATACATATAAATATGAACTTTAGATGGGTAAGATAATTTGGGGAAAATCTTCAAATAAAATCAGATAATTTTGAAACCAAAAGTCTCTTGGTCAAGGCTAACTTGAAATGGGTCCACATATGAACCTGAGGTGTTTAAGAATCATTGTGCTTCAGGATCCATGCGTTGCTCAAGGCTCAGAAGCGAGCTGCTTCCTTACAATTTTATTCGATCTGACCAGTTCTGCTATGAACTTATTTTTGCCAGAAGTGGGTAGCATCTACTTTTTCTGGCTGAGTAGGAGCATCTACGGTCTACCTGAGAGAAGAGAAGCTTTAATATCTTAAAATTTTGGTTATCCTATGTTATTGGAATCCATTTTCCATGAGATTATTCTCACAATATCCTTAGGCAAGTCTGAAAAAGTAGGGAACTGTGAGAAGATTGGGCTAGGTGGTGTACTAAATATAAGTTTTACCATTTTATGTATGGAAACAGAGTACTGTGATCGATATGCAAAGAAGGAGCACATCAGCAATGAAAATCCTGAAGAGGAGAGTGAGGAAGAGGACTTCAGTGACGGAAAAAGTGCATCTAGTGACGATGATATCGCCGGACATGCAGATCCATAAGGAATTCTTGGGGGCCTCCCATCATCTTGGCTCAAAGCCCCCCACATGAACAGCTGTTTGTTCTCCCCATAATTGTATTACAATTTCTCATTTGCCTGTATAAATCATAACTGTTTTAAGAACTATGCCCTGGTATTACTTGGCACAGGGGATTGAATGAAAATTCGAAAGAACAGGAAAATCCATAAGTTATATGGATGATGATATGGTAAAATCAATTATTTGTAGTTTTACCTACGATATGTATATTTTTAACTTTTCTCGTTATAAATTTACTTTCCTCTAAGCTTTTTTTTTTCTTCTCTGTTTTTGAATGCATACTTGAACAACTGTACATGCCGGCCAAATCTGACCATCCAAATCTTCATCACAGTTTTCATTTAGTGGCCGCTTGTTGAAAAGGTCTGTCAATATGCAATCCTTAACCGTCAAACACTATCTGCCGGCGCATGATATTTAAATGTTGGCTTCTGCCTTGTAGGCCTATTTCTGTATGTTTTTGTTGGCATATGTATCAGTCACAACACAAGCTACGGACCATCATTGTAAAATCAGCCAAATGGCGAAATGATGATTTCTTCTTGTTCCACAATTCCAATTATCCAAGTTATATAGAAGAGCTCTCTGCAGAAACTGATCTCATTTACTGGAAAATGGATCGAATTCTCGTCTGGGTACTCTCTGGTTTGGTTTTACTTCTCCTTCCAGTGGCATACTCCGAAGAAGATGAGGTTAAGAGGTCTTTGATTCAATTCATGACAAAGATTTCGCCCGGAAATGCAGGAGGAAGCTCGAACTGGGGTTGGAGTATGAACTCAGACCCCTGCACTGACAAATGGGAGGGGGTGGAATGTGATTCCCAGTCGAAATTTGTGAGGAAAGTAGTTCTTGATGGATTCAATCTTGATGGGATTCTTGATGCAGAGTCTCTATGCAAAGTAAAAACACTCGCAGTATTGAGCCTGAACAACAACAGCATCATCGAAAAGTTACCAGAACAGATATCAAGCTGCAAACGCTTGACTCACCTGTATGCGAATGGAAACCATTTCTCTGGCGAGCTTCCCCAGAGTCTCTCCCGGTTGGGCAACCTGAAAAGGCTTCACATATCCAACAATAACTTCTCAGGTGTGCTGCCGGATTTGCCAAGAATTTCAGGCTTAATCTCATTCCTTGTTGAGAACAATCAGCTCAGTGGAGAGATTCCAAAGTTTGATTTCTCCAATCTCCAGCAATTCAATGTCTCCAACAATAACTTCAGAGGTCCTATTCCGGACGTCAACGGGCGTTTCTCGGCGACCAGCTTCTCCGGCAATCCTGGATTATGCGGGCCGCCACTTTCAAACACATGCCCGCCATCTCCACCGCCCAAGAATGGATCAAAAGGTTTCTCCAGCAGGCAGCTTTTTGTCTACTCAGGGTATGTAATCCTTGGCCTGATTTTTGTGCTCTTCATTGTCTACAAAACTTTCAGTAAAAAGAAGCCTAAAGGTGAAAAGGGTGAGGATGTAAAGAAAGGGGAAAGCAAGGACACCAGTAGCAACAAGCCTAGCAGTGTTAGCAGTGTTAGCATTGTTGGCAGTGTTTCCAGCCAGCTAAAAACCAGTGACAACAGATCAGAGTATTCAATAACATCTGCTGAGGTTGGAATGACTTCGTCCTCGCTTACAGTTCTTTCAAGTCCAGTGGTTAACGGTTTGAGATTCGAAGAATTGCTCCGATCTCCCGCTGAATTGATTGGGAGAGGAAAGCATGGAAGCCTCTACAAGGTTGTGCTGGAGAACAAGATGATGACCTTGGCTGTGAAGAGGATCAAAGATTGGGGGATTTCAAGTCAGGATTTCAAGAGGAGAATGGAGAAGATAGATCAAGTGAAGCATCCAAATGTATTGCCTCCCCTGGCTTTTTATTGTTCCAAGCAAGAGAAGCTCCTTGTGTATGAATATCAGCAAAATGGGAGCCTCTTCAAGCTTCTCTATGGTAACTTCATTTCCACTATCCTCGTTGTAGAATTTCATCACACCCTTAGGGCATGTTTGTTTTCTGTTTTTAAAAATTGTTCTTGATAACAATTTTTGAAAACACAAAGAACACCATTTTGGTGTTCTCTGAAAATTGTTCATGTTCTCTAGATTTAGTATTTTCTGTGTTCTCTGTGTTTTTAAAAACAAAAACAAACTAGGAACCAAACGTGTTCTCCAATTTTCTGTGTTTTTCCTTGTTCTCCTATTTTCCTTCTTTTTTAGAACAGAAAAACAGTTTTCAAAAACAGGAATCTAACGTGCCATTACTTTCTGTTACTAAAAAGCAATCTTAGAGGGTCTGACAAAGGGTTAAAACAAAATAAAAATAGAAGTTAAAAAGTAGAACTATTCAGAAATCATACTTTTCAGGTTATGTCCATCATCTTGAACGATGCTGAAGTGAGCTTGTACTAGAAAAATGACCCAGTAAGTAATCATGAGCAGCAACCTTATGCAATCTAGAACTGAGGTCATTCAACTCGAACTGAACAGGCTAGCCGAAAAACCAAATTAACTTCTATGTTGGAGAAAAAAAAAATCCCAAGACAAATTCATCACATAACTTTGAATCATCATTCCCCATATGATTTACCTGTATTGCTCACTCCCTTGATCTTCCCACCCCACCTTTTTTTTTCTTCTTTTATCTTTTCTTGTCCAAGTTTCCAAAAATTCTACCGTAAAGGGTCAATAGAACAAGTATCCTGATGCATTTTAATTTCAGGGACCGAAAATGGCAATGTATTTGAGTGGAGAAGCAGACTAGGTGTTGCATCCAGCATTGCCGAGGCATTGGCATTCATGCATACTGAGCTCCATGACCATGGAATTGCCCACGGAAACCTAAAATCGACAAACATCTTGCTGGGAAAGGATATGGATCCATGTATCAGTGAATATGGACTAATGGTAGTTGAAGACCAAGACCAACAATTCCTTGCCCAAGCAGACAATCTCAAATCCAATAGTCCAAGTGGATACACTGCGTATAGCACCTTCAAAGTAGATGTTAATGGCTTTGGGGTGATTCTTCTTGAACTGCTGACAGGGAAGCTTGTCCAGAACAGTGGCTTTGATTTTGCTAGATGGGTGCATTCAGTGGTTAGAGAGAAATGGACTCTGGAAGTTTTCGACAGGGCCCTGATTTTGGAAGGTGCAAGTGAAGAGAGGATGGTGAAGTTGTTGCAGGTAGGATTGAAGTGCGTAAATCCTTCTCCTGGAGAGAGACCAACCATAAATCAAGTTGCTGGAATTATAAACACAATAAAAGATGAAGAAGAAAGATCCATAGTCTCCCTCTGAATTATGATGAGGAGTTCAGTCATATGCTTTATAGAAACATACAGGATATGAAAACACAGGTTATTGAAAATATTTCACCAATGGTCCATTTGTATCTGACAGTACAGTTAATTATAAGGAGTAATCTACTCATCTGTATCAAACACAATTCTTTTTTTCCAAGATTATTATTGAATTATTGTATTTTCTTTGATGAATACATCTTTCATCAGGTATCCTGTATTTTTTTCTTGTTATCCTACCACATTCCTCATGAATGTGCAGTCGCTCACCCCATGTAATTAGGAAAGATGTCTGGTCCAAAATATGCCAAGTTTCTTTCAGAAAAGTCTCGTGGGAACGTTCCTAGCAGTGTGTCCACTTGGAAGAGGAAAAAGAGAACAAAACAAAGAGAAGTCATAAAGAAGAAAGGAAAAAAGGTGATAGGAATCATGAATATAATGCCCTGCTTTCCTTCAAACTCAAGCAAAATGGACTGGTTTTATTTTCTATGGAAAGTTCAAGCAGGCTCTAAAAGATGTTACAGGACCCAACTTTGTTCATTGGGAGAAAGGATAAGATGGTTCCCACTTCATTTTTATACAATTATTGTGCATTTCCACTTTCTAATGACCCCTTATTATGCTCCACAGAGAACAAATGCACACTCGCCTTTTTGGAAGTCACCAATTGAGAGGGAAAACATTTTTCACTTGAACCAGACATCAACAACATTAGTTCAGAATGAAAACAAAAGTGGGGTTTAATTTTGGAGCAGTACATTTTGTTTGATGTCAAGAAGAGAGAACATCATCCAGGAAACAGAACTTTCCAACTTCCTTCTTGGTTGGGCATCAGCAAACATCACTGCAAGCAGGATAAACTGTCAGCCACTACAAGCATGAGGCTAAATGTGAGCACAATCATCGGTCTAATGAGGCGCCATGACTGTACAGAAAAAAGAAGAATGGACCTACCATCAAGTTTTGTCTACCCCGTGGATTTCTCTTATGTCATCATATCTACGCGTCCACGTTCATGTCTCCAGTGCTCACACTCAAACCTGCCAAGAGTTTTAAACATTTGACGGAGTCCAGCTAGCTTGACATAAACTACTGCACCACTGGATTTGTAGACTTAACTACCATTTCTCATCCATGGACTTTTGTCTAGCATAACCAATGCAAATTGCCCATGCCCGAGATTGATGGGAAGTTTCAGGGATTATTAATAGGCAATGTTGTGGAAAGTCATCATGAGCAGGTAATTATTTTGGTTAATCTTGATGAATAAAGAAGTCTCACACACATGACTATAGACAGTCACATTATCTATGGTGGGGGCCTGCTAATCATTTTTCATTTTCTTTGTGGTCTCCTCTACTCTTTATCTTTTCTTCTTGGGGGGGTGTTTGAATTCAAAGTCTTTGGATTAAAGGATCCACATGAGCTACAGCTCAACCACATTACACCTTTCACACTATATAACAGAAATTAAAAATCCTTAGAGAGGACTGCTTTATTTGGAGGGAAGAGAACTTAAAACCAGACACAATAATCATCATCAACCAAACACATGGGAATTCTGTCAATGGTGCCATTGAACTCAGAGGTAAGTAATTTTAAGTTCAGTCTCTGAATCTCCTTTCACATCTTCCTTTTTAGTGTTTCATATTTGATCACCGAGCTTTCATGTCGGAGCAACGTAGCTCAGAAGCAAAGAGTTTCTAGTACAGAATCACCTTCTTAAAGCAAATGCTTTTCTCAAACATGTAAGGAGAATTTTACATTTATTCAGCCATCAAACTCAGTTCCCAAAGAGAAAAGAAGCTGATTCTTTTCTCTTTAAGCCAGCAAGATAGGATGCCTTTCAGAGCGTATAAAATACTTCTGAATGAATGAGAGTTTGATCTCAAAAGTCGACGAAAAGATGTGTTTTTGAGCATTCTCATCCCCTAAAATGTCTAGAATTCCATCACAACTCAAGCAGAAAGATGATATATTGATCCACCCACCCCCTCTACCTCCTCTCTCTTCATTTTCATATCCTTACAGTAGCAATAACTATGAAAAAGAATCAACCCCATCGTCATCTGTTAGCAGAATTAGTCCAACATTCCTTCTGATTATAGTGATTCTAGCTATCATATTTTTCATCTCTGGCCTTCTCCATCTCCTTGTTAGAATACTCATGAAGAGGCCATCTTCATTACTTTATCAGTCTGGTAGATACATAGAAACCTCTGGCTCTAATGCTTTCCAAAGACAACTGCAGCAGCTCTTTCGCTTACACGACTCAGGTCTGGACCAAGCATTCATAGATGCTCTACCTGTCTTCACCTACAAGGATATCGTGGGATCAAAAGAGCCCTTTGATTGTGCAGTCTGTCTATGCGAATTTTCAGAAAATGACCAACTGAGATTGCTTGTGATGTGTAGCCATGCTTTCCATATCCACTGCATAGACACATGGCTCCTATCAAACTCTACTTGTCCTCTATGTAGAGGGAATCTTTTAAGCTCTGACCTTCCTCTTGAAAATCCAGAAGATCCCAGGGAAGCATCAAACATCTTTCCTAGGGAAGGAGATCATGAAGTGTGTTCTTCTAGTAAAAATCCGGTGACTGTGGAAGAAACTGGCGGCCAGAGGAGGGTCTTCCCTGTCAGACTGGGTAAGTTCAGAAGCTTGAACAATGAAGGCATACAAAGTGGAGAGAGAGAAGAAGAAGGGACTATCAGCTCCTGTTTGGATGGCAGACGATGCTACTCAATGGGACCATGCCAGTATGTGGTTGGTGACTCAAACCTTCAAATTGCTTTATCTCATGACAATGGAGATGGCTGTGAGGAGAAGCATGCCAAAGGCAGAGGCCAACAGGGGAATTCTTCAACTGATTATGAGAATGTGGAAGGGAAGAAGATCAGCAGTAGAAGCAGAGGTGAGAGTTTCTCAGTCTCCAAGATCTGGCTCTGGCCCAAGAAGAACAAGTTCCCAAGCTCTTCAGACCCCCATATCAGTAGTCTTCCATTTGCCCCATAAAAAAACATGTTGATGAAAGGTCTCTCTGTATTCTTGGGATCAATCAATGCATATATCAATTACCAAAATCTGTTGATGTTTGAATCCAGAAAAAAAAAAAGCTATGTCTTTTTCAACTCCCCTATCAATACATCCACAACACTTTGATTTATGTCTTAGAGATACGTATTCTTAAAATAAAAATAAAATAACATAAAATATTTTGGAAATTTTTGTTTGATGCCCTGTTAAGTTTAATGAATTTATTCCAATTCTAGGTAAATATTAATGTTTAAGATAGTCAACATTTAAATAATAATAATAATCTTATGCTAAAAAAAAAAAACAAAAAGGGGAACTTTTGGGCATGTTTGGTTCCTATTTTTGAAAACTATTTTTGAGAACAATTTTTAAAAATCAAGAGAAAACAAAAATGTGTTATATGAAAAGTTGTATTTATTATTTAAATTTATTGTTTTTTGTGTTTTATCAGAGAAAATAAATTGAAAACTAAACATGTTTCTCCAACATGCCCTTTCTTTTCATCACCATTTGAAAACCCAAGTTTAGAAATATGATATTTCATCAATTTTTGACATGATTTTAATAAAAATGTCTTTCTTTTTTTCTTTTTCTTTTTTGCAAAAATAACAAAGTTCTTTTAAGGACATTATGTCTAAAATGAGTTATTTTTTAAGGAAAAAACATAGGAGCATTTTTTAAATAAATCATGTTTTAAGGGAGTATGTAAATACATGAAAAAGAAAAGAAAAAATGAGATATTTTACCAAAAAAAGTAGCATTTTTTAAATAAATCATGTTTTAAGGGAGTATGTAAATACATGAAAAAGAAAAGAAAAAATGAGATATTTTACCAAAAAAAAGTGATATAGGAGAGGTTAGATAAGGGTATTTAAAATAATTAAAAATAAACAAAAAACAAAAAATAAACATTAAACCCTCATTTAAAATTTCATGTCAAAGGCTCAAAATCCCAGCTTTCCTCTCTATCTCTCTCAATAATGGCGATTGGGGAGAGACCCACGGTGAAGGTCTCAAACATCCCTAAAACTGTAATAGCAGAGGAGCTATGGAGATTCCTGGAGTCCAAGCTGGGACCCAATACAATCTACGCTTTGGAAATCGCCACAGAGCACAAAAACTGGAAGTCCAGAGGCTTCGGCAGAGTCCAGTTCGAGACCCTCGAAGCCAAGCGCTCCGCCGAACTCCTTTCTCTGGAAGGGGGTTTCGTTTTCCGGGGATCGAGCCTCTCCGTCTCTGACACCTTCGATGACATTATTGTTCGACCAGTTGAGTCCAGAAACCGAGTCGACTCGGGGGTTCTCCATGCGGGGTTCTTGGTTGAAGATGATTGCATGTTGGTTTTGGAGTCTTGGGAGGGTGTGAAAACGTTGGTTATGCCTGAGAGGAACAGGGTCGAATTTTGGGTGGACAAGGGCGGAGAGGAGTATAAGTTGGAGGTTCCGTTTGATGATGTTTTGGAGAGCTCTGCGTGTTGTTTGGGAGGTAGGAAAGTTAATGCGCTGCTTTTGAAGGTACACTTTCTTATCATGGAAATAGGAAGTAAAGTTTTGTTTTTTGGACGTTTTTTTTTTTTTTTGAATACTCTTTTTTGGACTATTGGGTTTCTGGTTATGTGGTAATTTTTTCTTTTATACGAAGTTTGTTGTTTTTTTCTCTGGGATCATGTTTTGGGAAGTATGTGTTGTTTGGAGAATAAGAAAACGAAATGCAGTTCCTTCTTTTTCTTCTTCTTCTTGCTTTATTTTTCATCTTCTTCTTGTTGCTAAATTTTTTATGGGAAATAGGAGGTGAAGTTCTGTTTTTTGGACTATTGAGTTTCTGGTTATGTGGTAATAGTTTTCTTTTATTCGATGTTTGTTGTTCTTGTCTGGGATCATGTTTTGGGAGGTATATGTGCTGTTTGGAAATTAAGAAAACCAAATTCAGTTCCTCCTTCTTCATCATGTTTTGGGAGGTATATGTGTTGTTTGGAAATTAAGAAAACGAAATGCAGTTCTTCATTTGTTTGGAATTGAGGGGGGGAAAAGAAAGCTGTGTTATTTGAACTGGTGGGAAATCTAGGCCTTTACATTGCCCTCCACTAAGCCAAATAGTTCTATTTTCCTCGACCTATTGGGATTCCATAAAAATAAAAAATAAAAACAAAAAAACAAAAAAAACAAAAAACAAACAAACCTTTTCTGATGTTGAATTATTCACTTAGGTTATGTTTACTTCTTGGTAAGTTCTAAAGAAAGAAAACAAAAATGATAAGGAAAATGGTTTTCTCATGTTTGGTTTCACCTTGTAAGATATAAAAGTGAATCAAACATAATGAGAATAAGTAAAAAAAAAAAGTTTAAGGATTTTAAATTATTTGATTTTTATATAATAGAGGAAAATAAGTTACCTGAGTTTGACAAACCATATAAAAATTATTGTCTTTAAATCTAAGGTTTATTTTCCTTCTACCTTTTCTCATCCTTTTAGTTATTCTCTTTATTTTCTTTTCCTTGTATATTCACTCAAATTTTCAGGAACCAAATATAGTAATATTAAATAGTTCTCATGCCATCCTTGCTTAATGGCGAATCCATCGGATGTCATGAAAACGAAGAACACATATTAAATCTTCTGAACCAATGTTATTATAGGAAAAGAAAAATAAGAGTGAAAGGATAAAGCTGCATATAAACTAGGGCATTGGGGTGAAAGTTGCCAGTTTATGAGGATTTCATTTGTCATTTTTAATAAGTCAGGCTTTAGATCTTATTTATTTGTTCAGATTAGATCTTATATGAAAATCATCTCACATTAAAATGATGTTTTCCAGCTCAGATATGCACCAAAGATCTTCCAAAAATTTGCAGGCCCTAATATAGCTGCAAAGTTCAGTCCTGATCGGTACCATATCTGCAAGGAAGATGCCGAGTTCCTTTGGCTACGGACAACAGATTTTTCAAGTATAAAGTCACTTGGACAGACAACTTCATTTTGTTGGGAAATTAAAGAAGGATTTCCAGCTTTAGATATTTTTTCCAGCTTTCCGTATTATAAAGAAGATCCGACCGAAGTAACTTTAGAACAAGGGGAAGCATTTTATTCAGGGTCTGGGCTAGTTCCTCTTGTGAAATGTGAATCGGGTTCCAAGTTAGCTTATGAAATCCTTTTCCAGCTCAACTCCCTTGTCCATGCTCAAAAGATTAGCCTTGCTGCAGTTGATACTGATTTGATTGAGATCCTCGGCAATTTATCCGTAGACAGTGCTATTTTGATTCTTCAGAAGTTGCATAAACGGAAGTCTGCTTGTTATGATCCCATATCATTTGTCAAGACTCAGGCACATATCATCAACATGAACACTAAGAAACTTCCACCATCATCTCACAGCAGGTTAACGAACAATAACGTAATGAGTTGCCATAGAGTCCTTGTTACACCTTCAAAGATTTATTGCTTGGGTCCTGAGCTTGAGTCTTCTAATTATGTTGTAAAGAACTATGCAGCTTATGCTTCGGATTTCCTGAGAGTTTCTTTTGTTGAAGAGGATTGGAGTAAACTTCCTTCAAATGCCCTTTCCCTAAGTATTCGGAAAGCTTACTTTGCTGACCCTTTCAGAACTGATATATATCGTCGGATATTATCTATTCTCCGTGAGGGGATTGTGATTGGAGCTAAGAGCTTTCAGTTTCTTGCATTCTCAGCTAGTCAACTCCGATCAAACTCTGTTTGGATGTTTGCTTCTAATGACAAAGTAAGAGTAGATGATATTAGAGAATGGATGGGCTGCTTCAAAAAGATCCGCAGTGTGTCGAAATGTGCAGCAAGAATGGGTCAGTTGTTCAGTTCCTCTTTACAAACACTCCCTGTTCCAGTACAAGATGTTGAAGTTATTCCTGATATCGAAGTTAACTCTGATGGTTTCAGCTACTGTTTCTCAGATGGTATCGGGAAAATATCACTCTCATTTGCTAGACAAGTTGCTCAGAAGTGTGGACTGCAGCATACACCTTCAGCCTTCCAAATTCGGTATGGTGGTTATAAAGGTGTTATAGCTGTTGACAGGAATTCCTTTCGGAAGCTCTCTCTACGCAGTAGTATGTTAAAATTTGAATCACGAAACAGGATGCTTAATGTGACCAAGTGGAGTGAGTCAATGCCATGCTATTTGAACCGGGAGATAGTTTCCCTCTTGTCTACCCTGGGAGTGGAGGATGAAAACTTTGAAGCACTGCTGGATGAACAAATGCAGCTTCTGGACAAAATGCTGACAGATAGGCAGGCTGCTCTGGATGTTTTAGAGAGCATGGGTGGGGTCGATAACAAAAACATTCTAGCAAAGATGCTGCTCCAAGGTTATGAGCCAAACATGGAGCCTTACCTCTCGATGATGCTTCAAGCTTATCGCGACAGTCAGTTGTCTGATATAAGAACTAGATGCCGGATATTTGTACCAAAGGCTCGTGTTCTGATTGGATGCTTGGACGAGACAGGAATTTTAAACTATGGCCAAGTTTACGTCAGAGTAACCATGACAAAAGCAGAGCTAAAATGCTGCGATCAGAGTTCCTTCCAGAAGGTGGATGACACAACCTCTGTAGTAGTAGGGAAGGTGATTGTAACCAAAAACCCCTGTCTTCATCCAGGAGATATCCGAGTTCTTGATGCAATCTATGAGATAGAATTGGAGGAGAAAGGTTTGGTGGATTGTATCCTTTTTCCGCAGAATGGAGAAAGGTATGAAGAAGCACATCTATCTCCCTTTATGTCTCTCCCCTACACCCACACCTTTCTCTAGATACCAAGCACAAACGCAAAATCTTCAGTGAATATTTTCATCTTGGATATAATTCATGCTCAATGATTAGACCAGAATCATATGATCATCATCGTACTTAACATCATTGGAGACATGCCTCCAATTCTCCCATTCAAAAATAGTGGGCTTGTGTATTTTCCTTTTACTTTCTTTTTACTTTTTACTTTATTTTTCTCTATTTTCTTTCCCAAAAATATTTTTTGCAACCTAACATGGCCCAACTCATGCAATTGTCTGAATCCTATAAATCAGTCATGTTCTATCACGGTATTGATTGGTGGAGAGGCTAGAGGGCCGGAATATGTGTCTCATTTTGGAATCCAATGATATGCCTTAATCGTTTTGCATGTGATGCCTTCTTAGTAGCTTGGCTTCGTTATTCTCATCTGTTGAAGAACACTTCTGCAATTTCATATAAAGAAACAGATGCCTCTTCTAGCTCTTTGATTGATTGATTTTGGTGCATGCACCACCCTGTCATATTTGTATAGTAATATGTGATTTTTCTCCTGTGTCACATCGACTCGACAGGCCTCATCCGAATGAGTGTTCTGGTGGTGATCTCGACGGAGATCAGTTTTTCATATGCTGGGATGAAGGTCTCATCCCTAGCCAAACAGTACCCCCCATGGACTACACTGGTAGACGACCTCGCATAATGGATCACGATGTCACCTTTGAGGTTATAATCTTAATCTTATCTTTACCGGACCATGTTTTGTATATCTATTTATCTATCTGTTTGCTGAAAAATTCACAGGAAATCCAAAAATTCTTCGTTGATTACATGATCAATGACACACTGGGTGTCATCTCTAATGCACATTTGGTACATGCTGATCGGGAACCAGAGAAAGCCCGGAGCAAAAAATGTCTTGAGCTGGCAACACTTCACTCCATGGCTGTGGACTTTGCAAAGACAGGAGCTCCTGCAGAGATGCCTAAGGTTTTAAAACCAAGGGAGTTTCCCGATTTCATGGATAGAGTGGACAAGCCCATGTACATCTCTACCGGAGTTCTGGGGAAGCTCTACCGGGCCACCATCAACTCTCGCTCCGATCTCGTCCCTGGTTGTTGTTCTTCTGCCTATGATCATGATCTTGAAGCGGGCGGCTTCGAAGACTTCCTTGATACCGCAAGATCTCACAAGGAGATGTACGCAGAGAAGATGACCACCTTAATGAATTTCTACGGGGCGGAGAACGAGGATGAAATGCTGACTGGTAATCTGCGAAACAAGTCCATGTATCTGCAAAGGGATAACAGAAGGTTCACAGAAATGAAGGACCGAATACTGACCGCAGTTAAGAGCCTGCAGAAAGAAGCCAAAGAATGGCTCTCTGGTAGCTGCGAGCCGAGCCAGATTCAGAAAATGGCATCAGCTTGGTACCATGTCATATCTTACTTTTCTGATAGACCTAATTTGCCGACTTACTGGTTGGGGTTTTTGCAAATAGATAATAAACGCAGAAGGCTGAGCTTTGGATGGATGTTGATATTAGCAGAATATATGGGGTGAATCTTATTTACTGAAAAATGATTGACTGAAGAGACAGCTCAGAAAGAAAGAATATGCTTCCAATAATGTGTTTCCACGATTGAAAAACCAATTTGTATACCACCAAAGATCCTTATTACAGAGCAAACAAGAAACAAATATTTTAATACAAAAGCCAACCTACACTCTTAAAAATATTTCTTCTATGGTCCTATTGATGATTCGCCACTTTTTTATACACCACAGCTGCTTTCGGAAAACAGAGAAAAAACAACTACATATATCCATGAAAAATACATTATAAAAATGGAATAGAAACTTGCTACTTAGCTAGGTATAGAAACTTGCTAGGTTGAATGATGACTTGGATCAAAAGCCTGTTCACGTCACAAAGTCAATCTTTCAGCTCATCGCTGATTCATGACGTTGACGCTACTCCCCCACACAGCATCCTCCAGCCCCAATCTGATCATGTGAATGCGACTGCATCCTTATCGATAGACGTTCTTGACGATATCGATACTGAAGCGTACCGAGCGGAGAATTCGAAGCCGTGATCGTCGTCGGAATCCCCGGTCTGCCGTGGGCCTTCGTCGAAGTTCAGAGCGTAACTAAGAGGATCGTACTGGAATTTCCCGTGCCTGGCTCCTCCGCTTCTGGTCCTGTTGAATCGCCGGATAAAAGTCTTCCATCTAGGCCCGGCGGCGAGCTCCGACCATTCCCGGACTTTCTTAAGACTGCTCAGGCTCCGTCCCCACCAGGTGCCGTCGCTATCGGCCGTCCGCACCTTCTCCCACCACGACACTCCGACGGTGGACGATCGGCGAGAGCCGAAGCAGGGGAAGCAGAAGCAGCAGCTTCTACTGTAAAAAAGAGCGGTAGTAGCCTCCACAGGAGACTCCGGTCCCGCTTCTTTGTGACCCACGCTTGAATCCTCCGTCTGCATCGGAGAATTGAGCTTCGGAATACACCACTTCTGCGAACCCTAATTCTCTTCTATCTCCACTTCCAATACCACGCCTATATATACAACAGGGAAGTTTGGAAGATAGTAACGGAAACTAAGAAAGAGAATGAGAGATGTCAGTGTAGTGACCGGATAATCCCGGTAAATTTGGGCGTTGTTAACCGGTTAGTCCCGGTAACAAACACTAGGATCACGGATGGTTGTGGGAGGAGATATTTGCTTTAAAAACCTCAAATAATTTTAAATGGGTGAATATAATATTTCTTTGTATCTTTTCTTAAAAAAATAACTTATTTTGGATATAAAGATTATCTCTTAAAAAATTATTATTTTTACCAGAAAATAAACAATATATATATATTTTTAAATTAGACTAAAAATGATGATGGGTAAAATCCCTGAAATTGAATTTTCACGTTATTTCATCAAATCACCCTCGTAGGAGGGGGTGATGTGGGAAATTAGCGTGGCGTTTGAGCCGTCGCTTGGAGGTAGGTGGTGGTGGGTCCAGGGCCTACTTGGAATCCATGAAATGAAAATGGAAGAAAATATACAATTAAATGAGGGAGATTATGCCAGGCTGGGAAAACCCTAATCAGATGTAATATGATTCTTCTTTCAATTGGGTTGTCTCTTTTTGTTTTCTGGAATGAAAACCATAGTATTTTCCCACCAAATTTTCTGTGCAAACAAACAAGGGGGAAAATATTTGGCTTCTTATCACTTGAATAGATGGGAGTGGTTGAACCAAGCGGTGGGCGAAGAGTTCGTCCAAAATCCAGATTTGGGAGTGGGGAGGGAATAGACCAAACCTCTCAAGTTTGTGATGTAGCGTTGAAACTCCAAATTCACCAAACTTGTTCTCCCAATGAAAATGACAGATGTATAAAAAATGCATACCATTCCAAAATCCATTACCAACTTCATATCTCAAGTACAAGTACTCCACTAAGGTTATATATATATATATATATATATATATATATATTAATAATCGTAGTTTTGAATGAATTTCTGTATCTATTGTCATCCTGGCCCAGGTGCTTGAGTGAGTAAATCCACAGTTGACTCTAATGGAACTCAAACTTTTGATCAATGAGGAGCAATGCCACACTACCATAATATTGGGGATAGCTCCACAGTTTGGAAAAGGCAACTTTAAAACTGATTCTTGGACAAATAATTTTGAAAAGGGTTCCTAATTGCTTTCAAAAAACCAATTTTCTTCAACTTATTCTCCCTGTTTTCCATTTTTCTTCAAAGCTCTCTATAAAAGAGAGAGCATGTTTTCATAATATATTCTTTGGAAAATTATTCAACAAAAAAATTACTAAACATATTTTTGAATTTATGAATTTGTTTTCTATTCTATCACAAGGGCATCAACTACCCCATATCCAGAATGGCACACATAGTAACCACCTGAAAGCAGAGGTTTAATCAAAAACAAGATTCCTTACCCTAATCAAGTCTTGAACCTTTAAAAAAAAAATTCAAAGTTCTATATCTACATCGAATCTGGATGAACCATATTCCACCTAATAAATCCTCACAGAAAACAAAAACAACAAAACAAAAAGTTTGTTTGACATTCCATAGAATCTGCTTGTTTTCTTGGAAAGATCATTGGTGCATAAAATACTACCTTGATTGTTCAACTGATGCAGCCATTAATTTGGTCCCATGCCAAACAGGACTCCAACCAACCTCAAGTTTGTGTGCAAATCTCCCGAGTTGGAACAGACAACAACCTTCAAATCAAATAATTAAACTCACACTCTACAACTTCAATGCATTTTTCAAATAAACATTGTGATGGATACATTTTAATTTATTATCTAAAAGGAATATCAAGCAACTCCAACTGAGTTTTCCATTTCTTTTTTTTTTTTTTTCAGGTTTTGGCATATCACTGATTTTTTTTTTCTGGCACATATCACTGGTTTTGGCATATCATTGATTAACTCCATGTCTAAATAAAAACTCCCCTAGAGATGAAATGAAGTCGAAAGTAGATCGTTTGATAGCAGTGGTTAAGGAGATAGAAAGAAAGATTCCTAATTCAAACCAATCTAAACTTGGTTCCAAGTGCAGCACATGGGTGCAAGCCTGCCTAATCACTGAGAAAACTGTCAAATTACAAAGTCCTATTATGATATGATATCCGCTCACCACTTCTCCATATGTTTTTCATTAGAGGTCTTTGTTTCAGAGAAAATCATGTTAAACTTTCCCATGAAAGTCAGTCAAAGATCTTAATGGATCAAGGCAAGCATCCTTTGCTGACTCATTACCTTGCTATAAATTTCATAGAAGACCTAAGTAAGAAAGGGCTCAATAGGAGACCTGTTAACGCCTCTGCCTGCAGGTTGTTTATTGGAAAAGTTCATGACCTTGAACTTGGCCAGTGAGAGTGAAGCTGAGATTAGCTGCAACTCTTGCATTACAGTTGCATCATAAGCAGTTACAGTTGTCAGGTTATTGAGGCATTAAGTGATGTGGATTATATACCAGCAAGTTTGCCCAGTGAACCAGGATCAGCAGTTTTGGCCTTCCTTGGAGGCCAGCCCAGCTGGATTTATAGGCCACTGTTTCTGTTGTGTGGGTCCAGTCTTCCAGCATTGGTGGCTACTGTCTTCAAGGAATAAACAAGGCTCATTCTTGTCAACCAGCCTTAGTCTGAAATTCCAGGTTAACCACTCCCTTTTGAGCATAAAAAAAGTATAAAACTTTTGTTAATTTTCAGGTCAGGGTCAATTGAGCTGGAGTTCTGACAGTTTGGAACTCATTGAAGCACTTCAATTTACCCTTTGGGATTGTTTGCCAATCTGTCTTAGATTGAACTCCATTTAGAAATTAAGAAACTTGGAAATATTCTTCTAAGCATCAACTTCATTTTAAAACACACGATTAAGGCTCACCTAAACTCAAGGCACAACGCGCCTCACTTTTCAAAACATGTGCCTTATTTGATGACACACGCCTTGTAGGCTTTAATTTCCTTTCAAAACACTTCTATTTCTAAAATTTCTAATTATATATTAAAATTTATATAATTTATTTACTTTTTTTTAATTGAATGTTTCTTTTAAATGTTAGGAATGTTAAACTTTTTATAATTTCAATTAGATTTTGAATCATATTTTATAAAATTAATGTGTTTTTAAGGTCGCATTTCATTTCACTCAAGCATGTGCCTTGTGTTGCATCTTGCGCTTAAGCCACAAAGACTACTGGCTTGGAATTGTACCTTCTTGACGTTTAAAACTATGTTATGAAACTAAGAGAAGAGTTGGAATAGATTCCTTGTCTATTCCATTGAGTCATCATACATATATATACAAGAAGGTTAGGCTATACAATAGGTAAGATGATCTACTCTTCCTAAATGGTTACAACCCTATAAGTAAAGTATCCTAATAAGATACAACCCAATATGTTAACGTACGATACATACTATAACACTCTCCCAATATGTTAATCATGCCCAACTTGTTACATAGGTAACTTAACCCGGTCTCCACTTAGGGCCTTTGTGAAGATATCACCTAATTGTTCTCAAATCTTCATGTATCATGTAGAAATCAAACCGAATTGTATTTTCTCGAGGACGAAATGACAATCTATCTCTATGTGTTTAGTTCGTTCATGAAAACAAGATTAGAGGCAATATGAAGGGTAGCTTGGTTGTCACACTAGAGCTTTGTTGGGATTGAGGTTTTAATATAGACTTCCGCCAAAAGTTGATGGAGCCACATAATCTCGCATGTAGATTGTGTCATTGCTCTATACTCAGATTCTGCACTAGATCGAGAGACAACGCTCTGTTTCTTACTCTTTCATGAAACTAGATTCCTTCCAACAAACACACGGTAACCCGAAGAGGACCTTATGTCTTCCTTGTCAGTTAGATATGTGCTGCCATATATATCAAGCCAGAAATTGGAGCATGATTCTTGTATTCTAGCTATGTATATATTGTAATTAATAGTACATCTATGTTGTAGCAGCTGTATTATAGCTTCCTTATTTAGCTAGAGTAGTTGTATATGTCATTTGTGTTGTAGCTTCCTTATTTAGCTAGACTTAATTGTTGTAATTGCTGGAATTCAGCCTTGTTATACTCTATCACCTTCTATATAATGAGAGGAACTCTCACAATGAGAGGTATTCAATCCAATTGACATTGCTTAGATCCTGCCCAATCTACATCCGTGAAACACTTTAGTCTATTATGCCCATGATTGCGTATAAAATCTGGGTTCAGAGAACATTTCAAGTAGCATAGAATATGTCTGTTGGCGATGATAAATTGGAGAGAGCGTGTATTGACTTCACAATATTATAAGTATCTGATGTCGGGACGTATTCTTGTAAGATAGTTAACTTCCCTAATCGGCCTTCTATATCTCTCGGGATTAACTGAAACAATTCGCATATAGTAAGATGTAGGCTTTGTGCCATAGGGGACAGACATGGCTTTGCTACCAATTCCTATTTCAGACAATAGATCCAACACATATTTCCTTTGAGATAAGAAGATTTCACGTTTGCTCCTCAAATTTCCCAACCTGATAGTATTTGACATTCTAAGTCGCGTGCAAAAATTGGCCGCGAAGAACTTGAGTGAAGATATCACTATATATCGTCGATAATGATAATATCATCAACATACACAACTAACAAGATGATACACGCAGGGAATTTTTGTAAAGACGAATGGTGATTTAGCTCTTCTACATGTCAAATTTCGTCAATCCTTCACTTGAACTTGCCAAACCATACCCAGGGGGCTTTGTTTTAAGCCATATAATGATTTTGGAACATGACTACCAATCTCCTTGAACAACAAACACGAAGGGTTGCTCCATATCATCCTCTTCCTAAGATCCCCTGTGAAGAAAGACATTCTTAATGTCGAGTTGATGGAGGTCTAGCCGTAGTGGTACGCGGAGATATAAACAAATCGAATAAGTCAACTTGTATGGGTAAAAGGTGTCGAATAAATCCACTATAAGTGCAGGCGCTACCCTTTGCTTGACAAAGAGCGAACGCCCGGCCTAGCAATGGTCAGTCGGGATCTTGTGACATGTGTGACCAATGATGAGCTTTCTTCGCAGCGGTAAACACAAATCCCAGTACCGTATTATTAGTCAAAGTCATCCCTACATCACTAGCACTATGCTAACTTGAGGATAAACTAAGGGCTTCAAAACTTTTTGTTAGGCAATTAAATAGAGTCGGATGCGATAAGCGAACAAAGAATGGGATGACAAATGATTATAAGAACAAAATGAGGAGATTGGACAATTACCGCTAACTACGGAGACGATAGGAGTCCATCACTAGAGCGGGATCGGTTGTCGGGCGGTGGTGGAGGCTCGAGGCTGAAGGTGTAGGGTTGTGGCGTAAGCACGAGTGATAGGAGGCTTTGTTAGAGGTGGAGACGAGACGGTAGCGACGAGGGTATAAACAAGAAAATCATCCTCCTCCCTTGGACTAGTGTGGATCGGGTCGGGAGAAAAAGGGGTATTCTCAAGAAATGTGACATCATTGAAGTAGTACTCAGAAGACTAGAACTGATAACACCTATACCTTACGAACTCGAGTAACCAAGGTAGATACACTTCAATTACTAAGGGTCGAATTTAAACACATGCGAACAAACATCCTGAACATAACAAGTGCCCGAATGCACAGGGGAACCGATGGGAAGCAGATATGTCGAGAGAGGGTTTCGAAGCGGTGGCCTAATCCAAGATAGAGGAAGGCATCCGATTAATTAAAAAACAGGCAGTGGAAACAGCATCGACCCAGTAATGCTTAGGCACGTGCATTGAAATAATAGAGCCCGAGCAGTTTCAAGGTGTCTATTTTTTCTTTCAACAACTCCATTCTAAAAATGAGTATCGACACATGATATCTAATGAAGGATGTCATTCTGAAACATGAATGACTGACACTGTTCAAACATATATTATTTGGCATTATCACTTCTCAGATTTTGAACATAAGAATGAAACCGAGTCTTAATTTTAGCATAAAAGGCACAAAAATGATAAAATAACTCCAAGTAGTTTTTCATTAAATATAACCAAGTTGTTCGTGAATAATCATCGACAAACGTAACAAAAAAACGAAACCCAACTGGGGACACAACTGGACATGGACCCTACATCAGAATGAATGAATTCAAGGCGCTTGACTGTTTATTGACTCTGGGGCGAGAACTAAGATGGCGATGTTTCTTGAGAATTGACGGACTCCTGATCTAAGGACGAAATGAGCTCGAAAGCGGGGCCTTGATTTCATCGATGAGTGGAAAGAGGGGGTGGACGTCTGAAAAGGGAGTCTCGATGGTACAGTAACCGCTGGAGCAAACAATAGGTCTCGATCTTGCCAAGATCGAATGTAGAAACCCAGGACTCCGTCCTCTGCCAATAATCTGTTTTTCATCCTTAAGATCGTGGAAGAGACCGATAATCATAAAGAATGAAACTGACATTTAGAGCTCGAGTTAGTTTGCTCACAAATACCAAATTAAAAGAAAAATTAAATAAACTCAAGACAAATGCTAGGGAATAGAAGGAATGGGAAAAATGGTGCTTGAACCAAGAAAATAGAACTGTGACCCATCTGCCAAAGTGATAGTGGAAGGTGAAGATTATGACTGAAAGGTAGAAAATAGACTAGAATTACCTTTTATGTGATCTATGGCTCCAGAATCAATGACCCATTCGGAGGACGAAGAAGAGACTAAGCATATGTTTGGGTTACTGATTCACTTGATAGTCATGAAGTCGTAATTAGATGTGGAAACGCAATGATTTATGATCTGAGGTGGAACTTGGTGAGTTCGTCTAGGAGAAGCTGGATTATTGTCAGATACCTCGATGAGAGACTACATGGGCGGACGAAAATCTCTAATTCTAGTTCTGCAATTTCTTACAATCTCGTATCACATGTCGGGCTTACGTGATAATAGTACACAGCCCCTCACAGAATTAGGCCCTCTGAGTGTTACCTCTGAGCCATATTTACGTATTGTGGCTTTTCGACTCCTGATGTTTTGACCCCGACAAGAACCTTTCAAATCTAGATAGATGGTAGAGTAGGTGGGGATACTTCTGTGCGGAGTATTTGACTGAACGTTTCTTGGAAAGAAGAAACTTCAGGACTGGATAGAATCTACGTCTTGCGGAATCATGCTCGGAAAGGGAGGCGTAGGAGCCCATCACTTATATCTTTTTCCTACTTAACTTGCTAGACAACCCAACATACTGTCTTTAAAGGATAAGAAGCGTTCGGGTTCGCCATTATGTCTTTTATAGTCCATAAAAAAATTCGTAAGCAACTGATCTTGTTTCTCAAAGCAATAAAAGGCTTGACACACATCGAAGATGCCAGAAATATTTCCCTTTCCAGAATACACAAATTCCAAATAATCCATTAGCTCCTTATCAAACTCATAATGATTAATGAGAGTAAGTACTTTACCATCAATGAAATTACGTATTTAGAGAAAGAGACGGACATCATCCTCTAGCCATCAGTCCTTTGAATCATCAGTAGGAGGGTCCTCAGTAAGGTGATTGGTTATACGAATACTCCTCAAATAGAGGTGGATTGTTTTACTCAAATCCAAGTAATTAGGACTAGTTAGTTTGCCCTCTGTGATCTTGGAAGCCAAGGAAAGTAGATCAGGGCCAGAAAGTACCTTCAAAAATCAGAGATTCAAAAAATCTCACAGAAACTCTAGGCACAGTGGGTTGTCGGACACAAAAATCACCAAAAACAGCAGATCCATGTACCAAACAGAGAAACCAAGTAGACCCGGAGGAGGTCTTGTTGACGTAGGACGACAAGGAGGAGGTGGGCTAGAGTAATCCCGCGCCCACGCGCGTGGCAAGTGTGGATGGCTGAAGGTGTGGCGGCGTGTGGTTCAGACCATTTAGTTTTCTACCAGTAAGGTTCGTTGATGATAGGCAAAGCTTCTCAGGCCAGCGGTGAAATCCCACTCTCCCTCAAAATGGGTGTTTCAAAAAACACCCCTCACAACTCTCTTGAACACTTTGAAAAGCTACCTAAAAGTTTGATGAAAACTTGTCAGGCCACACTGAGCTCACGATACCTGTAAACTAAGAAGAAAAGTTGGAGGAATGAATTCCTTGTCTTTTCCATTGATTCATCATACACATATACAAGAAGGTTAGGCTATACAATAGGTAAGACAATCTACTCTTCCTAAATGGTTACAACCCTATAAGTAAAGTATCCTACTAAGATACAAATCAATATGTTAACGTATGATACATACTATAACACTATGCCAATACTCTTGGGAGCTATTAAATGTTCTCCCTATTCTAACATTCCAAACTAATATCAATAATATTCTTTCAGGGAACTTTCTTAATCCGTTGTGCACTAATTGCACCATCGTAGAAGAATGAGGATAGAGTTTTTCTTCATCAACAAGGGGCTAGAGATGGGTGGCAAATAGTTTATAGCTTCTAAAAGGTTTGTAAGTTTTATGTTCTTCTCGTTGTAGGCTTTGGTTCTCCTTAATACATTGAGAAAATAAATCCTTCTTAAGAAAATTATTCCCATTTTAGTTAATGAGCTTGTGTTAAATGCTCTAGTGGGTTTAGTTCTCTTTGTTTAATTCTTCAGAATTTTTGGTCAACCAGGAAACCTTATTTTGAGTAGTAGATGGTACCAGAAAGGATATCAGGAGGGGATGCAGGATTGACACCAAACTCTGAAGCATTATGCCTTTGCTATTTTATTCTGCCTAGTTCCGTTTCTTCATAACTTGCAATTATGAATACATTGTTGTTATCAATAGACTTAATTGATCTTTAGCTTACACCAGCATTATTCCTCACTTTTTGTACTTGGTGTAAAGACAACCCATACCACAAAAAAATTAACAAAAAGTCGTATCCACCTCCCTCTACATAGTATGCTACAATCTTAAGTATCCTCAAGACAATTTCAGTCCACAAGCACCATAAACATGATTGGCATAAGACAAGAAATCAATTAAAAACCTCAGCAAAATACAAACCAAACCCAGAGACTTCCATTACAATATTCCCCAAAAATAGCACTACAAAGACTTGACGCAGTCTCACAGAGACAAGTTCTCAAGGATCGTTTTGTTTTAGGATAACCATACCATAGGCATCTAGAGATATGTACTATAGAATAACATAAGCATTAAACAGACAGTTCATGCAACTAGAACTTAAAAATATAAAGCAGAGGTCATCTCATGCTAGATAAACTAAAATACTGACTCACAGAGAGCAGCAGCTCCTCCAACCTCACCACCACCATGAACACTCCAGAAAACCTTTCCGGCATCATCCGATTTCCCGGTATCCATTGCAACGGCTCCAAAAATTGCTCTAAAAGCACCACAAACCACTGCAGGGGCTGAAGCATTGGTCTTGGGAGCAACTCTGATCACCTTCTGCAACCCCAACCGAATTGCATCAACAGCACATGAGGATTCCACTTGGGAAATCTCTAAAATTCGATTGTTCAAATCTTTTGCAGAGGCGTCAATGTCCTTCTTTAGATATTGGAGAGAAACCGAAGTTTCAATGGCGCTGGCACCCAGAATGCTTAATGCTTTGTTGTTTTCTTCGGAGAATGAGGAGTGAGTCATTGCCCGGCGAAGAAGATCAATGCTCTGGAAAGTATAGCTGAAGAAGAAAAGAATCACAGAATTAACATCCATTTGGATGGTCGGACAACAGAGCAAAAAGAAAGAATCGCTAAGAAATTCCGTAGCTGATGTTCCAGGTTGTTTCGGTTTGCAGAAAATGAAAACCCAGTTTAAGCAAACAAGCAATTATAAGTTCAAATATTACAACACTTCATATTCATTTCTTTTCCTTCCTTTTTCTCAGCATCCAAGCAGAATTCTGGTGACAGAGAGAAAAATAGAGCTTGCCCGATTTGTCTCTGCAGGGTTTCAAGAGCCAACGAAAATGGCGATGAGGGTTTGAGGGTCGCATCACGAACTTCGTTTCCTGCGCGTGCCTGCTCGACAACATAAACACTAAATCAAAACATGACCCCACTCACCCTCTGTTTGGTAGTAGAGAAAACAATATCAATATCACTTTTCTGCTCGTTCTACCCTCAAAACTTGCATTTTCTTTTCCTCCTTTTTCCTACATTTTCTCAGCAACCAAATGGGGTTTCCAGTAATTTAAAAAAAAACAAAAACAGAAAAACAAAGCTCCTACCTGAATAGCTGAAAATTTGGCTAGAAGGAAAAGAGTGAGAATAATGAAACGACCCATTTTCATTCTTTTCCTCTGTAGTTCTTTCTCTGATGTTCGCTTTACTTGCGAGTGAAGGTTGCGTCAATGTTTCAACGACCAAGTCAAGCCTTAGATCGTGGGCCGTGGACTAGTTCAACTGGGCCCAATTGAATTTAAGGTTTCATTTTTGGGCCCACGGAGAAGCTCATTCAGGTCCATTGATTACACATGACCCACATAACTAGAGCCCATGGGTAATTATTTTAGTGGATTTGTATGAAGCATATAATTGTTTGTTTATTTATCTTTAATTTATATATTTGGGCTACATTTGGAATCCGTAAAATACAAGGAAAATGAAAAAAATGCTAAGAAAAAAATATAAAATCAAATCAAATATAATCAAAATTCTTTAAAATTTTATATATTTTTAAATATTTTAGTCTCTATATAATAGAAAGAAACAAATAAAATGAGTTTAAATAAAACATATAAAATTAATTTATTAAGCTTAAACCTATTTTATATTTTCCTCTAAAAAAATTTTCATTTCACTTTTTCTCTCTTTTTTCCTCATTATTTAATTTCCTTAGTATTTTTCGGGCCCCATTTAATAATTGAAGAAGTAGAAGTAGAAGTAGAGTTGAGGTAATGACTATAATGCTAAAAAATTTTGATTAAATTTTCAATTAAGTTAAGGTTATTTTGTGTATCTTAATATTTTTTGAATATCAATATCCTTTACATTAGTTTTTAAAACGTTTTCATGAAAAAAAAAAAACTATTATTTATATAAACACAACATATATATATATATATATATATATATATATATATATATATATATATATATGGAAAATAGATTTCAAAATTAGTTAATGAAATTAATTAGAAAAAATCTACTATAAAATGTAATTTTCACTGATTTTATCAAAGTCATATACACCTTCTAGACATTTACATAGTGGGGAAATCGTAAATAATTTCACATGCATCCACAATGAGAGGAACCTAAATATAACTAATAGTATCTTAAACTTTTTTGTTCAACCCCTGCTCTAAGCTAT
Source organism: Tetrastigma voinierianum (assembly GCA_016808115.1). NCBI lineage: Eukaryota > Viridiplantae > Streptophyta > Magnoliopsida > Vitales > Vitaceae > Tetrastigma > Tetrastigma voinierianum. The sequence goes on from JAEQBH010001518.1 coordinate 539,784, forward strand.
AGTAGATTAGTATGGATATGCTATGACTCCCAAGGCCGCGATGAGCATCTATCATGTGTGATAAAGTTGGAAATAGAATTAGTGGGCCCGTATGTCTGTCTCTTTAGAATGAGTAGGATAAAATTTCAAATACCGTTGTTCATGATAACGATATTTGTCAATTTATAATCTTATATGATTCAAACGCATTACATTAAATATTACTTTGAATTAAAAACTAATTTTATTATTTATTTATTTAAATAAATTATTTCAATCTAAAACTCATAAGTTGATCGACTAATATATCTAGTCCCCTTCCTTATATGTTGTTGATACACCTCGAATGGATGATAGATAAGAAAGACAATTGTTGCTTTCAACTCATACCCTCTCCTCTCCATGTTGTACATGTGGGAAACCATATTAATATTTGCAACTTGCAAATGATATTAAAAACAAAAGCATCACTTTTAGTCTTAGCGTCCTCCAAGACATGACATGACCTCTTTGAGATATAATCGATGTCATAGTCTCAATTTGTCACCAAAAATTATATATAATTATTTGTAATATATAAATAACATTAAAATGATACAGACTAATAATATTAACTATTTAAATAAAATTAAAGAAGAAGTCCATTTTGGCCCAAAAGTCAAAGAAAAGACAACCGTTATCCATACTTCTTTTTTTTTTTAGCTTTTTTTATCAGAGAAACTATTTTCAAAAATAGTTACCTACCCATCATATTCTAAATTAAATTATTTATGTATTTTTCTTTAAACTTCATTTCACTTATTATAACTCTTCCATATAAAAATAAAATAATTGGAAAATGTATAAATTTATTAACTAATTTTCAATAATCTCTTTTTCTATAGTGTTTTCTACAACAACATAGCCAAGCATTAAAAACATAATTTTTCTTATCTGGATAACAAAACCTAAATGTACCTTACCTTTGTAAGAGTCAAACATAATAGTTTGTACTACTTTGCCCGAAAATACTAAGGGAAAAATGTTAAAAAAAAATGATTTTTCATATTAGAATTCTAAAAAAGCTAAATAAAACTATAATTTATTTGAAATTTACACATTTTAAACCTATCTAATATTTATATTAATGAATTAAAATAAATAAAACTAAGATAGTAAATAAAAATCATTTATCAATTTTATCTTTTTTTTTAAAGGAAAAAATTTTTTATTGATTCAAAGTTCAAAATTATAATAAATGGATAATTCAATATATACATTGCTAAAAACCATAAATGATTAAAAAATATTCAGATTAATAGCATAATAAAATCGATATAAAGCCTATAAATTTGATAATATAATTGGAATGAGATAAGGTACAGCACACGTGGCAGTCATGTGAGTGACCCGAGCTCAACAAACAGTCCACCTTGGGCATAGAGCAAGCGGACAAGAGTAGACTGACCACCTTGAGCATGGGAGATAGAGCAAGTGGAGCATGTGTTACGACGCAATTAATGGGTAACGTACAGACATTAAGGGTCATTCATTAACGGTCATTCCATAATCATCCACCCAACTTCTAGGAAACTTTCTCGCCCAACTTCTGATAAAGATATTTCCTCCATGTTTATGAAGTAATTTCGGTAGATCTCCTTTATAATGAGACGGTTATACCCTTGTTCAAATGTCTGAATAAAAGTTACATTATTTGTCCCTGAGATGCTCTCCATGAGATGATTATATTATGCCTTGGGCGGCTAACCCTCCATGGTCCTTGGCCTCGGGCAACATAAGTCTCAATAGGTGTAATGTTTTCCCTGAGATGATTATATTATGCCTTGGGCAACTAACCCTTAAAGGCCCTCGGCCACTACAAGAAAATCACAACTTTGCAACGGGTTTTTTCGTTGCAAATTTGCTGCAAACCCATAAAAATTAGTTGTAAATCTCTTTTAGTAACAGATTTTCAACATAACAGTTCTGTTGCAAAAAACCTTATTGCAATTTTGTACTCTTTGGCATTCGGTTGCAAGAGACCAACGGATTTGCAACGGAATTATTCTGTTGTTATGTTGCAACAGATTTCACATTCGTTGCTAATTCGGTTGCTAAATCCCAATAATCAAAAGACAATTAATAAGCTAAAGTTGTTGCAATTCCGTTGTAAATTTGCAACAGATCAGCAACCGTTTCATTACAAGATCATTGCAATTTTTGTTGCAACGTTGCAACAGATTTGCAACCACCATGAGTCGTTGCAAAATATGTCGTTGTAATTTTATTGCAATTCCGTTTTGCAAATTCGCAACAGTATTGCAAAAAATATTTTCTTCATAAACCTTACTTAGTTGCAACAGAATATCCGTTGTAAAATCCGCTGTGATTGTTTTTTTAAATTTCCATTAATTTTTGTTAAATTTGTAAATTTCCAAAATTTCCTGTATTATTCAAAATTTCTTGTACCGATTTCAAAATTTCATGTACCATAATAAAAAATGCAACGCAAAAATTTTATAACTAATAATTTATAGTTTCATGTACTATATTCAACCACAATTTAAGTTTATAATTATCTTGTGCAACAGTTTAATAATTAAAATGTTTAACAATCAAGACTATGATCAGTAGAAGCTACATATGACTCTGGAGCAATGGCTGATGGAATAGGTAGACCCCTAATAAGCTCACGAAATGCATTGCATGAAAGCTACAGTGAGACTACTGCCTTGATCTGCCAAATGTTCCCTTTGGCTGTGCATCATTTTCCTCACGCATCTGCTTCTTACTCCTTTTTCAGAGCCTCAATTGACTATCTTACGACGTATGCAGAGTGCGACCCGGTTGACTAGTCGAAGGAATATTGATAGAACTGGATGATGCTTGAGATCATAGGCATACAGATCTCATCGATCCAAGGCCATATACTTGTTTATTCTTGACTCCCCCGACCTCATCTAGATAGATTTGAGTTGCACCAACTGATTGAGATGAAGATGCATCCTCTCTTACAGCTGCAGTCTCAGCCTCAAACTTTACAACTACACGATCTTAAAATATATAAACATTAGTAATATATTTTTACGCCAGACAAAAGTACAAGAAAATTGACTAAAGATTTACACCCACTGGTCTCCGAGACCAGGTGTAGCGAGTCTCTGCCTTCCTCCCTATGAGTTTGTTCTAGGAGCTCATGTGGAAAAGGCGAATGTTTTAACTTGGCAGCTTAAAATTGAAAAGTATCATATATTAAAACTAATTAAAAAATAAAAAATAAAATCCAAATTTTTATCAATATACATACCAAACGTTTAGCATGCTCCCTACGAGATAAGGAACCACCGGTATGGCGCGAAGGTCCTGCGCCCTCACCTCCAGTCTCACTCATCCTATTCATAGATCCTTGGGCGGACTTTTACGAGTGCAGTGGCTTGGCTAATAACATTGTCAAGCTTCCCAAATACTTTCTGAGATGAAACTCGGTCGTTGGCTATGATCCTTCCATCGACTAACATCATTGCTATAACGTCGTGAAGCCTTCTTATGCCATGCAACTTTAACTATAGCATCTAATGAAGGATCTCACTGATAATATTTTTTCAATTGAAATAATGCCAAAAATGAAAATCCATGAAAGAAAAAAAAATAGCCTTATTGTATATGATTTGTGAAACTTTTTAATGTTAGCCAGTTTCTTAGAATTTATTCACATTCGAATTCCACCTTATCCACATTATAAAAAAAAAATTTTTAAAAAAAAGCAAGACCAAAGTGAAACAACAATTTTTATTGATCAATATACAGAAAAATAAAATAAAATAAAATATCTTAGACCCAATTCCTACTAGAAACTCTTGCCAGTAGAAATCATTGATATCATGAGGCACCATCTTTCGATTATAACCCATCACATGCAAACGCTCCTTGAAGATATTAATGATAATCCTAGATATATTCTCTGTGATCATCCTACAAGTAAATATACAAAGTTAATCAATGCAGTCATTCAACTTCATGTGGTCAACATAAAAAAATTCAAATGATATAGTTTAAAAAAGAAAACGTACTCTCCATCAGTAAGTGTAATGGTAGGACGAGAGACATAACTAATGGGTAGTGGTGATGATGAACTCTATAGTGATGCTACTTGTGGTGTTGAATCTTGTACGGTGTGATCAATGATGACTCATAGTAATCCACTGAGCTAAATATCATGATGATGCCTGATGCGATCGATGATAGTGATCCTGTGCAAATCTATAAACTAGAAATATTCTAAATCCTACCTATGAATCTAAATCTTATATATTATATCTGTATGACAATATCTGTCTCTCATATTAATTGAATTTTCAAATGATTTATACAACAATCAAATTACCAACTAATTTTCATCCTTTAATTTAAATCATTCCATTCTTCTTCTTCATCTTCATCTTCATTATATTCTTCTTCTTCATCATCATCGCAGGAAGTGTTTCGATTACATCGATAATCAACATTTCACTGTAATTCATTATGCAAAATAGTATCATTTTCCACCGATAAACTAAATTCATCCACATCATTTGTTTCCTCTTTGAATGGATCTTGTAGGGTAATTACGGCTTTGCGGGCATCTCGATCATCCCTCAGCCTTGATTTTACAAGCAGACCCACAAGATCTAGTATCATGTTTTAAAAGCTTAGATATGTGCAATAATACACTGGTTGTGCTTGCATTGTTAAAACAAATGGTTCATCTTGTGCATATCTTCTTGTATGATTTACATCCACTAATTTGTATTGCTTATGGATCCTCGTCCCGACATTTGGTTTAATGTCAAACCACTCACACTTAAATAAAATAGTCCTCATGTGGGCCATCCTAGGTACTCAATTCCGACTTCTTGCAATTGACCGTAGTAAGTCGGTTTCATCAATTGTGTAATTAGTACTTTGCTTGCCACACACCACTATTGTTGAAAATCTAGAAGTACCCCTTTGAAGTGTGTGAAAATGAAAACCATTCACATTATATTCATTATAACAGTTAATTGTTTGAAGCGGTCCATCTGCTAGAGCTTTAAGATATATGTTTTCAACGTTGTCACGTGTCTGATAATAAGAGTGTGTTAAAAGACATTTTACCATAAACTAACTAAAACAATAAAGAACTTACATAAGTCTTGAACCATGCTTGGAAAAATTCATCAAGTGTAGCATCAACAGTTGCATCATTAATGTATGACTCATTTTGCTGTAACTCACTAATGAATATTCTATTAATAGAACACTAATTAGTCGAATTAGAAAGTTGCATCATTAGGGCAATAGTTGAGTTAAGATGCATACTCAATATAGGGTTTAACTTCAATGCAGTTCAGCAAGACATACTGATGTGCAACATTTATCTCTTGTTCACTTAGCATTCGTGTTGTATGTCTCCCAAAAAGTCGAATGGGATGGGTGAATATTGACAAGTTCCCATCGAAATCATTTCCTTCTCCAATATGAGACTCAACTTTACGGCATCCTTCGATGCCTTCAATAAAGTGTTGGATTGAAATAATGCTCACAAAAAGCTGAAGCTTCTTCAACTAAATATGCATTGCATATGGATCCTTCCACTTTGGCCTTATTCCTTACATTGTGTTTTAACTATAAATACCCTATGTCCAATCAATAAGTTTATAAATACCAATATCATATAATGATTCGTTGATAAATAAATGTAGTTGTATAACATTAATTTGCATACCTTTCAAATGGATACATCATTGGTATTGAATGAATCTATTACTCTTACTTCATATAAGTGTATTGAATGCTCCATTAGTAAAAAAACTAGGAGGGAATATTCGCTCTGGTTTGCAAATAATAGTGGTATTTACGACTCTAATCTCATCATAACTTACATTTTAAGCATAGTTGATGTAAGATCCTTAAGAACAAGCTAAGTTATGTTATTACTTGCCTGAGCTGATGGAAGCATTTCGAAATGAAATTGGTATCAATCTTTGCATGAACATGACAATCGTGACTTTTCATTCCAAAGTTTATGTTTCTCCATGTCTACGCTGGCTATCTTTAGGCTTATATCCATCAGGAAATTTTAGATTCTAAACCCAAATACACAACTCATTTCGACCATTTTGTCTAATGTTTGGAAACTTGCCATCAACAACATGCAATTCTGGTCGACGACATATTTCCATTAAGTCTAATATAGACTTTGCATTGTCTTTTGTTTTCCCGTCAACATTCATCACTGTGTTAAAGATATTTTCAAACACATTTTTCTCTATATGCATCACATTTAAATTATGTCTTATGAGATTTGTGCTCGATATAGAAAATCCCAAAAATTGACTTATTTTTCCATCGATTAATTTACTAACATGAACATTAGCATCGTTGCCCCAATCTCGATAACTTTTAAGCCCCTAATGCATCAATTTCCCTTAGCAACTGACACGAAAGTGGATTTTTGGTGGTGGATGCGTGCAGATTCAATTCTTTCTAAACATATTTCTTTCTTCGTGGATGATCTAGTGGAAGGAACTTACGATAATTATCAAACCAAGTTTGTTTCCTTCCATTATGTAGGGTAAAAGCATCTGATTCATCCATACAATACGGACATGCTAGTCTTCTAGATGTACTCACTAGACAACATTGAGTAAGCTGGAAAGTCACCGATTGCCCGTAGCATAAAATTTTGCTTTCTAGAAATGTCATAAGTTTCAACTCCAATTTCCCACAATGCTTGTAACTTAGAGATCAAAGGTTGTAAATACACATCTAACTTGTCCTTTAGTTTCTAGGGCTGAGACGATAAGCGTAGAAACATGTATTGTTCCTTCGTACACATTTCTAAGGCGAGATTATATGGAGTGAGAATAACAAATATGAACAATGCATGACTCCCAGTTGCCCGAATCGTTGAAATCCATCGAGTACATAAGCCTAATACTTAATAATGGAGCTTTCGGGTGCAAATGAGGGATGCATAGCATTTAAATGTTCCATACGAGAGAATCTACTTGATAGCGCATCTCACCATCTTCTACAAAATGTCGTGCCATCTCATACTCTTAGCGGTGGCCACGAGCATATAAGCGTTGAAGTCTTGATGTTAGTACATTTTCTTATATGGCACAAGCTTTTGTCGTTATGGACTGTGGTCGATATCGAGCATGATCACGAGAATTTGCATTGAGTTAATTAAGTCATCACCCCAATAAATCATACGATCCATTCGGACAAGTATGAATTTTATAGATTAACTGACAATTCCCTTGACAAGCTTCTTGGTCTCATAGAAACTACTCCCGGTCCATAACATTATCATCCGTGATAACTCTTCATAAAAAGTGACACAAGCATCGCCATACCATTGGATAATCGATGCTCTGACTTGATGTGAAGCGTTCGAGCAATGGTGATAGCGTGAGTGCGTCGACAATTGAAGCCATGCTTCTTGGTTTGCAACGTGGCATGTCATAAAAATTTTTTGTGCGGTTAGGTTCGAGGAGATTCCTTAACAATATTAGCATTAAAGCGTGGAACATTTTGCATCATAAACCATCCCGAACAAATGTTATCGATGATCCAACATTATTTATTTATTGCATGATAGTTAGTAGCATTCCATTATATAATGCCTCATACCCATGCTCCCGATGATTCGGTCTCCCCTATACAAGTACCACACCGATAATTAGGGAATAATCGTATTTATAAAAGATGGAACCTTGCCTTGTTAACCTAAACAAAATTCTAATTCTGGCACTTCTTCTTATTACATGGACATCTAATGTGATTACCGTCACTGCCTTCTGGTCGACTAAGTGCAAATTGAACAAATTCTTCGACTCTTGATATAAATGATTGGTTAGGCAATCCATTTGTTAGCCTTAAATACATCCATTCTCTGTTGGAACTCATTTTACATGCCCTGATATGTAACATAAATTAGTCAATTGATTGATATATAATGAAATTAGGAAAGTGCTTATCATCATCTCTTTTTAAGGTCATAGATAATCAAACAAGGGAAAATAGATTTCTTATCTTTTTCCCTTGAGTTTTCCATGAATAACCAAACAAGGAAAAAAATTTATTTTCCCCTCCTTAGCTTTTTCTTTCCTCCCATCTTTCCTCCCTATTTTCTTTCCCTCACATTTTCCGGGTTCCAGGTTCCAAACATAGCCTTAAAGACCAAGACACAGAATGCCAACCACCAAACAGAGTAGTAGTATACATACAATATCCAATTTCATAAATTCCATTAACTATATCCAAATGTAAAAACCTTTAACAATTAGCATTCCTAGTACACAAAAATCAAAGCTGGAAACAATGTATTTAAAAACCAAATTGGTGTTAAAAGTACTTGCCTATCAACAGCCTCAACAATAATTAGCAATCTAGGGACCATTCAATCTAGCTACCTGCAACATGTTCAAAGTACGACCAAGATGTTCATAAAACAACAAAAGGCCGCTAAAATTCTTATATGAAACATCAATAAGGCTTCGAAGGCGATTCATATCTTAACAACTATAGTTATATATCCCTACTTATCAAGACTCACAGCTGTACAAACTATATAAATAATAAAATTTGTTTATGAGTAATATATAAAGAAAATAGGTCTTCTTTAAGAAAGCAAGAGATCTTGAATATAATCAAATAAGCCCACGAAGTAATAAACAATCAAAAGTTTTAGAAAAAGAATAAAGTTCATCTAACCCCAATCTATGTGCTCATTTTTACAAATATGACTCACGTGAAACGTGAAACTCATATCATCAACATATTTCAATACCAACTTGTGATGTAATGCAAGATTTTAAATAAAAAACCCAAAACTCATTCGAGTGTTCTTCTAGTTTCAAAATGGATTCTCTTTCATTTCTTCGGTTCCAAATAAATAGAGGACATAGAAAGGAACCCCGAATCCAATAGATTAATCGATAGAAAACCTCAGAATGCAATTGAATAATAATAATTAAAGCTTTGCAGCCCGCTAAAATTTCATACGATTTTCTCTCTTCTTTGTAATTTTTAGAGACTAACATAATGATCTGAGATTACTATTATGTATTTCCTCAGAGAGAATTTAAAACAAAATGAATCTACAAATACATGGGAATTGAAGAGTAATGAAAATGGGCATTTGGTTGTGAAAGTCTAAGAAAAACATCACAATGAAGAAACAAAGGTTTACTCGAGGCTTCTATTTAGAAAATTGAAAGCAAAAGAAAGCAAATAGCAACAGTCGAAATGAGTTAGAATACATTATTAGAAAGTTTATTTGTATTACCCCAAGCTTACTTTTTGGACCTCTTGCAACTAGGTCAGTGAACTTCAAACCTTCTTCAAGTAACAATTTCCTAAGAAACAGATTCATCCATACAAAAAATTCATAATTATAAATTTTCTCAAATTTCACCAAAGTAGATAACTCAATTTGGTGCATTTTACCAATATTGTGAGTTTGAAGTTCGAGTAGAGAAAGGCGTCGATAAATAAATTGGATTTACTAAACTCAAACTCTCAAACCCTTGGTCTCTCCACTCTCCGCTGCAGAACAATGGTTCTCTTCACTAGTTGAAAACAAAGTATCAGACATCATGTATGAGAGATCATGAATCAAATCGCAAAGTAGCCTAGAAACACAAAAATACAGGTCTTTAAAGTGACATAAAACCTAAAAAGCTTACGAATCAAGGTGTAATAAATCGGAGAAAACAAGAAAGAAGAAGGGTGCGGTGAAACAGTCCTTATGAAGCGAGTATGGTTGGCAGTAGAGTCTCTTAGTTCTCTCCTAAAAGCGGATTCGAAAACACAGGGAGAGATGGAGCGGTGAGAGAATGAGAGGGTTTGTCAATCCCATTCATATTTATACATGGGTTTTTTTTTACGAAAATAGGTCATTTTTATGGAAAAATTTTAATTGGCATTTAAAATTTTGTCAAAGAAAAGGGCATGAAAATGCCTTCACAATGGTCATGTACAAAACCAAGGGATATGTGAATGCAACAATGCTTAAACAAATAATAAACAAAAATCTCTTTAACAACAAGCTAAGTGTACATAGATTTTCCATACTTCCCTAAATACTCTTGCTTGAATATTACAACCCCGAATCTTGCTATTAGCTTCTAAGTCATTGGTTAGGTTTTCAATAATAGCCTCCCATGCTTAGAGTTATGTTATGTTTTTAAAAGACCTCTTCTAGATAAAAGACCTCCCCATTCCCCATCTCACCACTTATTTTTTAGCCTTTTTCGTCTTTTATTATTATTATTATTTTTATATATATTGGTCTTATGTGAAGATGAAAAAAATATAGAAGCCCAACCTACCTCTGAAGTAAAGAAACCGGTGAATAGTGATTAAAGAATGGCTTGATTTATTTCAACTTTTCAACTATTTTTGTGTTTTTTATTACGAAAAAAGGCAGAACAAGGAAAACAAAACCTGTTTTCAATAACCTTCGAATCACTAAACAAACATTCCCTAACTCGCGTAGTATTCTTGAAAAATAGATCTTGTATTCCTGTGTATCGATATTCTGATTAAGAAATGAAATGAAATGAAAGCATTAGAAAAAGACTCTTAATGAATATTCCACATCCTCTAAGAAGCATTTTGACAAACACCACATGTGATGCCCCATTTCGGAGTCGGGTTGTGACGAATCAACCGTGAATATTCATGGATGTGGGTAACTTGAAACACCACTCACATGAAAATCGAGCGGATAGAATTGGCAAAATTGGCCGCGACCGGTGGGCTAGCGATCCGCGAAATTAGAGTGGGTTAGATGATAAATGTGGCCAGCAAGGCCGGTGGCTGCCGACGAATATGGCCGACCGTGCGGCCGCCGAATTTTTGCCTTGAAAAGACATTTGGCCAGCCAGGCCCGGTTTTTAGGAAGCGGTGAGTGACACCCATTACGCAAGACGATTACGGCCCGGCCGGTTTGGCCGACCATTTGTTGCTGGCCCGGCCGTGACATGAGTGCCACCTCTGATGAGTCTTCTTTGTCGTGAGGAGGCTCTCTGATATCTTATGGCCTTGTCACGAAATTTTCTGTAATGGCGTGGTCCACATCTGCAGTAAAAATGGCCACTTGGGCCCATGCGCCGATACTCCTGAAAATATATCCCGACCAATTATATTCCCTTAGTTCAGAGTTAATAGTCACTCTTAATTTAAACATATATTAAGTTTAATTTTCTTTATACAAAATGAACCCAAGCCACAATCCGACTTTCTTCTAAACGCGGCCTCTAGTGAGCACCGTCCTCGTGTACACTCCATTGCGAAATAGTGATCATGACAAGGTGAGCAAAGCCCGATGGTGATAATTTCCCTCGTGGATTTACTCCCACCCTAAGTGCACATGTCATGGCAAACAATCACCTCAAGCAAATTCGCGATCTGCTTGAATGCATTGCCCAATCTCATGTCTCAGTCCTCAGGCTCCCTCACACATGGCTAAGCCAAATGCGAGCAAAAATCTGAGTTTCAAAACAAAAGCTTTTGTTCATAGAAAACCTCTAGGTTGATAAATATATTGGACTACCCTCCAGTAGTGCTAGATAATTTTTCGACGATCCTTAAAATTCGCCTCAGAAATAAAAACATTGGACCACTCTCGAGCAATTCTTGAGAAAATCTTCATGAGATTCCTTTCACAACCATTTCATTTCTTTTATTTTCTTTCAAGTCATGCACTCACACCTATCGTTCTAAAAGTGCCACAGGTGCATATGGAATGCATTATGTCATTTCCAAACAATTGATGCTAATATATTTTACATGTATATATTAACCAAAAATTAATTCACATACTAATCACATAATTCATGTTATTCAATTCACAATCAATAACACCAAAATTAGCTCACATGGGCTAATAACAATCCAAGCAATTCATTTAGATCACCCAACATACAAAAATCACCCAACCAATCACATGAACAATGAGCCATAAGTCGACCTTGTTTCACGGCCACGCAAATAAGGGATTTCTTCATACATTCAAGATTTTGGGAGCCCAGATAACACGACCTTCCAGAAGCCTCGACAAATCCCCATCCATAAAATGGCTCTTAGCCAAGAAAGATAAACAGTGGGAAAGATCCCTACCTCTTGGGTTGTCAAACTCACCAAATTGGTGTCCACGCGTAGCCCTCGCCTCATAGACCGACTTCGCTTCTTGCTCTGTCGAGAGCCGACGGTCTAAACGGCGGGAAATCTAGAGAGAAGTCACACTTTCTCTCTCTAGAATCTGAAATTCCCACTTACTGCACGTTTTGTGCTTCCAAATGAAGAAGAAAACTATTCCTCTTTGTCTTATTCAATTAAACTTTTCAATAATTCCCATTTTGTCCTTAAGTTTTGGATTTTTGACACATAGCCCAATGGCCAATTTCATCTCAAATTCTCCTCGCTGTGTCGTACAACACTTCTTGTCACATGGGTACATGTAATAGGTGACTTTTGTCACATCATGTCTCTCTGGCCGTCATACGACACCCGACATCCCGTTGCCTCAGCGTGAAATTCAAATGTCACCGAATTCTTGAAATTCGACGTGGTAACTAGATTTCTCGACCGCGATTCAACGGTGAAGTAGTTTAGATCATCAGGATCTAGAAAAAGAATTTCGGATTTTGACGAAATTACCATTTACCATTTTTAGAAAATTAGAATTTTCTCGGGTTTCTACTTACATATAAGGCGATAAAAAATAGCATTCCCAAAATCACATAACTCTATACCTACCATTAGCCCTTGAATTCAGATAACCTATTTCCTACTAATTGAAACAGTAATTCAACATCAATGGACCGATATTGAAACTATATCTGAAAGAAACATGAATTCATCAAAGGGATTGATCAATTGATCCTCTTTCCTTATACAATCTCTTCTTTGGTGTTTCCTAAGCATGGGAGAATACCCATAGTTTAGAAACATGCTTGCATCAATTAGAATATAGGTAGTAATTGTGGGTACCATGGGCTTCAGCCCTAGGTCTGCAGCCATGAGGCCACTGGGGACTCGATCCCATGGGTTAATGACCCGATCGATGCATGGGCCCACAAGCTGGGAAGCTTGGGGAGGCCCAATCTCCGAACCAAATCATCTTCATTTATAAGTCAGGCCCAAACATACTTCCTCAGTTGGGCGGGAGATATAATGCATGGGTGCAATCTTTCCTACCTAGCTACCATCTCTAAGAGAGGTCAACCGATTGCCTCCTTAGAGATGGTAGCCGAGCTGAAAAGATTGCACCCGGCAACATCTCCCGCCAGTGAAATATGTTTGTTTGCCTCAAATGAAAATGGAGTTCGAGATTGAGCCTCCCTTGAATTTGGTGTGAGCTTATAGGCAGGCCGGAATCAGGTCGACTGTGGGATGAGTCTAATGAGCCACTGTTAGGCGGAGGCTTTGGGCCAAAACATATTTTCCCACAATATTACCTAGAGTGGGGCGTTCTTCCCCGGAATGGAAAAAGAAAGAATATATGGGACAAGTTTGATGTGGGAAAAGAGAATATTTGCTTGATGTGGGGATTGGTGAAGCGTTAATGCAAGGGTGTTCCGATGTGCACATTACCAAGGAATTTGCTAGTTTTTTTGAAATCACATTTGATGTAGTTGTTTAGGGATTCCTTCGAGGTTGGAGTTCTTTATAAAAGGTTTGGAGGAGGAAAGATTTTTTTTTATGACAATGGTTATCACTGGGTTTTACAGCAGGGTGGTTTGGTGAGGTGTTAGCGGAGATGATTTACGTGATTGTTGTATGGGCCGAGGCATACGAGAAGAGGGTTGATCATGATTGGCCAGTATGGGCCGGGCCAAAGTTGCAAGGTTTGGCCCGGTCGCGATGTTTGCGTTGGGAGGGATATTCGAGTTCGTGCGGTTGTGGCTGCGTAAACTTGAATGGAATCCTCTGCAACCAAGAACATCCTTGTAAATCAACGGGGTTCTTTTGGTTCCTTTCCACCTTCTGAATCAACAGGGGATCTCTGTGTTCCTTTCCGCCTTCAACTTTTTCTGCCTTTTTTTTTGTTTCTCTTCTTTTTTGGTGGTCTCTGGATTTGGTTCGGATGGATCATGTAAACATAATATGCAACTATGAACACCTTTTGGTGTAATGAATCTATATTTTCGGAAAAATTTTTCATGTTCACGCACCTGTGGCGCTCCGTGCTTCTACCGATTCGTCCCAGTGACAAGGTCTTATGGCATTTAATATGCTTCGAAACGGATTGGCCTAGAAGTGATATGGTTGGCTATTCTTGAAATGGTGATGCAGAATATGGTGGCGGTGCCCGAATGTAGTACATTAGGTCAATAAAGGCCCAGAAACTGGCGTTCTTAGATTCATTTTGTGCCTATGTGGCGTCACCAGTTGGTTATAGAGGCAATGAGTCAGCAGTGCATTAAATGTAGCTGCAGGCTCTAGACGCCTAATATATAGGGGGCCATCATTTGATTGGACCCTTTCTTGTACTTGTTTCTTCTTGGTTATGTTGTTTCCCTTCTACTTGAGATTTTTTATGGGTACTTTGTCGCCGCGTTGCGTGCTCTTGTGAATTGTTCTTCCAGGCACTTGATCAGTGTCCATTTTACAGTTAAGCATTGTTCCTGTTATGGGTGTTGATTTTCGATTACAGGCACTTTTTCGGCGTCAGGATAGCGTGAGGGGGGTCATTCTTAGGGCTTGCTTGGGCTGGACAACTCCTGCCTAGGCATAGTGGGTTTGCTAGTAGTTTTTCCTTTTACTGGTGTGGTATCATGGCTTCAGGCGATTACGGTTTTCCCCACTGTGCACTTGTAGAATGGTGAGAGGTCGGGAAAAGACTTCCACCCGGCCAGCGAATTCGCAGAGAACTACGGGGGAGCGCCTTCTAAGCAGTATCATCTCCTCCTTGTCTATGGAGGAGTTGAGGACCTACTGTGAAATTCCCGATGACATTGACGTCATGTTATTGGATGGTTCGGCTCAAAATACTGTAGGCGGAGAGGATAACGCGGTATTCTTCACCCGGGAGCAACTGGCGGCCAGGCTTTGCTTCCGCGTGCCATCTCTGGTAAAGCAATTTTTACATTTGCAAGGTTTTTCGGACCGGCCGGGGTATTGACGAGGGGAGGGAGAATCAAAGGGTCGAGGTTCAATAGGACGGATAGACCAGTCTATATACAAATAAAAATATATTTTTCTTATATATAAAACTTAATTTTCATCGAATAATAAAATTAAAGAGATACATCAATACATATTAAAGAGATACATCAATACATAATCTTGAGTTCATACTTCATATAATAAAAAAAATTAGGCAGTTAGCAAGTTACATTAAATTGAACATCATGCATCTCCATCTCGAAACTAAAGCGGATCACTTGAACATCCCTTTGAATATCGCTAGCTCAGAGATATATCCTCCTAAATCGTTGTCATAAATTTTTAAAATAACTCATTTAACTTAAAATAAATAAATACATATATAAATAAATAACACACATTTGAAAAATTACCTTAAAGGCGCCAACAATGAAAGTCTCGGTAAGCATAAGGCCCCGGATTATTACGATTAATAATATTATTCATTCTTCTATCTTAAAATCCGCAATTTCTTCTTCAATAATCCAAAAGTCAGTAGTATCAATGCAATCAATATCCACAGGATCATAACTCTTGTTTTGGTAGTGAGTCCTTCAAAATAAAAAATAAAAAGATAAAAACATATTTAAATTTATAAAACAAGAAATCAACAAGTGTCATTTAAGCATAGAGTTTTTAATTTACCTATACTTCAGTCGCAGGTTATAATTAACATAAACAAGATCATTTAGTCTTTTATGCTCCAGCTTATTCCTTCTCTTTGTGTGAATGCGATCAAATAAACTCCAATTTCTTTCACATCAGGATAGTGAGTTGTTTGGCTAAGAAGCTAGTAGCTAGCTTTTGTAAATACGAGCATCGTGCCAAATAATCTCACCATTCATCTACATGTAAATAATTCCATAACCGATTACAATTGTCATATAAAATCAAATCTAAATTAATAAGTAATATAAGCATAAAAATTACCATGTTGAAGTGTTTTTGCGACAGTTAATGTTGATCGTCGGGCGAAACTCCCTTGGCGCTCTCGATATATCCTAACTTCTTTCATTGCTTGGAAGCTATCACCACAAATAATTTATGTGTCAAGCAAATCAAGTAGGCTAGTCGTAGCTTCCGTTGTGTCAACAAGGTGTCATATAGAAATCTTTAGTTGAGGAAAATAACAGCGCCTAGAGATTGCGTCGTAAATGCTTACCCGTTGATCATCAATAATTTTAATGTATGGTTGATAAAGATCCTTCTTATTCATGAAGGTCTACCTTATAGCCAACCTTTACTTGAGCATGCTTGTAAAATATAAACATAATAAAAAATATAAGAAATTCAATAATGAACATTAGTAATAAGTTAATAACCAAATTAACTCAAACCAAAAAATTAATCAAGTATTTAACTATTTACAATAAAATAAATAATACCTTCCTCATGCTTGAGGTTTTCCTTCAAGAAGTCTACAATACGCGAGAACTTCCTGGTGGTGTAACAACCTTCACTATCATCGAGATGTCCAAAACTTGCGATCTAAAACAATTGTAGAAGCAAGTCTCCCTTGTGTAGTTTTAGATGGTATGCTCCGCAAAACTTGCTACTCACTAGTGATGTTAGATTATATACGTGTTCCTAGACTTTGCGGGAACACCTGATACGCATCGGACTTCCTCGACCATGATGTATGACACCATGATTGTACACACAAACTTGGTTACATGAGAAGCTCTAGAAGCAAGTGAACTCACATGTGACATGCTATAGATATCCTTCAAAATTAAATTCAAACAATGAGCAGCACAAGGAGACCAATAAATATTACTATACTTCTCATGTAGCTTACTTCCAGCTAATTTATAAGCGATTGCATTATCGGTAACCATATTGCACTACATTCGATGGCCCAACCCATTCAACCGCCCGGAGAACATACGAAATAAAGTGTTTGCATCTTTCTGGCGTCATAAGATCCTTGATTTACAAATACCAAACCGAATTTGGACAATACATGAAAATTAATCAAAGTCATTTGTCTTTGATCGATCCGACCATCTGCCATAGTGTGCATCCATTATCCTCAATTACTCTGATAACTATTTATAAGAAAATCCAATTTCTTTTTGCATTCTTCTAACAGTTGAGCCTCATGTCATGATATGATGGTCCTCCAAAATCGACACCAATATGACAATTGCTTTTGACGGAGTTTAAAGTGCGGAGAATTAATGGCATTAAAGGAATGCATGCATCATAAAACCATTTAGCAATAGCTATATTAGCTCTATGCTTTGCCTCTTGCTAGAAAATGCAGACTTGATGAGATGGTTGAAGTGGTACTCTATTGTCTTCTCTTTCTTCCCCTTCTCCTTCTCTTTTTCTTTTTCTTTATCTTATTCTCTTGCCCTCTTTTGACTCCGTTGCTCATATGTCTCTTCTTCATCTTCAGATGCCTCTTGCTCTTGTATTTGCACTTCCTCCTCTTCAACATCATCAAATGCATCATTAAGTGTCTCCTTAAGGGCCTTCTTTTTCAATTCTCCTTGTTTAAGATAATCACGAATTTCATCCGCACCTCGTTTGGAACATAAGGATGATATTTGGGAATCTGACTAGATGATATTTCATTCTATTGATCCCTCCGCCTTTAAGAAGTTTTGCACAATACATGCAAGTGTAGGTAGTTTCTATTTGGACCTCGAGTCTCGAGTGACCCATTTGGATCCTCTTGCCACGAATGTTTGGTGTAGAAGCTACAGACGGTATCTCGGAAGATTGAGAATTCATATTGGCCATTCCTATAACAACACACAAAGCCATAATGTCCAAATTAGGGACCAAATAAAAACTATAATGTCCAAATTAAATTAGGACAACAAAGCCTAATGCTAACAAAATTACATAAACAAAACAAAGCAAAAGGAAAATGGAACTCAAAAAGAAATAAATAGGTTGACAAAGCAAAGTAATTTTAATTGATTTTATATGTAGTGAATTAGCTATGTGGTGTGAGAAATTTGGAACCCGAATCATGAAAAGTTTGTCCTAATATGTAACAATTATTTAAAAAAAAAAAAAAAAACAACACGCTTATTGGAATAACAAAGCAACAAACCCATACAAATGTCGTGAGTTCAACCATGATGATTAGTGATTACACTAAAAACTACTTGTCCTTATTTGAATGCTAAAGACACTAGTTTGTTTCCATATGAAGGAGTTAGAGCATATCTGGCTTCTTTTTATTATCTAACAGTGTAAGTAAGACCCTGTCTATATATTATCTTGTCAAGCAAAGGAAAGAAAGAAGTGAGAAGGGATCTAAATCATGTAATCATATCATATCAATCTTGGTGAAATTTGCTTGGAAGCGGATTAACATGGCTATCCATTTGACCACAATGCCATCTATGTCTAAGCGTGTCAGGCCTTTTGACCCACTCTTTTGCCTACGGCTTGCTTACATAAGCTCCGTTCTCCGCGCCCTGCGAAACCCAGCAATTCGATTGCATTCTACGTCACATCCATCATATTCCAAACATCAAGCCACAAATTCGATCATATTCTAAATATTACTCATTCTTAGAATCTACATGATTAATTAATTATTGGGTATTGATAAATTTGTAACATTACCCTTAATCTTATTAATCGAGGCAATTAATTAATCAGTAGTCTCTTTGATTAATTCAGTTAAGTTGAAAATTATGTTCAAAATTCAAAAAACTATCTAACTTTGGCGGTAATGGAAAGTGGGAAGCAGACGGGAGGGAGAGGCCTTGAGAGGAGAGGAGGCGCGATGGAGCAGGGAGAGAGGCTGCGGCGGTCGCGTGGAGGAGAGATTGGCTAGGGCGGTGGCGCAGAGGAGAGATTGGCTGCGGCGGTGGCGTGGAGGAGAGATTGGAGGCGCTGTGACTTTGCGGCATGATGGAGAGGAAGTGGAAAATAGGAAAACTGGAGGACGGTGGCGTGATCGGCGGCGATGGTGGACGGTGGTATGATCGACGGCGATGGTGGACGGTGGCGTGATCGGCGTTAGGGTTAGGGTTAGGGCATGGGTATTTTGTATTTGCTGCTGCCTGCTGCTCAACAAGGGAGGAAGGGAAAACCGAAAACGAAGACAGTTTTGTCTTTTTAGTTTTCCAAATTTCATTTTTTTCTTTTTTTTTTAATTAAAAAAATCAATTAAAAAAAAGTGAGAACCGGCTAACCCAGAACCGGGTCATCCGGGTTGCCGGTTCGACCGGCGGGTGGTCGGGTTTATCCCGGGTTTTACAAATTATAGGGTTTTCCGATTGGACCGGAGCAGTCTGGTCAACCAGTTTTCCTATTGGACCGTCGGGCGGTCAGTTTCTTGCATTTTACTAGATCGCCACCAGCCCTTGTTCACCCAAATGTCATCCGGATCTTGACTGGATGTTGTGTATTGAACCTTCTTTACCAGCTTGATCTTTCCTTGGTAGAGGTTTGTTTTGCTTATACCTTGAGGGTGGCGCAAGGTGGCCGGATGTCTATGTCGGCCCAAAGCCCCTGGTTACAATTCGTTACAGGACTTCCCGATTCGCCCAAGAGTGAGGCAAAGGGGGTGATCCTAGTCAGGGGACCTTGGGATGAGACCCCGGGTTCCCTTGATCTTCCGTTTAATGTTAACCATGCGATGTCTTTTCCAGGTGTGTATGAGTATGAGGCCCACCTGCGATGTATTTTAAATGCGTGCATTTATATACATGGGTTTCATCCTTGTGGGTTATTCGTGCGAGGAAATGGCAAAGGGAAAACTTGTGCATTAGGTAGAGAGAGCCCCGGTTGCGAAAATCCAATTTGTTGGAACTCGAGCAAAAACAACAGCATGGATCCTCTAACCATGAAGAATTTGCATGATTTAAGCGCGAAGACCCTTCTCCGCTGCGACATCCCGATCATTCCACGTCCTCTACCCTCGGAGATTGTGGTCAGTGAGCACTTTGTGGTTGCGGACCTTCTGAGCTTAATCCCGGATGGTTCTTCCCCAGCCAGGGAAGCGGAGAGCGAGGCGGTGGGTTGAGAATTGGTGAGCAGCACTCAACCCGCGCAACCTTCCTCTGCTAAAGAGAGTTAAGTTCCACCCCTCGGACGTCGGTGGGATGAGAGGGGTGGCGTTTAGATGTCTTCCCTTGGAAAGAAAGGACTCCTGTCTTGCCCCCCGAGCATCGAAGAAAAAGAAGGGGAGGAGACGAGGAAAGTCTGCTATAACCAAGGGGAGGACTTCGTCACGTGAGTCCCTCAATATCCACGCCACTCCCGGATAGGGAAGAAGAAGAGGAAAAGGATGATATGTTCGGCTTGGTTCACAATTTTGCTACTCAAAAATGAAAGAGAGATGCTAGCCTTGAGCAAGTAGCTAATACTAACCCCAAAGTGGTCGGAGGATCGGGCCAGCCTTGTTCGAATAGGGGTTCGGAGGTGTAGGCCATTGTCATCTCAGGTTCACCCGAGACAAGTTTGAATGACCAGCCGGATATGGGAAATGTTACCTTGGAGGAGTCAGGGCATCTACAGTTTCATGTTGCCCTCAGTTGGTACATCCTCTTGGCTTGAGCCAGTCGATTGGATAGAACCAATGCGGACCGTGCAAGAAGCCACTGCTTCGATCATATGTTGGTGGTGGTATCTACCTCACGCGGCCAGAGCTCCCCGTGGAAGTACTTGATTCGGGCTGGAGGTGCTCGAGAAGGAGATTATTGTCGGTGGGGCCCAGCTGTCGGGGCGAATATTCGGCCCGACCATCTACGATCTGTATCCGGCGATCACTGCGAATGCCCGTAATTGTTCGGGCGACGAGGCGAAAAGTATATTATCTCGATCAGCAGTGATGCTTATTAAAGAAGATCTTCAACAAATGATCGAATATGGAATACGAGGTTCGCAATGAATTTTTATCAATCGCCAGGCTGGTAGGCTTGGAAGCGCTTTTCTCGTTCTAGTATTATTTTCAATCAATTGTCATATCAGCAATATGTTTCTTCGCGGGCGATTCGCGCTATCGAACATAGCCTTCCGATCTAAGAATTTCGGACCTGATTGAGGGATGCGGAGAGGCTACGGCTGTATGCTTAGTCGGCCTTTTCTGATAAAAAGGTCATGAGTGCTTCGCTAATGGAGGCAGAGTCAAAATCGAGTATTTGGAGTTAGGCTAAGAAGATTTATTGAGAGAGACGCTCATGCGGCGGAAAGAGATGTCGCTCATCATGAAGTGGTGATGGCCCGGTTGGAGATAGATGCGGCAGGCAGCGCCCGGGAACAAATGGAATCTGAACTAGGCCGGGTCCAGCATGCCTTAGCTGCTTCAAAAGACGCCCGGTGGAAAATAGAGTCTGAGTTAGACGCGACTCAACAGGCTTTGGCTGCTTCTAGAGAGGCTTGTCGGACGGCGGAGGAGGAAGCTAACCATCTGACATATGAGCGGGTTTTGTGACTTAAAGAGCTTGGGGCTAGCAAAGATGAGTTGTTTGCTTTTCGTGCAGAGGTCGCTAAAGAGAAGAAGGCCTTAGAGCGGAATATGATGCTGGCTTTGAAGCCATCTTCAATTACGGATAAACTCTTTGCCTTTACTTCAATATCACGTAGGCTCAAGCCTAAGATTCGAGCGGATGTCGGGCATGTCAGAGCCATTAACTCCAGAGTTTTTCGTTAATCCTTAATGCCCCCTGGTTGCTATTCCTATTGGGGCTGGCGTTGCTCCGAAGAAGGGTGTTAGAGAAGGGGTCGAGCACTCCTCAACCGTCGGAGCTAAAGTAGGTGATAACCACAACTCTCGGAGTCCAAGGTAGCCGGGGGGAGGATCTGGTGCATCAGACGGGGAGTTAGGGGCGGCTTTATCGACCTAGCTCCTTTGCCTATTTTATATCTGACATTTTTATATAAGCCTGGCAGGGCTTCTTAACAAATGTTGCGATTTTCTTTGAATTGCAACAAGTATTTTACTTTTGTTTAGCCGGATGGCGCTGATGCGTAATGAGTAAGGTGTAGTCCAAGTTTGAGCAACTGGTCCCTCGCTCATTTGCTTCCTTTGGGGCCTTGGAGCTTACCATCCGGGCATCAGATAAATTGGTCCTGGTAGGGCATATATCTTACTCGGTCATTAGTATGAGCCGGATCGTCCCGGCTATCTTGAGCCATATAGAGTATGCGCCATCAGTTTTATCTTGGACAGTTGAGCATTAACCATGTTGGTCGGATAGAGCCGATAAGCGTACCCGGACTTTTAAATTAGATCTGGCCAGCTGGGCATTAGCCATGTTGGGTCGAATAAGGCAATAGCGTCACTCGGACTTTTAAATTAGATCTGGCCAACTAGGCATTAGTCATGATGGGCCGGATAGGGGAATAGCGCCACCCAGACTTTTAAATTAGATATGGCCAGTTGAGCATTAGCCATGTTGGGCTAGATAGGGCACTAGCGCCACCCGGGCCTTATTTTGGCGGTGGACGTAACCATCTTTGGTAGGATAGAGAACAATAATGCCACGGACTTTATTACGCGATGGGCATTAGCCATGTTGGGCCGAATAGGGCAATAACGTCTCCCTGACTTTATTACGGCGGTTGAACATTAGTCATCTTTGGGAATTTAGATAGGCGTCGCACCGGACTTTGATACGGTCGGATGGGCGTAGCCATCTTTGGGTCGGATAGAGACAATAGCCACCTAGACTATTCATGAGTTGGGCATTAGCCATCTTCCGGGCCGTGTATAGGCAATCGCGCCACCGGGACTAAATTAAAGTCAGCCCGGTGGGCGTGCCGTCTTTGGGTCGGATAGGCGATAACACCGCTCGGACTATTCTAACGGTTGGGCATTAGCCCGTGTTGGGCGGATGGAAGTCGATAAGCGCCACGGGACTTTTAAATTAGATTATGAGACGAAGATTCAATTTAGAAAATAAATCATCTTTTTATTGATAGTACCTTTTGAGGTGTATAACATTCCACATTCGGGGCACAGGTGTTCCTTCGGGGCACAGGTGTTCCTTCTAGCTTGTCTAAAGCATATGTACTGGATTGACCGACTCGTGTTACAATATAAGGCCCTTCCCAATTGGCCTGAAACTTTCCCGCCACTAGATCGGCTGTATTTTCGAAGACTTTCCTTAAGACCAGGTTTCCTGGCTGGAATACTCGGGGTTTTATGCGCTTGTTGTGTAAATTTTCCAACCAGCGGTGGTAGGATGCTACTTGTCTGATTGTTGTTCGCCCGCGGTTCATGCAGCCGTGTCTAATTCCTTGATTATGAATTAGTATTCGGCCTTTCCGGGCATATCGTCGGATCATAGGCATCTGGAATTTCCGTAGGGATTATAGCTTCCATCCCATAGGTAAGTGCGAAGGGGGATATACTGGTTGGCCTTCTTACGGTCATTCTGTAAGCCCAAAGGACCCCGGGAAGTTCTTCTACCCATTTTCCTTTAGCTACGTCTAATCGTTTCTTTAAGGTTGTCAACAAGGTTTTGTTAGAAGCCTCTGCTTAGCCATTGCTTTGCGGATACCGAGGGGTGGAGTATAATTCTTTATTTTCAATTCCTGACATAAGTTTCTATAGGCTCGGCTATCAAATTGGGGCCCATTGTTTGATATGATTGTCCGGGGAATACCGAACCAGCAAACGATATTTTTCCAAATGAACTAAGTGACCTCTTTGTCTTTGATTGATGCGAAAGCCTCAGCCTCTATCCCTTTGCTGAAGTAATCAGTGGCTACTAGCAACAACTTTTTCTGAGCCGAGGCGGTAGGGAGTAGGCCTACTATGTCAATGCCCCATTGAGCAAAGGGCCACGGGCTTGAGATATACCTTAGATCTTGAGCCGGCGATCTTAAGATGGGAGCCTATCGTTAACAACAGTCACATTTGTGTACGTAATCGGCGGCGTCAGATTTCATAGTTGGCCAATAATACCCTTGAGTGTGGGCCCTATGTGCCAGGGTTCCGCCGCCTAGATGATTGCCACATATCCCCTCATGCAATTCGCCCAACACATACCGGCCCTGTTAGGTAGTTAAGCATTTCAGGTACGGCCCGTTCAAGGATCGCTTGAACAACTGCCCATCAATTAAGGAAAATCTGGAAAATTGAACTTGGACCACAGCCAGGCCTTGTCCTTCGTTAAAGGAGTTCTCGGAGTGTTGATATCTTGGGATATGGGGTCCATCCCGAGGAGAAAGGAGGTTCGCCCTGGTTTACGGATAATGGCTATCGGGGAATCGGTGATAATATGGCGAAATATTGTTACGTTATAAGTAGAATCTCGCATTTCACGGTAAGAGCTTCTACTTTTTCATTAGAGTCCCTGGGAACATGTTCAAGCTTCCATGTTGAAAAAATAGCTAGGCGTTACTTAACTAGAGTCACATACTTTGCCATTCGGGATCCACGGGTTGATACAACGTTTACTTGTCCACCACTGCGAGAATCCTCCAATTATAGCTTGTCAGTAGATAATACGGTTACTATTATTAGCAGATTCAGATTCATTGTTTGGCGTGACCCTAACCAGGATGGCTGCTCGATCTTGTCCCCATCTAAGGATTTTAGTTGTAGGCTAATCATACCATTGTTCTTTGAGATGCCCGGTCACAGAGATCCTGATATGGCCCGGAGGGAGCTTATTTGTTGAAGTTTACGCTAGGAAGTCGGTCAGATCCTACCCCTTCTTAGCTAACCTTGGCTTATATGAGATACCGTATTCGCTTAGTTCGATTGCCCACCGGGTCATTCTCCCGAATAAGTCGGGCTTGTGTATAGTGCTTCGAAGGGGAAGGTTGGTCAGCACCACAATGGAATATGCTTGAAAGTATGGGTGAAGCTTCTTGGCTGCCATCCAGAGAGCTAAAGTAGCATGTTCGAGGTGGGTGTATCTTGGATTTACTGCGTGACTAAGGACTTACAACGACAAGAACAACTTGGTCTCATTCTATCCTCACAATCTTTGAAGCAAAGTAGAGGCGCTTCTTGACATCAAACTATAATTATATGAAGGTGTCCTACTCGACGGGGCTAAGCGGTACGGTGGTTAAGCGGATAGCGTTTGATGGCTGAGGCACGATCACACTCTTCATTCCATCTAGCCCGATTGACCCCCCTAAGGGTGGTAAAGAAGGGTTTTAGGCGATCGATGAGCAGGAAATGAACCGCCCTAGAGTGACTAACCGACTTTCCAGTCAAGTATTTGTGTACCCACCCACCTCAGGCGGGAGCGAAGTGAATCTAGGATAGCCTTAAAGCTGTGCAGGGTTTGCTTCTATCCCTCTTTATGTTACCATGAAGCCAGAACAGAAGCGTGCCGACCAGAAGAGCACACTTTAGGGTTGAGTTTCATGTCATATGCCCTAAGGAGATCAAAAGCTTTGCAGTGTATAGCATTGATGGGCGCTACTTGGATTCTGACATGTCATCAACATATGCCTCCGTGGTCTTACTTCGACATCGTTTTGAACATTTTGGTCACTAGCCTCTGATACGTAGCCCTAGCATTCTTTAACCCAAACGGCATTACATTATAACAGAAGAGTTCGTGTGGGGAGATGAAGGTCATTTTCTCCGTGTCGGGCGGGTGCATAAGGATTTGATGGTGGCAGAGAAGGCGTCGGGAATGACAACATCCATGCGGACGGCCGTCGACATCCCCAGTCTATGCAAGACAGCGGAAGAGCATCTTTAGGGTAGCGTCATTGAGATCGGTATAGTCACGCTATACTCTCCACTTACCACCTTTTTTGGTACCACCATAAAATTAGCCAGGCCGTTGAGTATTTGACTTCCGCATTAGTCCTTCGTCCAGAAGGTTGTCTACCTCAACCCGAATGATCTAATGGCGATTCAGGTGGAAACATCTTACTCTTTGTCTAATTGGTCTAGCAAACGGGGTGACATTTAGTTTATGGGAAGCATGTGTGGGGCTGATGTCGGTCATGTCCGAGTGGGTGCAACAAATCGTCAATATCAAGCAAAACCAGCATGACGGCTCTTTTCCCTCGCCGACAAGAGGAGCTAACTTACGTGTGCTTATCCGGTCCGCCCAAGAGTGTTGATTCCAAGGGATCTATAGCTAATTGTTCCCTGTCTCCTACTGCTTTCGGGCGTGACGTGATTAATACGGAAATTTGTGACTCGGTTGTCAGTTGTTGGGGCTTGCACCTTTCTCACAGTCCCATATGGATAGCTGATAGCATTGGTGAGCTGCTAACTGGCTGCTCAAGAGGTCAATCTATCCGGCACTAGTTAGGTAATTGATTGTTTGATGGTAGGTTGAGGGCACTGCCTTCATAGCGTGCAGCCAAGCCCGACCAACGATAGCATTGTATGGCCCCAAGTCTTCGACCATTGAGAATAAGACTTGCTGAGTGGCCGGCCTTGTCTTAACGGGGAGAGAAATATCACCCACAGTTAGCGTAGTTGCCTCGTTAAATCCAAACAAAATTTTGCTAGTCGAGTTAAGTTTGTCAAGCGACACTTGCATCTGTCTGAAGGCTGGAAGTTATAACAAGTCGCGCTGCTTGGGTCAACGAGCACTCTGTGTACATCAAAATTGTTAATGCATAAAGTAAGGACAAGTGCATCGTGGTGTGGGGTGATAACCCTGGACGGGTTAATGGGAGGAAAGGATATGGAGTCGTCAACCGGCCGTATTGCTTCGCTGTTATCCAAGGTACTAATGGCATTCACTCGGGCTCGAACTGTGGCTACTTGCAGCAACTTTTTCCTCTGATGACTAGATTGGTACTGGTCATCGGCTGGGCCTCCCAATATATAATTGATGGTGGGTCGGGCTCGGACGGGAGGCTGACGGAATTTGCTATTCTTTAAGTTATCGGTCGCGGCTTCTCGGATGGCGAATCCCCGGATATCCTGCGAGGTAACCAACTTCAGTTAGTTTTCTACTCGGAATTTGAGTCAAACTATCTATTAGTCATATATGGTCCTGGTAATCGTACCTCGAGAGATCGATCGTACTCGAGATCAGACAGGTGAGGTAGGGAGCCAAAAGAAAGCCTAGTGGTTCTAGATAAGGGGGAGGAGTCTGTTATAGGGGATGTTCAGTGAAGTAAACTGGGGAGGTTCTCTCTTCCTTTCTGATTATTCCAGGGAGCGCTTCTGGTCCTTAGTCTGGTTCCCCTTTTTCTCCGGCTGCCTCTTTCTTGGTCGACTTAGTGTTTTAGGCGGTAATCATCACTGTTTGGGAGGCCGCCCGAATATTGTCTTCCAGCGTAGAGTACATGTCCGCCCGTCTATACAGTTCTTCCATTGTTAGAGGCGGGTCCAGGTGTCTTGTTGGAAGAAAGGGTAGTCGGTCAACCTGTAGAAGTTCAGGAATAGCATCCATGATGTATGCGTCGATTTGTTCGGCTTGACACAGTAAGTCTGGTGAAGTCCGGATAAACTCATCCTCACGCAAGGATGGTTTGAGTGGTACGATGTTTCCCTTTTACGGCCCGGAGCATAAAGTATTGGGAAATGAAGGCCACCTGACTTCGGCCCGAGCGAGTTTATGGATCCTCTAGGGAGTTTATGGAACGTTAGCGGGTCCTTCCGGGCTGGTAGAGCCATGCATAGAAGGCGATCATTCCACATACGAGAATCATCGGCTTGGTTGGAAGTGCATCATGTGGTCGATGCGGTCGGAGGCCATCATACATAAGCGAAACGGTGGTATGGCAAAGCCATGGGGTGGCTCATAACTCAAGATATGTTGCCCTAATGGGGATGACAACTTGTCCTCAGGTCCTCAGACAACGGTAGATACGGGCATAAACGGGACGGGTGTCGTTCCGAAGGCCAGATATCTGAAGGAAAGTGGTGGTTCTGCGCCTCCGAGCCACGCGGGTATGTGTTTAGGGGCACGTTCCGTCTACGACCTTTCTCTACTAAATTCTCGTGAACACGGCTGAGGCATCGTGCGGACCCGGCTGGGAAACGTCATGGGGGCCCCCCTCTTTCTCATTTCGGCCTCCATTCTTTGGGGGTAGCTGATCCGAAAGTGGGGAGCTACTGGAAGATAGCTCGTCATCCGCTGCAGTATCGATGTCTTCCGACCGGATAGGCTCCTTGCCTTTATTTTGTTTGGCTGGGGGTGGTGGGTGGCCACTCCCTCGTACATTTTCGGCCCGTTCACCTTAGAAGTAGAGTGCGGGGTGATCGTTTTCTGTGCATATGATCAACCGGCTCGGATTCGGTCATCTGTCGGCTGTTCCTCTTGCTTAGCCTCCATGTCTTTGCTCGGCGAACTGATCTTGAGGGGCCCGGTTATTTGGGTTGCTAGATCATGATGATAGAGTCCGGCGGTTTGGTGGGTTGATCGGGAACTACCAAAGCTTTAGGGGATAGGCGATCACTTTGACGGTCTGACAAGCCCTCGTGGGTGACGATAAGCTTTTTGTAGTCGTTCCCACAGTGTGGTGCCAGCCAGTGAACATACTCTTAGCACAGCGGGAGATATAATGCTTGAGTGTGATCTTTCTGCTGGGCTACTATCTCTGGGGCCGACCGGCTGACCTCTGTAGCTTAAACAAATAACCACCCATGAGTCACACCGTAACCTTCCACAGTGGCGGAGTCAAAGCGCGAGAAGATAGAGGCGGTTTGGCTATCTTAAGAAGCGAGTTTAGTCATATAAAGGAAGAGCAGGCCATAACACGCCGAACAAAGCGCCATATTCCCCTTCGTTTCGGAAGGAAATGTCCTACTTCTCATGTAAAGCGGTTCACTTGAACCTCACCAGGGGGAGGGGTGACACCATAGAAAGGTAAGAGACTTTTAGTGAGAATACGATTATTTCCACAGATTTTGGAGCGACTTTGGCATCAGAGAGGCGACGGGCGCACCACCGTTGTTCTCTTGTTTATTTTGCAGGTACATGCTGGCTAGTTGATACTCTGACGATCCAGTGATTCAAAAAATTCCGAAGACAATAGTAATGTTCATCATGCAAGAGTAAGATACTGAATTTTGCACTGAACCACCAAGTTCTTCACATTCAGTAAAGAGGGTATACATTGTTGATTCATTACCCTAGTCCCACAGAAAATGATCTTATACATTTATGTGTTGTAGCCACTAACCTTTCTCCTCCTTCCTTCTTACTTGATTAATTTTTTACTCAGCTCTTAAACCCCATGTCGCCCGTTCTTTGGAACTAACATCATCAAATAAGAAACCCTGTAAGCAACCCTCTATAATAAACACATTTACAAACTCATGCTCTAAATTCAATCAATTCGATAATTCATCCAATGAAAACCAATATTAGCCACAAAAAGAAGAGACCCGCTCCCGCTTTCCAAAAAACACAACAAATTCAAACTAAAGCCAAGAAGAATTTCAATCACCATGTACTTACAAAAATACTTTATATCAATTCAGTTGGCATATTTAACCTCTGTGAGTCCTTAAGAGATTAATATTTGGCCTTTGGCAGCATACTCCTTGTTTTTAATACGATGAGGAAAAAATACCAAAAAAACAAAAAAAAAAAAAGGAAGAAAAAACAAGCATTGCTAATAAGATAACATCTTCCATTACACTCCTTTTGCTAAATGAGATGGAAAAAATTATAATTACCTTTAAATAACAAAGATAGTACATATATTTAGTTCTTGAATGCATCATCAACTTCTAGGATATGATATATATACAAGTACTGTAGTTCATGATTCCAATCTAGGATTGTGTATTACTATTGCTCATGGACCACTTTTATATTTTTTATTTTTGACATAGTTGAAAACAAGATGTTTAAACTAGCTAGAAGTTTATTAGATGGATAATGAATCAACATATGAAGAAGAATGGCAAACATCCCTTGAATCCTAGCTCAAATGATAAAGAGATGGATATGGTCATGCAAGTTTCCCCATCAGCTAAGTCCGCCCAAAAATCTTTATGTAATAACAATAACGATAACAATAATTGTAATAATAATTTAACAATAACAATAACAAAAATTACAATTATAATTATTATTTAATAATAAATAAAATGGCAAACATATTTTATTTTCCTATCAAAAACACGCTACTTTACAAATCATCAGCATGCGAGGTGAAGTATGAAATTGGAGAGGATTTCTAAGAAAACACATCTATCATGGTCGAGATCATTGTTTTCTCTTGAGGCGTAACAACATCTTCGGTATCGTTCAATGGTTTTGGTAATGTTGTTGACATGAAAGGAAAACTAGTGAGTTTCAAAGATAAGATATCCTGAAAAAGAAAAAAAATCAACATCAAGTGTTTTCACCCATGAGCCTCTACTTTACTAGGCTGAAAAATAGACAGAAAACAGTATAAAGGTTCAAATCAAAAGCACTAGTTAAGCAGACTCACAATAGAAAACAGCAACAAACTTCAACAGATTTCCAAGTACTAAAACAACAAGTTCATGCGATCCATACTACATTTCCTTTTTCCCTAACGCGAGTCAAATAGGCCTAGAGTAATTCCATTTAGAATTGATATAATGGATTTTTTAAGCTCTTAAATTGTATTGGATCATAGTTTAGAAACTAAATATTTCTTCATAAAGAAGATCCAGTTAAATATGCTTTCCTTAAGGTACTCCTAAGTCATGATAGTGTTTTTCCCTCACTCCATCTTCCTCATTTTCCTACAAACATTATAAATTGCTAATGATTTGTTTGATAATGTATAGAAGAACCATTACATGTATCATGTATGAGGTAGAATAAAAAGATACTTGCTCTTATTTATGCTGTTTTCAATAACACTAACCAAACATTCCCTAACAAAAACATGACACATGTTTAAAAACCGGTTTTATTCTGAAAAACAAGAACAGGGGATACGAGCTTTGTTCTATTTTATTGCAACATGAACCTGTTTTTATTTTGCAACAAGGCAAGTCGGCAACACTTAAAAACAAACATGAAACACCCTATCAATTTTACGGCAGAAGTTTTCCGTGAAGAAAGCGCATTATAGATCATATATAATATATATTTGAGATTAGCTAAGCCCGTAAAAGGTGCATTGGAAACAAAAGCCCTGATCTATCTGAAACATGAGTAGAAACAATAAGGGTGTAAGGATACAAGGAAAAGTATAGGTTTCTAGAAGGGAAAATAAAGGCGAAAAATTAAGTATGAACATACCCATTTCAGCACTTCTTGATTCCCATTCCAAGATCCAAAGGAGAATCCCACGGTATTACAATTCGAATTATCTGCAAATCGCAAAACAGCTAGAAATTCAAACCTGGAAAGAGTAAAATTTATGAAAGATAAAAAGAAAAATGAAAGAGTTAAAAGATCAATCAGCTTGGAGGAAGAAACCAAAATTCAACCCGGAGGTAGAGGTCGTTTGCCATGGCCATGAATGTTCAACATGGTGCAGTGAACCAATAAATATTAAGATCAAACGAGAAAAGAAAATTGAAGCAAAAGTGATGATTATTTACCTAGAAAATGATTTATGAGGAAATCCAAATCCAGATATAGAGGAAGAAGATCAGAAGAAAACAATGACGAATGGAGAAAGGAAAGCGCTTTGATGTTTCCACTTGGTGTTGTGACTCTATGAAGCGAGGATCTGGGCTAATGATTCACTCATGGAAAAGAGAAATGGAGATGGAGGAGAAATAGAGTTGGAGGAGAAATGGAGAATCGACTATTGGCAAGACGGAGAAGGAAGTTAGGGTTTGAGTGGATTTTTTCTTTTTCATTACGGTGTTGACTAAACACAACATTTGGATAAGGGCCAAGCAGGGGGATTTTTTTTTTTTTTTTAAATTTAGAAATCGGGTCTACCCAAAATCGGTAACCCGGCCGATGTTGATTGACCAATAGCTAATCGGCGGACAGAATTTGACGATTTTCGGCTAACAAAATTAGAGTCGATCCGATCCTAATTTTGGGTTGGTTGAGGCTAGCCTGGCCAGACTGACTCAAGTATGACTACATCGCCAATCTGCAACGTAATTTGTGGTCTTAGAAAGAGAAATGAGGGCTAATGTAATTTCTCATAAATAAATAAAAAAAAACAACCTCAAACAAAAAAATATCAAATGAGTTTTTAAGACTCTGATTAATAAAATTTAATGATTTTTTAAATTATAGGAATTTAATATGATATGGAAAAATGTATCAAATGAGTTTGAATCATTTTACTAAAATAATTAATTGATTTTAAATTTTTTTTTCTTTACTAAAATAATATGAGTCAATAAAAAATTATTTATAAAAATTATTTTATTATTGTTTTCTTTAAATATTTCATTTTACCTACAAAAAATTTAATAGGTAACTACTTAACAAAAATAATTTTAAAATATGTATATTTACCTACAAAACACAATAGGTATACTAATGAGGAAATATAAAATAAAAAAAATATTCTCAGTTTACCTACAACAAATTCAGTAGGTAATCATAGAATCATAAATATAGTAGGTAAATTGTAGGTACATTGTCACTAATATCTTGCACCAAAAAATGGCACTATATTTACCGACTAAATAGTTTTGTAGGTAAATATCAATAGGTAAATTGTAGGTAAGTTGTCGTAAATATCTTGCGTCATATTTACCGACTAAATAATTTTGTAAGTAAATATTAATAGGTAATTTGGAGTTATTCTATAGGTAAATTGTTGAAAACATATTTCCTCAAATTTTGTGGGTAATTTGTCAATAAACCCTTATTTTTACCTACAAAATTGTTGTAGTAAATAAGTGTCAAATTCTTGTAGTGTCTCTATAATTCTCGTAGTCCTTCTTTTAATCCATCGTGAAAGGGTTCTAATACGCATATACCTAAAGACCATTTGATGATGTTTTATTAAATTTTTGTTTCCAAGGTGTACGCCCTTGGTTAATTCTATCCTTATTAAGATTCTAAAAAATATTTGCTTCTCCCGAGAGATTTTTTTCCAAACAATCTACTTCCATGGGTTTTTAATATGTGTTAAGTAGTTTAAAAAAAATAATTCGTAAACTATTCAAGTGAAAAATCTACCATACTTTCTAAGCATTTTATTTTATTTTATTTTTAAACTAATGTTTTATAAAACATTTTAAATGAAAAATATTTTTAAATACTTATAAAAAGTCTAAAAAAACACTTAATTATCATATTTTTAGATAAATATTTTATAAATGATTCATAGAGCGCTTTTGGTAGGAATAGTATTGAGCGTATTTTTAGAAAATGCGTATGGCGACCGGTCCAGCCATGTAGATATTATCTGTTTTTAGGCAAGGGTCCTCGACTTCTAAACGCATCTACAAGGTTGAAGACTATCTTTATATAGTCTTGAGAAAGTTTCTCCCTTATCCGTGTGGGATGTCATTCCCCATGGAACCGCAGCTCGTCCTCGTTGTGTCCCGTAAGACCAACGAGCCAAAGCGGAACAGATCCCCGCATGCATCGGGTCAGGATCAAACTCTAATACCATTTAACAACTAGGTCCAACTGCCAGATATTATGCGCCGGGCCCAAGGGCCCTCACGGCACTAAGCGCGTCTACAAGGTTGAGAGAAGTCCATACTTATATAGTGTCAGGAAGTTTCTCCCCTATCCGATGTGAGATGTGACATACTATGAGTAATAACTCTGTTAAACACTCTTAGATGTTACTACCTAATGAATAAATATGGATATTGTTTTCAAAAAAATTAAATTAAAGATAAAATTTACATAGATGAAAGGGACTACGTGGTTCCAGCACTATCATCTATTTGATCTTTCACATATAATCTTAGCATAGACACAAAAACCATGGGTACTTATATTATGAACATTAGAAGTTCATAGTTTTGGGTTAGATGTAATCTCAACATTAGCCATTCATTTTGGCCATAAAATTTTGGAGGCTTTTTGGCTTTACATCTCTAAACTCCTTCACAAGTTATTTCTCTACAAAAAGTTATAATAAGTATGTATTTTTTATTTCTCTACAAAAACAAAATGTAGTTTTTTAATATTTAAAAACTAATTAGTTTTAATGATTATTTAATATGATACTAAATTAAAATAAATTATTTTTACTTATATTAGTTTTCTATCAATTACCTACCATGATGTTTTTAAAAGGGATCAACTTAAAAAGCATCATTAAACATAATATAAGTACCAACGTAATTTAATTCGTCGGTAAACTCCATTGGTAAACTATGAATTTCTTGTAGTGGCCCATATATATAAATGTTGATAGTTAATAATTTACCTTGAATTATAAATAAAATTCTAAGTTATCTTTGATAAAATTCCTTAAAATTTATAAATCTATTGCAAAACTGTTGCGAAATTGAAACAACTGTAATTTTATTGTCAATCCATTGCAAGTTTGCAATGGAATTGTTATGTTTCAAACTTGCAACGGCCAAATCCATTGCAATGTCGTCTCCAAGGATGGTGCCAAAGTTTCCCGCCATGTTTTGCAACAAAAATGAATCCGTTGCAAATTTCCATTGCAAGTCCGTTGCAAATTAGTTGTGATTTAGTTGCAGTTTACTTATCACACTTTCATTAGCATTCGATTGCAAAACCGTTACTGTTTTGCAACAGATCGGGATTTTTCTTGTAGTGGCGGTTCGCCCTCAATAGCCCTCGGCCTCGAGCAGCATAAGTCCTTACATGTGTTATTTCCCCTTGAGATGTTCTTTATAAGATGACCTTATGCCTCAGGCACCTGGCCCTTAACCCCAGGCAGAATAAATCTCTACAGGCTACTTGTTAATAAGGAACATATGTGTTAGTTGAATTCCTTGTCAAACAATATTTTCATTAATCCAGAAAACCATGTCGAGAACAAAGCATCTTTGCTGGTTAAAGTACATTTTCAGGAGGACTTGAAATCTCTACACTTATCATCATCGCAGTTTCAGATGCTCTTTCCTCCTTAGGTTCCTGGCGGCTAACCATCCTATCTTTGCTCGGCTTGCTCCAAGTGAGCCGGCCCGATAGCCTATCTCTACCTCATTGGTCACATCGATCCCTGCTTTGCCACCTTCTCCACATCGACAGTCGGGACAACACATTCTTTGGCAAGGTTAACCCATTTCATCCGAGCTTCCTCCACTTCACTCTCTGGGCGCGGAACCAGCTACATTGCTCGAGCATCGCCCAAGCCCTCAAAGTTCAACCACGTGACCTTTGGGAGTATGAACTCCACCAAATTATCAAATACTTCCCAAGTGCAACAATGGCTTTTGCGGCCTTACGACGACGAGAGTTTGCGCCATTCCAACCTAATGGCAGAAAACGGCTAGAGGCTTGTGGAATTGGATAAGCTTCTGGCCTGCGTGGTAGTAATGTGGTGACCGAGCTCAACAAACAGTCCACCTCGGGCATAAAGTAGCGAACAGAAGCGGACTAACCTTACCTCGGGTAATGTCACGAACATTAAGGGTCACTCATAAATGGTGCGTCTATAGTTCACCATGTAATCCTCCCACGATGGGTATATAACAAATGAAAATGCGCAATCAAGGATCACGGTTTTCTTTGTTTGGAGAAATAATAAAAATTAACACGGAGGAAATAAGCCAGCTAGATATCCATTTAGAATTTCTACGGCTCGGTCTTGTATCTTAGCAGCCAATAATTTGATTTATTAATACATTTTGCGTATCTAAATCGCTGCAGTTAAATAAAACATCCCTTGACAAAATATGAAAAAACATTATATTATGGCAGACGACAAACCAAATACCCTAATAAGGCAGTACTTGACACAGCTTAGAAAATAAAACCTAAATCTTTATGTAAAAATCAATTAAAAAATTAAAAAAAGAAATACATATAAGTGATTTCAAACAAAAATCACTCTTTACATGATTCTTACAAAAATTCTTCCCATTCCATAACTACCAACTCTGTTTTTTATTATCTTTTTATAGTTTTTTTCTCCATTTTCTTTCCCTTCATTTCTTTCATTTTTTCCGGGTTGTTGGGATCCGTCCAAGCAACATGAAAAGAAGAAAAGAGAAGGGCAAAAATGGGCGAGCTGAGTGGAAACGGTTTCCTGTAAGGAATAAGAGGAAGTTCGATGTGAGAGCTTGGAAGGTGATGATTCCCACCCACAAATGTATCAATTGAATATTTCGAGTATAAACATGAGAAAATCTGGAATTTGAATATATATATATAGATAGATAGATAGATATCTGCTGCTCAAAAAGATGACATTTACATGATGTGCAAGTGCAACAAAGGAATTAATATATGAGTGAACCACCTTTTTTCTTCTTCTTTTTTTTTTTTTTTTTCTGTTTTCCATCAGATTCAGAAAAGAAAAAAAAAACAAATGTGTTGTAACTTGTAAGTAACCTCTCCATTCCTTTCTTTTTTTCCTTTCCTTTCCCAAACTACAGCAGTCTCATCTCACTCATCATCCATCTACCACCTTCCCCCTGCTTCCCCCATCATCATCTCGACCAGGCCCTCCACAAGCATTTAAGATGCGTTAATATCAGTCAACAAAAGTTAATCAACTTTTCCCCATGAATTCTTCTGTAGAAAAACTATCCAACACCCATGTATCTAATGTTACCTTCCAACCAGGCTGCCCCCGGTCTGTTTTTTGACTCTACTTTGAATTTGATTCGCACAAAGACAGAGGCTAATAGTCAAGCAACGCTTTCGAAGGAGAACTGTATCCGTGTGCTACTTCTGGGCTTGATACTTGAAGCTCTGGCCAGCCCTGTTAGTTTCAAAACATCTCACAGTCGTCAAGGTGGTACCTGGCTTTGCTCGGTTTGGCCGGCCGGTGCATGCAAAATCTCAGGGGCTGGACGTAAGCAGTGCTTGATATGCTCTCAAACATGTCCTCATCTGACCTATCATCCCCAATGCACATCACAAAATCCGGTGGTTTCCCGTCACTGATCATTGTGGAAAGAATTTTCTCCGTAACCAGACCTTTACTGACTCCCTGCATGTATGTTGTTATGCAAATATTAGGCCGCCTGATTTCCATGACCTTAATAACATCACAAGTGCAAAAGAAGAGGAGAAAGAAAGCATGCATGCATGCATGTATACACCCACCCACCTGTGGCTTAACCTCGACAATATGATTGCCCCTCTTAACTTCCACAGGTTCATTTGCAAGAACGTTTTCAAGATGATCCAGCAACTCCATTGCCTGGCAGGATCCGAAATCCGGGTCAGCATCTTGATGGTGCCATACTAAGGCACTCTCCTTGGTCTCTATGTAGGAACCATAGTGGCCTCAGTATATAATTGCATCACAGGATCTACCAGAATTTCTTTTTCGATCGAAGTCCAGGCAAGGACTTCCCAATTGGAACTCTGACTCCATCTACAGTAAGAATCAAAGCAATTAAGTTTACAGCCACTTGTTGAAACGCGCAGCAGTCAAGAAAATATTAAAAGCACAAGACAAAAAACACCTAATGCGATATGTGCTGCTTCTCTTTCCCAAATTCTGACATTGAAAACCAGTCACTCAGGAGTTTTCCCCCTGCCACTAACAAATGACACACAGTGTTCTTGGGGTCATTGCAAAGGTCATTAAGAATAGAGATAACCTCTGGGCTGGGAGTTTAACAATGGAGATTTGCAGTACCCTGTTCCATCATAATCCAAAAACATTGCCCTTCTATTCGCCCGCTTATATGCTTTGACAATATGGTCAAGGGAAAGCTTCCTAAAATTCGGAGAAAGAGCAACAATTCTGAAACTCAGACCAAAACCAATACTCCAGCAACGTTTACTGTAGTGATCTTTGCATGCCCGCTCCAAATCCTGCACAAAACTACGTGCCCAATACGCCACATCATGAGAGCTGACATACCGATAATGCTTCTCATGCCGCAACTGCTTCTCTAAATTAGGCATTTTGATGGCTATGTTTAGTGCATCAGCCACAGCATCAATATCCCACGGGTTGACTCTAATGGCACCACTCAATGAGGGTGAACAACCAATGAATTCTGAGACAACTAGGGTACTAGTATGAGAGGAGGAGGACCCAGAGGAAATTCCCAAAGCTTCATCTATTTTTGGAGTCCCCTGCCTGCAAACTATGTATTCATAAGGGATTAAGTTCATTCCATCCCTTGCAACATTGACAGTACAGGCTTCAGCCAGAGCATAATAGGCAGCCTTCTCATAGAAGGCTGGGATGATCAATCCAGAACCACTGGTTCATGGCCTGACAAACCAAACCTTGCATTTATCCTGTTGGTAATAGCATATGTCTCCTTTTAGCCTGCACATCTTTGCCTGTGCTCCTTGCCGATTCACAATTTAGACAAGACTAGTTCACCCCGCAACTCTTCATGATGCTGCAGAAGGTGTTCCACAGCTAGTAATTTTAGACTTAGTCCTTTAAATATGTCCATATCGTCAACACCCAGAATCATCTTTTTTCCCTTGAATTGTTCTTGGATTTCTTTGATCTTGACGGATGTAGAAGGAAGATTTAGTGCAGATTCAAGTTGTCCCATATGAATTCCCACAGGCAAAATTTTGATGTAAACTGTGCGGCCAAAATACTCGAGTGCAATATGCCCTCGCTTGGATTCATAGTCCAGGCCTAGCATTCTACTGCAACAAGACAAAAAGTGCCGAGCATAGTCAAATGTATGAAAACCTACCAAATCTGCATTCAGCAATGCTTTTGAATTTCATCTCAATGGCAAAGTTGGTAGATTTCGATAGAGAATGGACTATGGAGGAAGAATCAAGCAACTTCGATAGAAGCGCTTTCTTAGAAAGTAGGGAGAATCATGAATGATAGTCATGATCCTCGTAATCTTCTTGGATTAAGTCACTCCATTATCTTATCCGCAAATATTTTATTTGCTGAAACATAGGCCTGCCAAAGACATCTATCAAAACGATTGCAATGCTCTGGCGACATGGGGAGCATATAATGGAAGAGAGGCCACAGATATTGTTTGCAGAACCCATGATAATACTTCTTGTGAAGCTCAGGAGGAAGAAAAGTAGGCACACAATTAAATTCTGCTAGTAGTCTCTCAGCAACTTCATCTTGCTCACTGGTATCTACATCCACCTTCAGAGACCCCACATAAACAACATCAGTTTCAGAAGAGAAACCATCCTTCGATCGTAACAAAAGTGAATCTTCATCAAATCTGAAGCACCATTGGCTGGTGTTTAAATCTTTTTGAGCAAGCAGAGGAAGAAAATTTGCTACTATAATTTTCTTTTCACGGCATTTAGATGATAAAACGTCTAAATCCTCATCGTTACTTCCATTTCCATCGCCATCAGAAATAATTCCTGAACTATCATCACCCATGGAAGGTTCACAGGTGTTTGAGAAATTCAACAGGTCCTCAGAAGTCACATCAAGAAACTGTATATAGTCTTGACAGCATTACTACAGAGAAGATTTTGTATGGCCGCTTATCAAATTATCACAAGACAAACTGATGTACTGCCAACACCCTTCGTTTAAAAAAAATGTCTTGAAGGGATGCTCTCAAGTAAAAACACCAACTACCTGTAGACAAGGCAAATTTAGCTGTCATGTCTAGGGAGGGCAAAAAAATTCCATCATGACAAATTCGAAGGATAATGCAAAAACAAAAATGTAGGCATATCTAAGGTTCATCACCGTGGCTCATGGATTTTCATTTATAATTCAGTTAAACAGGAGTACATGTCTGAGCTATCAGATAAATAAAGGAAAAATGAAAAAAAAGGGAAAAAGATATCAAATGATCTTTGAAGATTCACTGAATTACCTCCATGATTTTTCAAAGTGAATCCCCGAGTGGCACTTGAAAGGTGCAATTCATTGAAACAAAGTGCCTAAATGATATATTTAACAAGTTGAAAGTGCATACTCATTCATCCTAGAAGGACCTTACCATCAATCTTGGTAGATGCAGAAAAACCAAAGAAGAAGACTCGGAATACAAGTAAATAGGACTGTCAAGATGTTGTCCATCACATCCTTTCTCCCCACATAAAGACATCAGAAATCAACCCCAGTTCAACAAGAGATATATTCTAAACAATTCTAGGAAGATAAAGAAAATACTTGCTTTTATATTACAATACCAATGTTCAACTAAAATAAAGATAATCACATCAAAAGAAAAGGCATATATTATAAACAATTCAGCATAGCAAGAGTGAGCAACTGCATTAAAGAAAAATAAACAAGCAAGTAACAGTTACCATGAAGAAGTCATTTTTCCCAATATGAAGATAATTTATTGCCATTTTAAAGAAAATGATGGGATCATCAAGGCCCATTGAACCTGAAGCAATTAATATGTTAAGGAATATTCACAAGTTGCCCCATCTATTCTAACTTAATCCTTTAGTCATCTGATATTAACCAAGAAAAGAAATTTAAAGGTCACCCACAAAACCATAATAATAACACCAAAGAAAAGAAAACAGATTAACATGAGCACTCTGCACCCCATTTTAGTTTTCATAAGCCACAATGTAAATGAGGCTATGCATGAGCAAGTGGTCTGTGCAAGCTACATACTCTCGATGTGTGTATGAAGGATACTATCAGAAGTGAACCATGAATAGCACTACTGGCAAGACATACCTACCAAAGTGCAGAAGCTTGGCTAGCTTGGCAACATGCAATTAAAAATGCTGCTTTAGGATTTTCATTACCATCTACGCAGCGAAGCCAGATGAATAAATGATTATCAATTTATCGCTTCTCATCAGAAAAATATCAGAGCAAAAAATGAATGTACGCGCAGGGATGGACACGTCTGCAAGCGTGCACATGAATGCGCAGTGCATGGGTTCGTGCATACACATACACACATGTAGCTGCATCAAGATGTGAATCCTAAATAGCACTACCAAAACCTACACCTTACCTAGAACAATGGAACTTTGCTAGCTTGGCAAAGTGTAATAGAAAACCTTCAGGGATTTTGTACCCTCTACATTTATAGAGCACCTGCTTTTAGGCGGCTGATAAAAGAATTCCTGAAATAGTATCTCTGGTTAAATTTAAGATAAAAATAACACCCTTCTCATCAAGAAGGAAATCAAGTTAAATCATGATGATATGCCATAATCCAATATCATCTCAAATCCCTTTGGCACCAGGAAAATCATATGCTATCTTACCTGTCCCTATCAATCATAGGCACAAGGAAGATTTACAATCAATAACTGAATTTGGCCCATATGAACATTAATGGAGTTCATCCATATCTTCGTCATTTATATAAAACCTTATTCTAAAACTAAAAAAATAAACTGCAATTTTAATAGAAAAAATCCTTTCGTCCCCACATCTCATTCATTAGTTCACATTAATTTTCCTTGACAACTATGATTCTTTTTAACTCAAAGAACCTCTCAAGATATTTTCAAACCCTCAAGGCCCCCCATTTATCTCCATGGATACTTAACTGTGAATTAGGGTAATTCATCAATCTCCTTAAGCTTGAAATTGCTTTTTCTTCCGGGAAAGATTTTCTGCCCAACAAACAAAAACTCAGCAAGACTCAATTTCTTAAAACAAGTCCCCCTGCTTCTCGCACTTTCCAAACGTGAAATTCACATATTTCCATGCGTCATGAATAAAACAAAATAGATTGCTAAACAAAATGACAGAAAACGGAAATCAAAAGGGACAAAAAAAAGGAGAAGATTAACTGACAGTTGGAAACCCAGAAGGGAGATTCACAAAAACTGAAATCCACTTCCAAGTTTCTACGACAAGAACGAACGGCTGCAACCCATTATAGAGAAAGGAGCTAGAAAATTCAAAAACACACGACACCCAGATCTCAAAAATCCCAGAGCTTCATTCCCAAGGCCTAAACCCACCAGAAACGAAGATCTCACAATCACGACATATCAAAACACACAAAACAGGAAGAGGGTACCTGAAAAAGAAACTGATCCCGGAAAGAGCAGAA
The DNA here is from genome assembly GCA_016808115.1 of Tetrastigma voinierianum. Lineage (NCBI taxonomy): Eukaryota > Viridiplantae > Streptophyta > Magnoliopsida > Vitales > Vitaceae > Tetrastigma > Tetrastigma voinierianum. Next base: position 581,770 of record JAEQBH010001518.1, read on the forward strand.
GAAGCCCGAAGAGAGAGCAAGCAAGAATCAAGATACATGTAGAGAGTGGAAGAGAATTTCCTGAAAAGGGGAGAGAGAGAAAAGAGGAGAAGAAGGAAAGAAAATAGGAGAATTCAGAGGGTGAAAGAAAGGGAAACAAGTGAACACCAACAATGTCATGATATCATCTATATCTCTCTCTCTCTCTCTCTCTAACTCTCTCTTTCTCTCTCTACTGTTGTAGAGATTATAATCCATGGACTTTTTTATGGATTACAATTACATGCGTGTTAGGTCGGATATTGTTGAGATTTTGCCGTTTATTGAATAAAATCTGCGTTTTGTTCAACAAAACCGTATGCCTTCTACAGCTTGACTCAACCCCCCAAAAAAATTAAAATTAAATAAAAGATTAATGGATATACTTTGATTTTTTTATTGTTATTATTATTGTTATATCAACAGAATCTAACCATGGTTGGCCTTACGTCACGTTATGGTTCTGTGATTATATTATTTTTTTCGTTTTCTTTAATGCCCCTTCGTTCCAACTTTGTTGCGTAACTGCCCTGTTTTTATCCGTTTATGATCATCAAAGGATAGAGGAAGAAGAATAAGAAAAGTCAAATATTTTGTTTCCTGATTATTTTTTTATATCGAATTTATTATGGATATCTTGTTTTCTTGTAATCTATTTAAATAAAACTGTTTATAACATCCTCTCAAAATATTATTTTTTTATCATGTCTTACTTAATTCTTAGAATATTCAATTATTCACCATTTTAAAAAAGCAAAATGCATAAAAAGGGATCCAGTTTCATTATGGATAATAAATAAATAAAATAATTAAACAATAATAGTAAAAAAGTGTTTCAAAATATTTAAAAATTATAAAAATATTCTCTTACTAAAAAGAAAATGATGAATAACGGCCATTTACAAAAGAAAATGTTGGCCTCTTTATACAGTAATGAATTATAACTATTTTATAAAAGGGAATGTTGTCTAAATAATATTTGTCGAGATTATATGTGGATTTAGGTTTCTCTAAATACCTCTAAATAGTTTACTTTCTCTAAATTTTTGTTTTTTTTTTTTTTTTATAATGGAAAGTGAAAATTTATTGATTCAAAATCGTAATAATTTTATATTTTAACACACATAAATCAGAATTATTAAAATATTAAAAATAACATAATATCTAGAATTAATAGGAAGAAAAAAATGAAACCCAAATACATATAAGGCGTAATCACAATATCTTTATAATCACCTCAAAATTTCATATATAATGAAAGCATGTAATAATAGTATTTGATGTGGCTGTCTGTTTGATCGAAGCAGCGTTATCGTCTGAATCGTTTATATAAAAACCAACGAATAATCGTAACAAGTCCATTTTAAAAACATAAGAAAATCAAATAAAAACTAAGATAGAGTGGAAAATACCATTTTATTGAGAAATAAAACCTAAATATGAGTAGATAAAATAATGATATAAGTGATTTCATATTTTGCTTCCATTAAAATGATTAATTTTTGTTTTAATTTTGATTATAATAATTTATTTTAAGAAATTATTATTTAAATCCATTATATATTTACATTGGTTTCTATTTAAGTCTTTAAGATGCAGTTTAAATGGTAAAAGATAAGATGAGTACAAAAGAGAATCCGGATAAGATGAGCACAAAACAAAAAGAGAATCGGATTTATATTCATAACTTATAATACAATTATTTAATATAAAATGAATAAATCTCAAAAAAAATAGGGGTTTCTATTTACTGTTATTTTTAAAATAATAATTTTTATTTTTATTTGGAAAATAAATAAAATAAAAATTCAATGTGTCACGAATTTTAAATCCATTTCTGTTGAATCATGAAGAAATTAAATAATGATAGCAGCCCCTTTGGGGTGACATTAACCTAATTGTTTAGGTAGCAGAACAAGAAGGATGTGTTTCATTAAAATAAAAAAATAAAAAATAAAAAAGGGAATAAAATATTATCCTTCAGCATTGATCTTGGCCTGACTTACCTTTTATTCCTTCCCCATGACGACTTTAAAAAAAAATTGACCTTCCTTCTTTTAATAATGCTTTCTATTTGCCATATAGGATAATATATAATAATATCACCTAGATCTTTAAAAATAATAATAATAATAATATCACCTTAGACTTGCTCCCACAGCTCATCTTAGGGATCATTTTTATTTTTATTTTAATTATTTTTCATGTACATTCCCATTTTTTTAATATAAAAATGGTCGTTTAATATATAGCCCGATAAAATTTGGCCGACAACGTGGTAGCGACGTGAATCATGGTTTTGTAGGTTTGGGTTAAGTATAATCGTGTTTAGTGTAATGCGTTGATCTGCTGCGAATTTGACTGTCGTTATATTAATTAATTAACACATTTAATAAGTTATTTATTGTTAAATATGATTATTAATTATAATTCGTATTAATTTAAATAATAAAATTAATAAGCATGTTAAATTTAATAGTTATTGTGTTAAATATCATTGGATGATTAATTATAATTATTGTATTTTAAATAATCAAAATTAAATGGGTCGTATTAGTGTTGATCAGCACAACAACTAATAATAAATGGGTTGGGTTTTGGTTAGAGAATATTACTTAGCGTTTATTATTAGGTAATCGGGTTTGGGTTAGTGAATATTATGCGTCAAATGCATTCACGTAAGTAACGGCTTAATGAAATTACTTAGCAGTGCTCGCTGCTGGTTGGTATAAATTCTGATTCTGATTAGATGGTTACAAGTTAGAGTCGATAATCCGGTAAGACTTCGGAGTTGGGATATGTACAATCATAAAATAAAATTAATATTAAACTTTTTTTAAAGTAATGATAAACTTAACATTAACAAATATTGAATTTAAGATAATTTTTTAATATGGGTATGTATTAATTAAATTTTGAAAAAAGATGAGTAGATTGTCATTTGTGATATTAGTCATGATCCTCAATTCATTACTTTTGTATCTTATATATTTAATAATGATTACTATTATGATAGCGATGTTGAGGATAAGAATCTTGAAAGTCTATTTTTTTATCCAAACGGAAAGTGAAAATTGAGTTCAATAAATAATAAAAATTTCTGAAAGAAATCTCAAGGTTTAAAAAATAAAATAAAGAAGATACTAAATACCTTCCAATTTACATTTAGAAATAAAATAAATGAAAATATTAAATAATATTAGAAAAATGCGGGGATGGATAAGTTCGGTGATATGGAAACAAAGGAGCGCTTTAACGGGTGGGGTAGGGGAGCGGGAGCGTGAGCGTGAAGAACACACAGCACGCGGCCGCTAGACACCGCCATTATCCAACCTGGCACTTTGGATAAGACGGCTTTTATCTTATCTTGTAATTTATTATTTTTTTTTTTCCCTTTTTTGTCCCAAAGTCAAAAACTAACCACGGTTAATTTCTGTTCTGTAAGTATAATTATATTTCATATCTTTGCTCATCACCAGCTGTTTCATAATTTCTTCGTTCTATTTGCCATTTAATTTTCACCCATGATCTGGATTTTTTAGCCTCCCGTTCATAATTATAACAGGGAAGACGACGACAAATGAGACGTTGGAACGGGAATAGGAACGAAAATCTTTCATTCTTAATTCTTATTTTGAGGCCTGTTAATTATATTATTTTATTTATATGTTTGCGTAGTTTAAGAATCTTATATAGAAAATAATAATTTGTTTTTGTTTGATAATATTAAAGTGGAATGAAAAAAAATGATAATATCATAAAACTTTTAGAGCTTTAAAAAAAAGATATAAAATATTTTAATTATTCTTCATTGTTATCATTTTTAAAATATTTTTAAAGTGTAGTATAATCATATAATTAAAAATAAAGTATTAAATTAAAATTATTTTAATATATAAATAACTTTCCAAAGTATTTTAGTTTTTTAAAACCTTTACTAGAAAGTATCTACTTAGTTTTATTTAATAGTTTATAAATATTTTCTTAATATTTTAAATTTTATGATAAAATAAAATGTAAGTATTTTTTCACAAATAAGATAAATAACCAAAAATTCAAAACAAATGAAGCCAATTTTTTGGATTTTCCAATAACTATGATTTTATGAATGCTTTAAATTACTAATTGAATTTGTGGGCATGATGAATAAAAGGTTCTCGGTAGAATAGTGATTTTAATTTTTTTTTTTTTATGTTTTTTAAAGATAGATGTGAATAATTATAAAAGAAAATGAGAATTCAGAATACACTCGGTATTTAAAGAATCCAAATCATACTTAGAAGTAAAATTTAATTCCTATTTAAATTAGTTTATATTTCATTCCCTCATGTTTGATTGATTTCATAACTACTTAATTTTATTTAAACATGAGAATGGACTAATTAACGACACATTCTATTCCATTATATTCCACCTTTTGTTCTATAATCAAACACCTAATTCTAGTAGAAATACTAAATAGGAAAAAATAATGTATATATATTAATGAGAAAAAATCAATTATTTTTAGAGATCAAATCTTAAAAAACATCCTAATATCCTACCGTAAAACTTTTCGAATTGTATCAGACAAAATTTCGATCATTAACTTGTAACGTGTTTGATCTTTTTTTTTGTTTTATCTTAAATTTCATTCTTTCTAATTTAACGGTATTATCTTTTACGACAAAAAAAAAAGGTGTTTGATAAATACACATAATTAACTATTATAATGATTAGCTAAACAACTCATAATGAAAAAATAAACAACCTATATAGCTTTTTCTAATTCACACTTATAAATTCCTTTCATTATACTTCTTTCTCTATCTCATTTGGCATGTCACTAAATATTAAAAACGTTTTAATTATTTAAATATTATTTTTTTAATAAGTAAATAATATCAACTAGCATTAAAAAAGTAAAATGGATATTCATTTCATATCACTTTTAACAAATTTACCATAGCTAAATTATAAAATTTATTAAATATCAAATTAATAATTTAATATGGTAAAAAAATCTTAAGGTCACTAATATAATATTTTTTTAAAAAAATAATATAAAATATTTTGAAAAGAACAATTATCGAAAAGGATTCTGACTATTTAGAACAAAACTTTCAATTTTGATACTTTTGAATTATGGCTTGTAACATTTTAATAAAGAAGCCAAAAAATATTTTCAAAAAAAAAAACTAAACATATTTCAAAATTATTATTTTTTAATAATTAAATTTATTGATTTAGATTAACATAGAGCTCTGACAATTAAAGCAGGTTAACTTCGCCTATTTTGTGTTAAGTAAAAGCAGGTAAATTGTCAACTACTTATTCGGAGGTTAGTTTTGATCAATCCAACTGATCCGTATGGAGTTGAGAATTGAAAACCTTAAATTTAAAATTAAATTCTGAATTAAGTAATTCTTGAATAAAATAAATAATATATAAATATATAATAATAATTAATGTATAAAATGAATAATGTAATAATAAAGCAAACTTAAATAAATAAATAATATTATAACAACGTATAACTAAAATACAAAACTAATTAATTTAAATAGTCTAATGATAAAAATATGGCTGTCGCAATGTAGAAAAAAATCATTTAGGAATATCAGATGAAATCTCGTATGTAGCTGTCTTGTCCCCATTCTTCATTATATCCAGTAATAATATATGAATTTCACATTAGAAATGATTTTATATTATAAATATGTACATCCTCAATCGTGGAAAAATGTACAATGGTGGTTGGGTTATCACCGTCTATTAATTAATTTAGAATGTGTAGCGTAAATTCCGATTTATGTTTGGAATAAAAATATTTTTCAAAATACATGTAATCATTATAATAATGAAATATCATATTATTTGAAAATTCATTTTGCTATAAGATATAATCGTATTATGAAATAAGTGAGTATAATTTTTAGTAATTATTTTAAAATAACTGTTTATTTATTAACACTAGTTTAAGTAATAAAATTATTAAAAATATATTGATAATTTAGTTATTAAATTTAATTTAATTTAATTTATAAGCTAGTACAACATCATTATCAAAAATTGAATAAAATTTAAAGGATAAATAAAAAAATGAATTTGTAAATATTTAAAATAAGATTAATGAGATAACTTAAAAATATATTTCAATATTAAAAGCTGTGATTTTATTTAATTCAAATGAATTTTATAAATTTTCATACAATATTTTTAAATATTAAATTATTATATAAATTATATTAAAAAATATATATTTAGAAATTGAAAATAAAATGGATTAAAACATAAAGGAGTTTAGTATATTTATTTTAAAACCCCAATGCTACAAAGATATAGTAAAAATATCCAAATTTTATATATAGAATTATTGAAAATCTAAATTAATAAGCTAGTTACTTAAAAAAAAAAAACTAAATAAGAATTTTGAGCCAATTTGGCTAATTCGGGCCAAACCCACATGGATCACGGGCGAAATGGGTGAGTGGAAATTAATAGATTTTATTAGACGCTTAAATTTTATAACCCAACCCTCAAAAAATTCGAGTTAAAATGGGCTGACCCATCGGGCTCAGCTTATTTTGCCAAATATAATACAAGTGTATATTATTAAAACAGAGGATGGCGCAAACATCTGATATGGGTGTTCATAAATTGTAAACCGCCCAAGCAGAGCCAGAAACCATAGTTTTCAAAATTCATAGGTTTGGATTGGTTTGAGAATTTTTTGAAAGCAAGTCTATCTGTTAGTTTGCGGTTTAGGGGAATCGCGGAACCAAACCGACCCAAACCGTTATTTAATATATATAAATTCGACAATACGTATATAGATAAGCAATATATATATATTTTATTCAGTATGTTTCTCCATTGGAAGGCTATTTAGCTCCAACTAATATTTCAAATTAGTTTTTTTTTAAAAAAGATAAATTTATTTGATTCAGGAAATTAACCGCAGGCTAAAGGCGTCTTGGACTAACCCTGACCATTTGGGCTAGGCGAAACAAGTTAGGTTAATCGTAGAAACACATTAGATTTAGTTTTGATTAGTTCGGCCTTGTCCATGTGGAGTTGCGGGTCAAAAGCAATTTAAAAGCAAGTCAAAACCTTAAAAATTCTAAAAAAATTAATTTTACAAATTCATAATTCTTAAAATAAAAATAAAAAATATACAAATATAATAATAATTGTATATAAAATGAATAATATAATAATAGTAACAAACAATAATAAATAATACTACAACACTCTTATAACTAAAATTTCCAGCTAACTATGTAGCACCCCTTTCGGTCCGACCCGGTGGTGGGTCCGAGCTGGATCGAATCTTTACGATCACGCATTAAGTGCTGCGCACCCTTTTGGTCCATTCGATTGGCTGATCAGAACAGGATCGAGATGCTGCGATACTACTATATTGCTATCAAAAACACGCGAGAAGTGTTACATTTAGGTTGGCATAAAACCCTTTCAAATCACGAGAGCGTTTTAAAGGAGTAGACCAGTAACAGTACATTTATACAAAGTCTGATTACTATAAAGGCATATGAAACATTTTCAAAATGATTCCTGAGAAATAGATGTTAGAAGTTCAAATTGTTTTACAAAAATCTGATTAAAAAAATGGAGTGAATGCATATGTCGAAGCATACTCCATAAATCTTTCTCTATGACTCGACGTTCCTCGATCTTGTCTTTCGTTCATGTTCAATCGGTACATGTGCATAGACTACACGCTAAGCATTTTCATGCTTAGTGGTTCTACTCTAATTTCATTATTCGTTTGATTTAAGTAAAATCTATGCAATTTCATAAACAAAACTTTCAAATCTTTTAGATGATCAATGTCGTCACAATCGTATTCTTATTTCATATGCGATCAATTATGGTTCATTGATGCGTTGAAATATACGCTTTAAGTATGTAATAAATCATTTTGTAACCGTCATGCATTTTACAATGCCCTTTATTCAATTTGCAATCATGCTTTTATTCACGATATGTCGACAATCTCAAAGTTAATTTAGTTCCGTATACTTAATTTAACATATGTTTTAATATCTGAGGATATGAATCAACGACGCGGTCTGGTGGGTTGTAGGCGGTATAAAACATTTGTTTATAACACGGTTCGGTCCCCCCTTTGATTGCTAACTAGTATTAAAATCGATTTGTGACAGCTACCGATGCTATCTGTTGGGTTCTTGTCCCGAAGTGATACATCAATACGTTTG